>JAZKJV010004593.1:0-484470 GCA_037367405.1 Ottelia alismoides
TAGAGAAGTTCTTGCCTTTTTTCAACCATGCTTTAGCATTGTTCGATCATTAGCCCGCTCAAAGTGAAGCAGCAACTATCGAGTCCAAGTATCGTCCATCGTCAGATCGTTGGGTGGAGTTCTAATCTCACCCATTCACACAAATCTTTATTGCCTCATAGCGTGGCGAGTCGAAGGTCCTCAGTCGTTGATCATCACATGAGGGGTAATTTTGCATCTCATGTCATTTTATTTTTTAGTTTTAGTCATAAAACGTTCATCTACAGTTCAAAAACTTTTGTTATATTTACATTTTTGGAGCCGAACCTTTTTTTTATTTGCCATTTAGGTCCAGTCCATGTCACCTCACGTACGCATGCACGTGAGGGTGTGGGACATTTTAGAAGTATACCCCTATGACTTTGTTTTATTATTTGGCCCAAGGATTTTAAATTCTAGTGTAATATTTATTTCAAGGATTTTTGCTTGTATGCCCTTGGATTTCTTGTCAGGGTTTATGGTCAGCATTGAACGTTTATGCAAATTATATTTAGGATCCTACTAGCACATTGAATTTTATTTCTTATATTTGTTTTTATCAAAAATGGCATTTTGCATCTGAAAATTATAGGAAAATTATTTTAAATGTGGAATTATTATAAATCACACATATTTCTTGAGGTGATTAAAATTATTTTCTTATTTAATAAAACAAAAATAGTGCCTTTTATATATTGTATCATTTAAAAACATAAAATTATAAAATCATATATAGTATGCATTTTATAACTCTAGACCAAAAATCACTAAAAATTACAAAAACACCAAAATTTGAAAAAAAAACATATAAACCTTATAAAAATCGTTAAAAGTTATTTAAAAATCCAAAAAATATTTAATTTTATCTCTGATTTTTTATTATACCTTGACTAATAAAAATTGTTTTGGAAATTTGCGAGGTATTTATCAATTTTTAATTTCCAAAACAATTTGGGTTATAATTTATAAGTCACTAATTTTGCATTTTTAATCAATTACAAATATCTAAAAGTTAGCAAAAATTACTAGAAAAATTCTATAAATAGATAAAAATATTAAAAGCCAAAAGAATTTATTTTAAACTTTTCAATATTATTAGCTATATATAATCATTAATGCATGCATCTACTATATATACTTATGTATATTTATATACTTATTATTATTATATATACCTTAAATATTTTTAATACCTTAAAAAATAAAAGGATGTACGCAATTGTATATTCCTTATTTTATATAGATACTATATATTTATATCCTACATAGTAATTGTATTATATATATATACATATACTTATATATTTATATAAATATTTATTAAATATTTAAAAGAAAAGGAAGCTAAAAATTAAAAAAAATAAAAATAAAAATTATAAATTATAAAATAAAAACAAAAAATATATAAAATAAATAAATCCATAAAATATAAATGACTAAAAACCCACAAAAATTAGAAAAGTCGTATAAAACATAGTAAATCATTTGTTGATTTTTACATAGTTTGTCAATTTTTGGCTATCCCTGTTGCACCTTTTTGTGATTCGACAAACTACACTTGCATAATATACATACTTATTTGTATAGTATTATAAATTTCATCTCATTTATATTTATTGTTCAGTTATTTTGTGGGTGATTATTGATTGACACACTTGAGTTGGGTGTTGAGTGTTGTGAGAGTGGCCGATACAATGATTACCATATTCGATTTGTCGAACACTGCAAGCCATCCAAGACCAGATGTTAGATATATCCAATTTTAGCGCTCATCAAATGACACTGTTATTGAGGAGAAAGGGATATGATAGATTTTGTGTATCTTTTTTATTTATCATTTTTTGCTTTATTTTTATTTATTTGTCTAATTGATTGTCTATGCTAATACACCTTTCTTTGTTGAATTTCTTGCGAGTGACCGGGTGGTGAAGGAGACTTCTTAGGAAGCTTGTGCACCCGATCTACGAGGAGATTGGCTCTTCTTCCTTTGAGGCCAATTGGTGATAGCAAGAGAGAGAGACATAATAGATATTAGTTTAGAATTTTGCTTTTATTTTTATAAGAGAGATAACTATATTATTTATTATTATTAATTTGTATAATACATGTGGACACTTGAACTATCAGGCCTATTTTACCAAATGATTGTTCACTTTGGGGCTCATCGGGTTTTCTCGCATTTTTATCGCTTTCTATATTTTTGTCCTCCCTATTTTCCCCTTTATTTTCTTTTGTTTCTCGCGATTTGCGCTTTCCACCTTTATTTTCCTTTGTTCTCTGTGATTGAGCTCATAGCATTTTAGATTTTCTTGAACAAGTAAACTAGGTACACACACCTAATTATTTCATACTCCTATAGTCTACGTTTGGATGTAGATCAAACTCAATGTTCTTCTTCTTAATAACAATTCCTGCTTTAGGCGATTTCACCGTCTTTCATATCATATAGATTAAGTTTTAAGTTATCGTCTTACATCCCGCATGGAGAGATCTCGGAAGCATAATAAGTCTTATATCCTAGCATTTTATCAATTTGACACAAGGGTGAGATTTCCAACCTAGTGTCACATTGCATTGTTTTATTGCAATCTCTCTCTGTTTTTTATCACCTAGGCTTAAAAGAAAATCAAAAAAACTTAGGCGATTGTTTTGAAAAATACTCAAAAAAGTGAAAATCTAAAAATTAAAATAAGGGATTGCTCATAAACACCGACCCTAATTAAATCTACAACGACATTATTGTTTGTAACAAAACCCTCATTATGTTTAGGTACATTCCAGACAGAGTAGGCACGACCCTTAAAGAATAGAGACAAAAACTCGACGTGTTTCTGCCTCGATTAGCACATGGAACTGGCAAATTATTGGCGCTTCTATCGTATGCAGGCTAGTTGGGCCTTATCGACGATGGTGCTCCTCATCTTGTGGAGATCATCCAACTTGGTCTGAGGTATTGAGTATAGGACAAGACCTCATGGGTGTGCCTGTCTCATCGCCTTGCATCCGAGTACCTCATTATTTTTAGAAAGTAGCGGTTTCACCTAGCGGCTTCCTCTCTTCTTCTTTGGTTGAGTAGCCCCCCAGGCCCGATATTGAGGATTTCAAAATGTGTAGATCACATGATACAAAGGAAGTGTAAAAAGTACGTGATATTTTTCTAGCAGTACTCATTTTCCTCTAGGGCTAGCCATTAAGGACGTGTTACAATAGTGCCTGAAACAACAATAAAATTGAGAAGATCAAAATAGTCAACTTCACAGCTTCACATGTATTAAGTTTGGTGAACCCAATTTTATTTATTGTTTTATTTTTTTCTAGTTACAAAGATGCATTCTCGTCACTGCGTCTATTTTTCTTTGACCTATGTTTCATCTTCTTTTCATTCTTGATTGTCATCTACTTCTTCCATTTTATCTTTTCCTTGTTCATCTCCTCTCATCTACTCTCCCTTTTGTTTCCAAGATGTTAACTCCAGGATGGCTTAGTCGTGACTCTGTCGATGACCACGTCGATTCCATGTGTGTGACATTTCCAATAATTTAGGTTGATTCTCAAGTGTTTGTTCATACTTTGCGAATCAAACCCACGACTCCTCGCTTCTTATACCTCATACATACTAGGAAAACTCTCTTCCCGAGTTCTTTCCTTTTTTGGAAGGAGATTGATTTCACTCCTTGTACTTCTCTATCACTAATAAAATTCAGTATCGACCTTAGTGCTAAATTATTCTCTACATCTAGTGCTTGTATGAGGACTGATCAGGGTATTTTCCCCTATTGCAGATCAAGACCCCTATCTGGAGCCCGAGCACTCTTTAGATTTTGAGATGGCTCCTACAACATAGGAAAGGGATCGTAACTTCCTATCACTGAGTAGAATACCGAGAAGGGCATGAACTAGAATGAAGTAAACAGTTAGCTCATAGAATCCATTCTGGCTATTCAACAGTAGTTGATTGATCAAGCTCTTGCCCAGGTTGCCTTTCAGGATATGTTGAATGACCTAAGGAGGAGGTCAAAAGAGAGAGAAGCCTGAAGAGGAGGTGATTATGAACTTACATGGTGATGATGAAGACAACCATTCTGTAGATGGACCCTTTGGAGGCGAGGGAGAGGGAAGGAGAGGTCGTCCCAATCCCACATTGAAGCAGACCTACACCCTGGGGTCGACCAAATCATTGAGTGGATCTAGACTCCTCTGATCCACAGATGCTTATAGCAGAAACCACAACTCCTTTCTCTCCTCTCCACTTTCCACGGGAACCCAAATGAAGAACCATATATCCACCTAAAATATTTTGGATGATCTGCAACATAATACACTACCCCAATATCCCATTGGGCATAGTCAAATTGATCGCTTTTCCTTTCAGCCTTCAGGGTAAAGCACTGTACTGGATCAACCATTTGGGAAAAGCGGTGATGACGTTAAAAGAATTAAAGTCTGCCTTTCTACACAAATACTACCCACTCGACCATCTTAATTTGATGCATTCTAAGATTTCCCAATATCTCCCAGGGACCACAGAGTCCATTCACGAGACCTGGGAGAGATTCAATGATTTGACTGAGAAGTGCCCCACCATGACATCCTGAAGACTAGTTTGGTCCAACACTTTTTTACTGGACTCACCGAGAACAATTAATGTCTGGTTGATGCCGCCTGTAGAGGTTCACATTCAACAAGGACAAGGATGTAGTTTGGTAGATCTTTGAGGAGATGGCCTGAAGAGAAGCCATACTATCCTCTTCTCATTCTTTCCAAGTACAACTATAGATCCTCCACAAAAATATCAATACGACGAACACTCATGAAGTGGACAGGTACGAGAATTCAGATCTCATCATTATTGGCAGTCACTATCCAAGGTAGACATCATTGAGAAGAGATCACTATATTAGGAGAAGCTAGATGTGATCGAATAAAGATTGAAGGGCTTAGAATAAGCTGGACACAATTGCCAAGCAGTTGGAGCTGTTGGTGAATACCATCAGTGCTTGCAACACTATAGCATACCATACCTGACACTCCTGCTGAGCAAAAGAGCCTCCGGTGCATCATCAACCTCAGATGAGTCCCAGTCAACTGTAGCTCCAACATGTATACTACGCGAAGGCACCTATGTTGCCCCTATCATAAACACAGATGGTTGTTTTACCAACCCGAGCCACATCCCTAATACATTGAGTAGCGTTTCCCACCTCCACCACACATCCAGAAGGTGAATGATGTATGGAACAATGATCAGCAGTCGATCCATCCTCAAGGACAACCCCAAGGTCAAAACACAGCCATCCGATAATATCACCAGCAACAGGGAAGTAGGAACTTTCATCCTAGCTAGTCTCATCACCAGCAGCCTCCACAGCATGGGTATATATGGAGGTAGAACTACCAACAATTCGGATACCGTAAGCAGAACTATCAGTAGTCGACTGCTTATTTCCAGCAGCAGTACTCCTCTCCTCCGTACCAACAGTAGTCTTCTCCTCCCCCAGTCTCATTTTTCTCAGGGTTACGAACAGAAGCCTCCACCGTACCAGTAGATTCAGAGGACACATTAGGCCAAAATCCTTCGATGTCACATTAGTGAACCCGACTCTTAATTGTTTGTCCCAACTTATCAAGAACATGGCCGAGATGAGATAGAAGATCGATGACCTGACAATCACCAAAACTGTCATTCCGGCTCAGGTCAAGGTGAATTCGAATAACTTCCATCGCAAGGAGCAGGTAGCCAGTAGTACCCGACCCGATTCATGTGAAAATAATATTGCTTTCTCTAATTTTGTAACTCTCAGAAGTGGTAGGACATTCCAGGAGACTACGACAACGAAAGGGAAGTAGAAACATCTGATGGCGAGTCATCATCCAGTCCAAAAAGTAGGGCCGAAGAACTTTTTGAGGATGCATCACCAGATCCAAAAATAGTAAAAATGAAGAAAACACAAAAAAAAGCAACAGACAAGGCAAAGTTGTGCCAGCAATGGAGAAGCAAGCATCAACAACTGAACTAGAGCCATCCCGATGGAGCCGAACCTGTAGTGCATTTTGGTCAATGAGATGTAGATGATTTTACACATTTTTGCCATCTACCTGTACACAATGATATGGACACAAATTTAGAGAATGAGATTTTTTCTGATGTAGATATAACTTTTCCTGAAGCAATCAAATATAAAACAGTAAAATAATTAAGGGATTTTTACACCCATAACCCTGAGTAATTCCTTAATTATAATCATAACCCTGGATAATCATGAATTACATGAGAAACCTCGTATAGTCACTCCATCTCACACTCACAACCTTCTGTTAGTTTAATATGTTAACTCAACCGTATGACCGAGTTAACCTAACCAACTTATGATGTAATGGCTAGGATTAGCCAAAATAAAATAATAAAGGAAAAAAATAAATGACAAGGGCGGAGGCAGGCTTGTAGGCGGACGCAACGACGGTAGGTGGGAAGCTTTGTGCATGTCGGTGGGGGGAGTCGGAGGGGGGCTGGGTGGGGCGGGGGAGGGCAACTCGTTGTAGGTCAATGGGGGGAGTTGAAAGCGGGCCGAGGGGGTCTTTGAGCATCGACGACGTGCAAGAGCAGGGGGGCTTCGAGCAGGGGAGAATCAATGGCGACCTAGAAGGGGATGATTGGCAGCAAGCTGTTTCGAGCAGGCTTCGATAGGAGGGAGAGGGGCGGGCATGATGATGGCATGTTTTTTGAATAAGAATCAGTTTTAGCGATAGTTTTGTCTTTTCAACATAAACCGTCAAATATAACGGAGGTCCCCCAATGGAATATAACACGGGTTTATGTCATGTAAGAGTTAAGCATTACTCGGGGTTTCTCATATAATTCATGATTATGCGGGGTTATGATTGTAATTGCAGAATTTCTCAGCGTTATGGATGTAAAAATCCCAAAATTTAAAGAAGCTTTATTTGATCCTAGCATTGTGGAAATTTTGCTAAACATTATGCTTGAAATGCCATTGTCTAAGACCAAGGAGTACATTCTTGTTGTGAAGAATGGATTAAAAGAAGTACGTACAAGAAGAGTCAATCTTACAAAACCAGATGCCAAAAACCTGAGAATCATATTCTCACCATGGTCATTGTGAATGCCATCAGCTATCTCCCGAATAAAATGAAAGACAAGGGAGCTCCTTGACGAGTCTAGAATTGCGCTTGTTAAAAAGATGAAATGTCATGCGTTGTAGGCGGCAATCAGAATTGGTCAAGAAAATAACCACACAAAATATTTATCAAATTTAATGAATGCGATTTTATGTTTATTTTACTTGGGCAAGTCCATTGTCGAACACAAGGAGGTAAAGGAACAACCTAGAATTATGTCTATCAAAAATTTGTGCGCAGTTTTCAAGGCGGTCTTTTTTTTGTAATTTTTAATGCAATAAAGGATGCGAAATGTAATTTTTGGGCCTATTTGAGGGATTAAAATGTAAATTACCACTCAAACAATGTCCGAAAAATATGAAACTTGGCCACGATGCAAAATATGATGAAATGAATGCAATGTAATATTTTTGGAATTTTTGGATGCAAGATGAATTTTTTATGAATTTTAAATGCAAATAAAATAACTTCAATATTTATTATAATAAATATTAAATCAAATTATTTTAAGGAATAAAATTATCTAAGATCTATTACTAGGTAATGGACCTTAGAAAAATCCTAAACGTCGAAAATACGAGATATAATACCTATTAAAAATTAAATATTGAAACATACAAAATTATTTTTACAGGGCAATCTTTACATGCAAATGCAATTCTTTTTTGGGCATAATGTTCATCACAATTAATTCTACAATATATAATTTTCGGGATATTTAAGAGTAACGGTTAATCAATTATGAAAATCAGAGAACAAAAGGGTAAACTATGCAATTCTCCACAAAACAATTATTTATTAATTAACCAATGATCACAAAATGTCCACAATATGTAAAATGTAGAGAATTAAATTAGGAACAAAATGCAAATTTCTGATAAATAAAATGATGTAGAGAAGAGTCAGAAACACATGGGAACATAGGGGTAATAACTGCAATTTATAATAAAATAATATAAATATAAAAATGCAAAAGGGCCTATTTGTAATTTTAAAAAAAGACGGGAGCTATCTGCAAAATTCCCAGCGGGCCACGTGCGATGCTTGTGACCCCTGGCTGGGCTGGTGCACAATATGGCGAAGGTCCGGTGGGGGGGGGGGTCTCTGTAATTAACCCAGCAGGTCACGAGCGTAGCACGTGACCCCTGGTGACGTAGGCGCTGACGTTCTCCCCTGATGCACGTGCCCCGCACGTGTGTGGGGAACCTCGGGCTCTGTGCCCAACGCTTGAGGGCAGTAAAGCGGAGGGGCTGGCGGGGCTCTGGCGTTTGATGAGGGCTCCGATGGCTGGAGCAGCAGAGATTGTGCTCCAGATGTCGAAGCATCGACTGGGGAGCGGTGTGTGGTTGTTGTGGGTCTACGGCGTGGGTAGTCGAAGCTCCAGGTAAAGAAGTTGACCGGCGGAGTTGAAGGCGGTGGTTGTCGACGTTGGCAGAGATGCGGGTCGGAGAAAATGGTTGTCGGAGGTAGTCGACATCGTGGCGGAGCTGGGGCAGAGACGGACGACGCACGAGGTCGTCATGGGATGCAACAAGTCTGGCTAGACTCGGATCTCATCAGGGAAGCTTCGCGATGCTATCACCGTCGCAAGGTGTCGCTTACGTGCAGTCGGCTGATGTCTATTGAAGGTCGCGGTGGAGTGTTTAAATAGGAGGGAGAGTCATCGGAGAAAGAAGTGAATTTTGGGGGATGCGATTTTCGATGAGATTAGCAGTGATTGGGGTTCGACTGGGAATTGAAGACGACGGAGGAGATCTTCGGGCGGCGATTTGATTCGATTGGGATTCGATCGTCGGAGATAGATTGGACGAAGAAGGAAGGTCATGCGTGATCGGGGATGATGCGGGATTCGCGGAGAGGCGGCGAAGCTCGAGGATGGCCAGAGATTGAAGATGAGGATCGTGACGAGGGGCGGCACGCGGCGATTGGTGAAATTGCGTTAGAGATTTGAGGGGAGGCTTGAGGAATACGAAGAGGCCGGATGTCCGATCTGCCCGAGATCGGACGGCCAGGTGGTTGACACGTGGTGAGCAGGTGCAACGTGGTGGGCGTGTGCCTGGGAGGCACGTGCCACGCACGTGCGGGATTTTTTAATTTTTTTAATAAAAACGAATATATAAAATCCCCAAAGATGGCTGACACGTGGTAGCTCCAGGAGCTGCCATGTGTTAGCACCACAACGTTTAAAGAATAATTAGAAAGAAAAAGATGAAAGAAATAGTAAATGACCTTGGATTGAATAAGTTTCTTCATGAAAATTACTCGTCTCGATGAGATCTACAATGTTCATGAAGACATCATGACCAAAATTGATCAAATGTAAAAAGTGATATTTTTAGGGTATCCCATGTACATAGAATACCTATATTTTGGGTTTTATGTTTTTTGTCATTTTTAAACCAGATAAAATCCAGAAAAGTATGGGTAAAATCAAAGATAAATATTTACATACTAATCTTTTTTTTGGATTTTTATTAGATAAGAAAAAGAAGAAATAATATAAAATACAAAAAGACTGAATTTGTACAGTCAGTTAGTGAAGACATGGACTCAATTTGTTCTTCGATTTTGAGCTCAGTTTGGATTTGGATTTTTACGCATCTTAATAAACGTTTATCAAAAAAAGACAAATGAAAAAGAAATGAACTAAAATAGGTTAATTATGTACATAAAATAGTAGGTCAAAAACCGCTAAAATACAAAATGTACAAAAGAGGCCCAAAACCTAACTTTCACATACGAGCTCCGATTCACTTGAACTTGGTCTTGTTTTGAAGGTAATTGAATGTACATTAGTTCAAAAGTGAGTAGGATTAAAACGGACACTTAATGGAGAGGTTTTTAGTTCGGAAATCCTGAAACTAGGGTTTGGGTTTTTGGTCCACTTATATGGGTTAGAGATTTTTTTTATATTTATCATTTATCCTTGTTAGTGATATGTACACAGTGGAGGTGGGTTTTGGGTCATTCGGAGTTAGAATGAATGAGTTAAGAATCAAGGAAGTTAGGCTATTTACAGGTCAATTTTGGATGTGATGTTTGGCTTCTTAAATTTGTGCAAAAATAACGGATAAAATGCAATTCTTATGGAAACATACATGAATGCTAATTTTAGAGAATAAATGAAGAAATTCTGATGATTTTGGGGGATTCGATCTTAATTAATGAGATTTAGAGTGATGAATCCGTGATTCATCATCCCACTATACTTAAACCATGCTCATCCCTGAGCATAAAATAGAAATGCCATGAGGTGAAATGAGATTGGGTTCCATACCAAGACCATGAGCTGACGGTGAAAATAAAACTAGACTCGAACTTTGGATTATTAGTTTGGCGGAACTTCTATGAGACTTAGAATTTCAAAATCAACAGCCTTCAAGTTCTACATCTCATTGCCACAGTTTCGGTTCAGAAGTCATCTTAGATCAATCCTCTTCCCAAAGCATACCCTATGAACATTGAACAATCGACTCATGTGTGTGAAAGGTTTTAGCTCTTCCCATCCAGAATGTCGGACTACCATGCTCATCTCCTCTCCAGTACTCGTCCTCAAGGAGTCATGTATTTCCCTCTAAGGTCTATCGCGTTGTGTTCAAAATCGAATTGGGGGAGAAGTTAGAAGAAGGGGAAAAGAACTGGAGGATGGCCAGTGTAGTCATCTCTCCTTGTGAAGATGGCCAGTGTAGCCGAGTCTTGACCAAGATCTGCAGGTTTTCTTGAAGCTTGGACCTATTTGGTCGGATATTTATTTGGTAGAATGTTTCTTTGTATTTGGAATTTTTGGTGGTTCTGCTTGGTTCTTGTTGTGCCCTACGGATATAGAATCTTTTTGTTTCCGTACGATTTTTGAGGTCTTAGAAAAAATTGTGCCCATCCGCCCATCCCTTTTCTGAAGCTATATTTCAACCCATACTCCAGTCTTTAGATTTCCACGCTACCAGAAAAGAAACTCACACAGTCTTCCAACATCCCGTCTGAGTTGAGCTAAGTGTATAGTGTGAGACTACAAATTAATTCCCTATTCCATAGTTGTACCCAGAATGAAGAGACCAGGTTAGACACTAAGAGTCAAACACTGCACATTGTCATGTGGAACTCAAAGAATTAAGTCAAAGACCTGAAGTTTCTAAAATCCTATTTCTCGGTGAAGTTCCTCTAAAAATTAGGTGGATTAAGGTCAAGTCCAGAACACTCTCGGTTTCTGCTCATAACTCGGTCCAGAACCCAAAGAATTTTCATAAATGCTAATGAATGTGTTGCTGGATGAAGTGCAGGTGTGTGAAATACAGACACATTTTTTTCTCTTTTTGTTTTTTTTGAAATTTTATGCAAGGGATTTTTTTATGCACGAATGAATAAGAAGCCATTTTTTCAAAATTTTGGGTTGGACACAGTTAGTAGCAAAACTTTTTTTCTTTTTCTTTTGTTTTGTGGGTTTTTTTCAAATTAATCACCCACCCTATAAATACATATAAACTTATGCGAAAGTACGAGATATGGGTAAAATATATATAAAGTATATATACAGACCCCCTTATACTTAGCGAGTATTGTGTCCTCAGAGCACAAGAAGCGTAAAGAAGACATAGCTCGGGCTAAGCATAAGAGAGTGAAAAAAGGAAAAGAAAAAGATGGATCGGAATGCCCCCTATACTTAGGCTGTAAACAGTCTAAGTATAGTAGAAGAGCGAAAAAATGAGGTGGTCGGGATATGTTGATGAAGAGAGTATATACAAATGGGCATTGGTTCCCGCTATACTTAGGCTCTGGTCGGCGTAAGTATGGAAGAAGGGTGGAAATGAGGTGATCGTGAGAAGGAGTGTGATGAGGGAAATGGTATGTATAGATGGCATCGGTCTCCCCTATACTTAGGCTCTGGTCGGCCTAAGTATGGAAGAAGGGTGGAAATGAGGTGATCGTGAGAAGGAGTGTGATGAGGGAAATGGTATGTATAGATGGCATCGGTCCCCCCTATACTTAGGCCTTGGCCTAAGTAGAGGAAGAAGCTGTACAAGGAGACCGATGTGGTCGAGAGGGAGGTGGGTAGCTGACGATTAAGGCATTTTTTGGCTGATCTTTTTGTGATCCTGCGGTGGGAGATCGTAATGATGAGAAGGAGATGAAGCATATGATTCCCAACTATTATCAAAACTATCCTCAGAAAAATCATGATGGATAGTAGATGAAGCGTTTGAGTCAGATGGAAGGTACCCATCATCAGAGTTATCCTCAGAGGAATAGTATTTGAAAGTGGACATACTCCAAATATTCTGGTCTTTTTGTTTCTTCAGTTGTTTCTTCAGAATACGTTCCTTCTTGGGATCAAGCGGTCTGTTCTCGGATGAATAATCTAAAGCACTAGTCTCAGTCAGCTCATAAGAGATAATTCCAGTGTACTTGATGAGGGCAGGAGCATCAACTTTGGATGAATAATAGTTAGGAACGGGAGTTGTCCAACGAGAATCGAATTTTGGATCCTTGTAAAGATATGGTTTTAGAACTACCAAAAAGACTTCACTCATGTAGATTACCTTTTCCGGACCTGATGAGGGATCATTAGCTGATTCCTCTTCCAAAAGGTCAAAGGTGACTTTCTTTTTCTTGTTTCGTGAAGGCATCGGTTCACTTGATTATCCAGATGAATAGCCATTGGAATTCTTTTCCTTGGTTGGTGTTCTACCTGCGTGTTTATTCTTAATCTTCTGAATGTTGGTGCACTTGTGGTTTGGGATGATTTGGTCAAGGTATTCAGAGTAGTTTTCTCCAGGGTGCGATCATGCAAAAGTCTCAGGATCATATAAGAAGGATTTGTCTATTTTGAGATCCATGAGATTTGAAAAACTGGGGAGAGACTCTGCATGTTCGTTTTCAATTGATTTGACATTGGAGCATTCCTGTGTCAAGTTGATGTAATCCATGTAGTCAGAATAGGTTGACCCAGGGTGTGCCCATGCATAAATCTCCGGATCATATGATTTATGTACTTGATTCTCCATGGTGAGGGCAGCTGGGAATGGAGCAGGGGGGAGATTCTCTAAACCAATAGTCTCATCAACAACCGCTATCTCAGGTGTAGCTGCGGGGTAGGGCTCTTCTACCGCTTCATAGTTACGGTTGTCGTGGACTTCGTGGGTTGCCATAGAAAATCGTTGTTCCTCAAAGACTGGGTCAGATCGAAGTGCTTCCAATGCTGTGAAATGGATTTCTCAAGTCTCACAATCAATAATTGCCTTAGCTAATGCTAAGAATGTCTTTCCGAGAATAATTGGAGAATGGGTGAATTATCCTTGATGCTCAGTATCAATGATCGTGAATTCCACTTTGAGTAGAGCACCTTGGAAAGTCATGATGACAGAAATGATTCCTCTCGGCCGCTATATCGACCGGTCAGCCAATTGAATAATTTCTCGTTTCTTCCTGATCGGTCCGAGTTTGAGTTCATGAGACACAGAGATCGGGAGGATATTGATCAGTGAATCGTCATCAATTCGAGCATGGGTAAAAATTGTGTATTTGATTATACAGTCAAATCTGGGCAACCGCTTCACTATGCGGTTCTTGATTTTTCTCCTTAACACCAAGGAGGAGGCCATTGACAAGATATGTCTTTCAGTTTTTGTTCGAATCCTGCCCGACTTTTTCATCAATAATTTATCCATTACAAATCCTTTAAGGTCGGGGAAGTGTTCAATGGCCTTTATAAAGGGAAGTTCAAAAATCAATCTTATCTCCAATGCTTCCTGTAAAGCAGGATCCAAATTCTTCAGATCTTCTTCAGATTCATTTTTTATGTATTTTTCGAGATTTTCGATTTTTTTGTGGTTTTTGAATATTCCAATTTTTGTTATTTTCTATGTGGTGTGGTGATGTGGTATGTTCCTCAGATGAGCAGGGGTTCTGATGTTCAGAGTAAGAGTTAGAGGCATAGTCATTTCTAGGGGAATAATATGCAGAAGTGTTGTTGTCAAAATCATCCCTAGGTTTCTGAATATCCTTAAAATTTTCAATCTTAGATGCAATCATTTCCTCATTCATTTTAATGTCTGAGCCACCAGAGATTGAAATTAATCGATCGGTGAATCTTCGAAATCTATCCTCCATTAAATCAAATTTCTTATTTATCCTCAAAATATCATCCTCTAAAATATTTTCATGACCAATCATGGGAGCAATCGGGGTGTGTTTTTGTATTTGAGACTCAATAATTTCCTCTTCCATTTTCCTGTATGTGCTAGAAGAGGAGTCTCTTGAAATATCCATTATATGATCATAATTTTCTAAAAATTTCTCTTCAAAAATTATGGAAGGCGGCTGCTCATATGGTCCAGGCATGTGGAGTTGGTCCGAGTAGAGTTCAATCCTATGATCATGAGTGGTCGGACCTTGATATTGTGGAGTCAGCATACAGGGTTGACGTGTTTCTATGTAGTCAATCCATTCCTCTGTATGAGTATCATGTCTGAAGAGGAGGTTGTCATGGTCAATCCAAGATGATGATTGTTCATTTATGTTCAATGGTGGGGAAGAAGGTAGATATGAAGAAGTGTTGAGTTCAATCATGTGGTTATAATCTCCCATGAATGATGGATTGACATTTACCGAATATGAAGGATGAATTGTATGCTCGGAGTAGAGTGGATTGATGTATAAAGAAGTGGAGACCTCAATCAGTTGTTGGTTTGTCTGGTCTGGATACAAAGGGTTGTCATTCATGAAGCAGATCGGATTCGTAGAGAGTGTTGGTGGTTGAGAGTCTCTTGTTGAAGTTGGAGGAGGTGTTGGGTCTAACCGATACAAATTTGTTTTCATAGTATAGATCTGATGGATTCTTGGATAAATGTTCGGCCATTTTTGAAAGATATGAAAGGAATGAGGGGTTGGGTCTGCAACAATTTTTATGATATGGATCCAGAGTGTTTTTGGACAAGAGTTCCATGATGAGGTTTAAATCAAGAGAGGGGAGAGAAGATTGCATGGGATAGTCAAAAGAAATTTTATTAAATGTGCAGCTTTTGATCTTCTATATCGGTTCACGCACACCAATGCAAACACAAATCAAACCTGGGTTCACCAACTCACACAACAAAGCCGTAAGAGTTCGGCTATTATCTTTTCAATTTTAGTTGGTGATAAGACAATCTTGGAAAGAATTTAGCGAGCTGTTAGGTGCCGGAAATTTTCGTAATGACTGGCCCGAATTCCTAAGACTAGTTGCACCTACTTTCAACAAGTATGGATGTAAGTACGGACCGTAGAATATCTACCTGTGTTACTTGAGGATTGAGCCTTACGTAGTGTCCTCTAAACAACCCACTCTGCTAAGAAAATCCGAACCGTTTACAGGCTACCCGTTAGATCCTCACTGAGAAGTATCTAATCGTTTTTGGTAGAATCAGTAGTCAATATGAAAATCCAGGTTTGGGCTCTAGCCTTAAGTGTCGTCTCTCGCTCACTCAGAAAAATAAAAACATCCAAGGTCGGGGTTGCTCTCTTGCAAAATTCTTGATTTTATGGGTTAATTTTAAAAGTCGGCTATAATTAGCAGTCTCAATTTTAGTTAGGTGATCATTGAAGAATTGAATGAGCACAAATGCACGTCTACCGTCCATTCCCAATTTCCTTTAAAATTATGTGATAAAACGAGAGGGAGAAATTCGAGAAAAGCCGATGCACTTGAAAATGATGATGTATGCTCAGTTAGAAGACTTATTGTGAATCCTCGCAATCTCCATGTGGGATGCATTATAGAAATTGAAAATTTAGTCTAGATGAATGCAAGCCGATGAAAAACCGCACCTAGAAGAAAGTTCTATTAGCGGGGAAGAATTGAGTTAAATTTGGCTAAATTGAACGATCTGTGTGCGTATCAATTAAAAGTGAAGTGTGGCCTAATTCCTACGAGCACAATCAAAAATTAAAATGCTCCGAGAGCTGTATGTGCAGGTCTATCCTAATCGCCACTCAAGTCGGGCCCCACCCTCACCGGAGAGTGAAACATGCCACGACACACCATAGAAAGAGTTCAATGTCTTTTACACACGCGAGAGTCCAAACAGACACTGCTATAAATGAGTAATTAATTACATAAATTTAAAAGTTTGCAGAAATTTAAAACCTAGACTCTACACCCTCTCACGACTCGACTCAATCTTAATTTATTTGTGGCTTTTTCGGAAGTTGGTGAAGATGCATCGGTTCCTAAAAAACCGCTCCACGTACGTCGGGTACCTCGCACGAAAATAAGAGAGATTTGTATAAGAGAGTGACTCAAAAATAAAATAAGAGAAATAAATACTGAAAATAAATGCAGGAAAAAAATGAAATTTACAATGAGAAATTTGGGGGTCAGACTACCCAAATGCGGAAAACCGAACGAAAAATTTCAAAACACAAAACTAAGCCATTTACCTCCCCGACAACTGTGCCATCTGACGAGTCCAGAATTGCGCTTGTTAAAAAGATGAAAAGTCATGCGTTGTAGGCAGCAATCGGAATTGGTCAAGAAAATAACCACACAAAATATTTATCATTTTTAATGAATGTGGTTTTATGTTTATTTTACTTGGGCAAGTTCCAAGGTCGAACACAAGGAGACAAAGGCACAACCTAGAATTATGTCTATCAAAATTCGTACACGGTTTTTGAGGCGGTCTTTTTTTTTGTAATTTGTAATGTAATAAAGGGTGCTAAATCCAATTTTTGGCCTATTTGATGGACTAAAATATAAATTACGCTCAAGCGATGTCCGAAAAATACAAAACTTGGCCACCATGTAAAATAAGATGAAATGAATGCACTATAATTCTTTTGGAATTTTTGGATGCAAGATGAATTTTTTTATGAAATTTTTTAATGCAAACAAAATGAACTTCAATATTTAATTATAATAAATATTAAATCAAATTATTTTCAAGGAATAAAATTATCTAAGATCTATCACTAGGTAATGGACCTTAGAAAAATCCTAAACGTCGAAAATGCGAGATATAATACCTATTAAAAATTAAAAATTTAAATAGGAAAAATTATTTTTACAGAGCAATCTATGCATGCAAATACAATTCTTTTTGGGCATAATGTTTACACAATTAATTCTACAATCTATGATTTTTTGGGAATTTTTAGAGCAACGATTAATCAATTATGAAAATCAGAGCACAAAATGGGTAAAGTATGCAATTCTCCACAAAACAATTATTTATTAATTAACCAATGATCACAAAAATGTCCACAATAGGTAAAAATGTAGAGAATTAAATGGGGAACAAAATACCAATTTTCGATATATAAAATGATGCAGAGAAGAGTCAGAAAACATAGGGGAACACAGGGGTATAACTGAAATTAATAATAAATAATATAAATATAAAAATAAGGGCCTACGCGTAATTACCAATAAAGATAGGGGCTATCTGCAAAATTCCCAGCAGGTCACGTGCATCGCTGGTGGGGCTGGTGCGCAATATGGTGAAGGTCCGAGGGGTCTATGTAATTAACCCAGCGGGTCACGAGCATAGCACGTGACCCTTGGTGACGTAGGCGCTAACGTTCTCCCCCGATGCATGTGCCCCGCACATGTGTGGCGAGCCTCGGGCTCCGTACCCGGTGCTTGATGCGGTGAAGCGGGGGGGGCTGGCGGGGCTCCGTCGCTTGATGAGGGCTCCGGCGGCCGGAGCAGCGGAGATGCGCGCTTCAGATGTCGAAGCGTCAGCTGGGGAGCGGTGCGTGGTTGTTGTGGGTCGACGACATGGGTAGTCGAAGCTCCAGGAGAAGAAGATGACTGGCGGAGATGGAGGCAGTGGTTGTCGATGTTGGCGGAGATGCGGGTCGGAGAAGATGGTTGTCGGAGGTAGTCAACGTCGTGGCAGATCTAGGGTAGAGACGGACGACGCAGGAGGTCGTCGTGGGCTGCAACGAGTCTGGCTAGACTCGGATCTCACCGGGAAAGCTTCGCGAAGCTGTCACCGCCGCGAGGTGTCGCTTACGCGCAGTCAGCGGATGTCTGTTGAAGGTTGCAGTGGAGTTTTTAAATAGGAGGGAGTCATCGGAGAAGGAAGTGAATTTTAGGGATGCGATTTTCGACGAGATCGGGGGTGATTGGGGTTCGACTGGGAATTGACAACGGCGGCGGAGATCTTAGGTGACGATTTGATTCAATTGGGGTTTCAGTCATCGGAGATTGATTGGACGAAGAAGGAAGGTCGTGGGTGATCGGGGATGACACGAGATTCGCGGAGAGGCGGCGAAGATCAAGGATGGATGGAGATTGAAGATGAGGATCGTGACGAGGGGAGGCACGCGACGATTGGTGAAATTGTAGCGGAGATTTCAGGGGAGGCTAGAGCAAGATGAAGAGGCCAGGCCGTCCGATTGGCAGAGATCGGACGGCCAGGCAGTTGACACGTGGCGAGCAGGTGCATGTGCTGGGCGCGTGCCTAGGAGGCACGTGCCTCGCACGTGCGGGCTATTTATTTATTTTTTATTTATTTTTATAAAAACAAATATATAAAATCCCCAAAAATGGCTAACATGTGGCAGCTCCAGGAGCTGCCACGTGTCAGCACCACAAAATTCAGAAGAATAAATAAAAAGAAAATTATCAAAGAAATAGTAAATGACCTCAGATTGAAAAAGTTTCTTATAAAAATTGCTCGTCTCGATAAGATCTACAACATTCATGAAGACATCAAGACCAAAATCGATCAAATGCAAAAAGTGATATTTTTAGGGAATCCCATGTACAAAGAATACCTATATTTTTGGATTTTATATTTTTTTATCATTTTTAAACCAGATAAAAATCCGAAAAAATATGGTAAAATCAAAGATAAATATTTACACACTTATCTAAATTTTTTGGATTTTTATTAATTAAGAAAAAGAAGAGATATATTAAATACGAAAAAGACTGAATTTGTATAGTTAGTTAGTGAAGACATGGACTCAATTTGTTTCTTTGATTTCAAGCTAAGTTTGGATTTGGATTTTTACGCATTTTAATAAAACTTTTATCAAATAAGATAAATGAAAAAAAAACTAAAATAGGTTTATTATGTACATAAAATAGTAGGTCAAAAAGCGCCAAAATACAAAATGTACAAAAGAGGCCCAAAACCCAACTTTCACATACGAACTCTGATTCACTTGAACTTGGTCTTGTTTTGAATATAATTGAATGTACATTAGTTCAAAAGTGAGTAGGATTAAAACGGTCAATGGATGGAGAAGATATGAGGTTTTTAGTCCGAAAAACCTGAAACAAGGGTTTGTGTTTTTGGTCCACTTATTTAGGTTAGAGATTTTTTATATTTTTCATTTATCCTTGTTAGTGATATGTACATAGTGGAGGTGGTTTTGGGTCATTCGGAGTTAGCATGAATGAGTTAAAAATCAGAAAAGTTAGGCTATTTACAGGTCAATTTCGGCTGTGATTTTTGGCTTCTTATTTGTGCAAAAATATGGGATAAAATGCAATTCTTATGAAAACGTGCATGATGAAGAACTGCTGATGATTTTGAGGGATTTGAGCTTAATTAATGAGATTTAGAGTAATGAATCTGAGATTCATCACTCCTCTAGTCAGATGCCAGATCTTCGATCAAGAATTCGAGCACACATTTCTTGACAATGGATCATCTATCAACTTTTTTCCTTCATCCTGCTAATAACATTTGGTTTCGGGTCGCTTTTGCATTTTGTGGACAAATTGCTTAAGCGACTCAAGGGCATGTTGGAGGATGTGATTGTCACTGATCAAGGGATGCATTTCCTTGTCGATTTCATTGTCCTAGATATTTAAACCTCCACACCTCTGCTCCACACCCTTATTATTCTTGGACGACCGTTCCTTTGAACAATCGAATCAGTAGTGGACTACGACACTAGAGAGATCACCTTCCACTCTAGTAGTGAAAAAGTTTAGATAGAGATGGTTCCAAATCTGAAGCCAGTAGAAGTGGTGTCTATGATGAGAGAGATAGTACCACATGGATCAGAAGACTACAACTTCTTAGCAGAAATCAGAGACACATATTTGTTCTTGGACGACAAAGAAATACAGGAATTCCTCTCATCTGAAGAAAGCATGGATAACCCAGTCAAATTCAATAATGTCTTTATAGATGAGATCTTTGCTCATGGATATGCTGAAATAAGTGAACATCCATCCTCATCTGAGCATGAAAAATTCCTTGCAGATCTATGTGATGCTCTGAATTCAGATTCTGAATGTTCAGTGGTGGACATTAAACATATGAAAGATCCGGCATATGCTTCAATCATCGAAATTACTACTAAGTTGACTCCAACCCCACCGGAGCATAAACCCTTTCCCTCTAACATGAAGTATGCCTTCCTTGCTGGTGAACCTGAAATGTATCTGGTCATCATAAATTTCCATCTGACCAAAGAACAAGAATCTCGTCTACTTGAGGTTCTTGACAGAAACCGCAAGGTGATTGGCTAGAACGTAACATATCTCCAAGGGATAAATATGTTACTCTTTTTACACCACATCTACCTCAAAGAAGATAATAAACCCTCTCGAAAATTCCAACGCAGACTGAACCCTAACATCCAGGAAGTTGTCATGATAGAAATCACTAAATGGTGTGATGCATGATTTATCTATCCCATCTCTAACTCAACGTGGGTGAGTCACATGCATGTAGTGCCGAAGAATTCTAGGGTCACCATTGTGACCAATGATAAAGGAGAGGAGATTCCGACAAAAGTACTGACTTCATGGCAGGTTTCATGGACTATAGATGTCAAAATCTTGCAAATGAGAATGACCACTTTCCACTTTCCTTCATCGACCAGATAGTCGAAATATTGACCGCGAAGGAAAATTTTGCTTCTTGAATGGGTTCTCTGGATACAACCAAGTCTCCATCGCTCCTAAAGATCAAGATAAGACTGCCTTCACCTGCTCGTTTAGGACTTATGCCTTCAGAAGAAAATCCTTTGGATTATGCAATGTACCAACTACATTCCAAAGATGCATGTTCGCGATTTTCATTGATATGTTTGGTAGTTTCCTCGAAGTATTCATGGACGACTTCTCTATCTACAAGGATAACTTTGATCTATGTTTGGGATACTTAGAACGAGTTTTGAAGAGGTGATGTGAAGTAAATCTTGTGCTCTCATGGGAAAAGAGTCACTTTATGGTAACTGAAAGCATTGTTCTGGGTCACGTCATCTCCAAGCATGGCATAGAGGTTGACCCAATCAAGGTTGACGTGATTTCTAAACTTGAACTACAACCAATTTGAAGCAAGTCCGGTTATTCATGGGATATGCAGGATTTTACAGAAGATTCATTAAAGACTTCAACAACATTTCCTGACCGCTGACTGGGCTTTTGGGAAAGGAGACCGATTTTGTGGAATGACTGGGTTCTCCAATCCTTTAATCTATTGAAGGACCTCATCACACATGCTCCTATCCTACAAACACATGATTGATTCTTCCTTTTGAGATCATGACAGACTCCTCTGATTACACAATCAATGCTGTTCTTGGACAAAGACATGATGGATTCCCATTTACAATTCATTATGCTAGCAGAACACTTGATGAGACCCAAAAGAATTACACTGTCACAAAGAAATTACTGCTAACCGTAGTTTTGCATTATAATGTTCAGATTACACCCATTGGGACCAAAGGTCTTTATTTACATGGATCACGCTGCCATCATGTACCTAAAAAGCAAGAAGGATGCCAAGCCTCATCTGATTCAATGGATCCTTCTACTACAGGAATTTGATCCAGAAATCCGAGACAAGCTTGGAGTAAAAAATGTGATGGTAGACCATCTTTCAAGAATCATGGATATTGAGAATCTTGAGAAGAATTCAATTCCAACCATAGAGACCTTTCCATATGAGGCAATTTTTCTATCGTCTCGCTCCATTGATATGCTGATATCAATAATTATCTTGTCTCTAAGAAGACCTCGCTTGATTGTCCGAAGAACAAAGATGATAAATTCTTATCAGACATACATTTCTACCAGTGGGAGGATCCTCATCTATTCTGTGAGGGAGCATATTGCATCTGGAGGAGGTGTATACCCCAGGAGGAAATTACCGATGTACTAGAACCTTTTCATAAACTTGAAGCCGAGGGACACCATTCTGGAAAGAGATCGACAGGTAAAGTGCTTCAATGTGGCCTCTGGTGGCCAATACTCTTTAAGGCTATAACTAAATATGTGAAAAAATGCACTAACTATCAGGGAATGGGTGATGCAATTAGTTTAAGAGATACAATGCCTCTGAAATACATTCATATATGGGACATCTTTGATGCATGGGGCATTGACTTCATGGTCTCGTTCCCTAACAACTAGGGTTTTGAGTACATCTTGTGGGCCGTTGACTACGTAAGCCATTGGGTGGAGGCTATCCCTTCTCGAGCTACAGACAGTCAGACCGTATGTCAATTCCTCAAGGACAATATCATTTCGCGATTCAGGATACCGAAAATATTGATATCCGATGGGGGAAGCCATTTATTGAACAAAGATGTAAGGAAATTGACCAAAGAAAATGGCATTAAACATCATGTTGCTACATCATACGACCCACAATCAAATGGTTTAGCTAAATGTTCAAACATGGAGATGAAAGCAATTCTACAGAAACTTGTACGGCCTGACAGGAAGAATTGGTCACAGTTGCTCAACTCACTTCTTTGGGCTCATCACACTGCACACAAGTCTTCTCTTGGAATGTCTCCCAACTGCCTCGTCTATGGAAAGCGATGTCATTTGTCCGTGGAACTAATTCATAAATCATTACGAGCATTGAATATGTGCAACTTGTATTCTGAGAAAACTTGGAGGAACCAAAAAGTTGATCTGAACCGCCAACTTGAATTCATAGACTATCCACATGACAATAGCCTAATGTATAAAGAGAAAGCCAAGAAATGACATGACAAGCACATCTGCAAGAAGACTTTCAAGACCGGACAGAAGGTATGGTTGTTTGACGTAAAGTTGAAAATATTTCTAGGCAAGCTGAAGAGCAAATGGACTGGGTTGTTTCTAGTGAGAATTGTGTGTGACAATGGAAGCCTATTAATATCTGAGTTGTCACTTGACATACATCCTTTTGTGGTGAATGGACAACAACTGAAACTACTTAGAAAATGACACATTCATGTCCGTGATAGACTCGATTCAATTGGTATTTGAAGATGAGCTTACAAATGCAGATGGATCAGATAATTAAGCTAAAAAGCAAATAAAAATTCATTTATCTTCTTTTCTTCTTTTCCTTTTCTCATTTACGATTCTTCTGAAAAACACTTGTCTCTTTCATCATTGCTATACTTAGGACGTACTTTGTCCTACATATAGAGGGGATGAGTTCCTTGAGTTGTTAATTCTTTGATCCCTTGCATGTATCCTTAACTCTTGATATTCTATCTATACTTAGGGATATTTCACTCTAAGTATACGGGGAGACGGGTCAAGTTGATGATTTTGTAAATTCCCTCCCTTGACCACCGCCTTGTATACAGTCTGCTATACTTAGGATTAATTGATCCTAAGTATAGGGGGATGGTTGACTTCTCGTTCTTTCATTATTTATTCATTGTAGTATATGCTTTTATATACTTAGTATGAGTTATGTCTTCCTTTTCTCTCTGATTTATGAGGACATAGCTCAAGCTAAGTATAACGGGTCGTATATACATTGTATATACTTTAGCCATAACTCGTACTTGCGTATTATCAATAATAAACTAATTAATAAAATATATGATATTCTTTGTAAATACATGTAATAAATTGGTTTAAAAAGTTTTTCAAAATGTTTTGAAAAATGGTTGAAAATTGTCTTGAAAATCTTTTGAAAAACCGTATGGAAAACTGTTTTAAAATATTTTCAAACCATTGTAAAATCTTTTGTTTGCAAAATTCTTTTTGAATTGTTTAGATATTTTTTTTTGAAATTGGTTTTCAAATGATTTAGTTGTAAAAAACTTTTGAAAAATATATACGTACTACTTGAAAAATCTTTGCAACATGACCTTCAAATCTTGTAAATGCTTGTAAGTATGTTTGCCAAACTATTTGCAAAAATAAGTTTTCAAATTGTTTGTGAAAAGGATTCAAATGTTTTGAGAGCCTTGTGTAACTAACAACTCAAATAAAAAGCCTTATAAAAAAAGTATAAAACTTGCATATAAATCTTTAAATAACCACTAACATTCATCTTGTAAATTCCTAGTGTAAAAATTCACCCTAAATCTTGTAAATATTGATGCACTCCCATGTAAATATCTACACATATTTCTTTCACTAGCCTTTTTTCGAAAATCCCTAAAAAATTTAAAATCCAAATCCCATATAAATTTACAAAATCTTTTCAAAAAATTGCATAAAATTTTGCAACACTCTTTCCAAAAATCCATAAAAAGTTCAAACTAGAAGAAGGTTCACAAAAATATTTCTCTTGCATTGTACATAGCATTTGCATTTTTTCAGAATGATCTAGACAATTTAACAAGGTTGAAAACCTAAAGATTGGCGCTTGGTATAGACCTTAATCCACTTAATTTCAGGGGAACCCAGTAAGGGCAGGAATTGAGATACTTTAGGTTGCCTTGACTAATTCTTTAGGTTCCATGAGACTATTCATTGTGTCTAATTAGAACCCTTCGTATCACCCGTACGACTCTTCAGATATTGGCTTTACTAGAAACCTCACACTTAACACGATGCTAGGCTCCTTCGTCAAGGGTGACTCAGGAACCATTCTTGGGGATTGTCGAAACCGATACTCCAACCGACTTCTTCTAGTAGCCATGATATCTAAAGACTAGAGACTGGATTGAGATAATGCTTTGTATAAGGAATGGTCTGCTAGAAAAGTTTTTTCTAAGACCCGAAAACATGAGAGGGCCAAATGACTTTATATCCGTTGGGGCACAAACAAGAATGTAGAGAAATGAAAAGTCAAAGAAAAATCCAAAGAAGAAGCCTACACCAAAAATTCCACAAAAATGTTGAGCTTCCAGAAAAATCCTGCTTCTTGGTGACAATTCAGTTACACTTACCGAGCTTCACAAGGGAATGAAGACGACACTGGTCCATTCCCACTTCTTTTCCCATTTTTCTAGCATCTCAATTTCTTGGTTATGAAACTAGCAACACCTGACCTTAAAAGGAACTATCTGTCTTCACAAGGAGGAGTTACTAGAAAAGCAGACTCTTTGATAGTTCAGTGATTTGTCTGGGAAGAGCTAAAAATTACACATACATGGATATATCATTTCAAGGTTGCAAGAGTATGCGACTGAGAGAGTGGTTTTCACGAGACTATGGATTGAATTGGATAATAGGATTATGGAACCTAAGGGCTATTGTGTCACATTTCTTAACCTTGATACGGTTCCGAACAAACCAGGAATCCAAAGGTCTTAACTGAGCTCCAAACTTTTATTTAGTAAGATAAGTTCAAGAGTCGAAAATTGTTCCAGGTTCTTTCTTTTTCTTTTGTTTCTTTTTTCTTTCTGCACTTATAGGCATAAGTGTTTGCTGGGGACTAGCAAATGCAAGTATGGGAGGGGGGTGATGAATCTTCATTTCATCACCTGTATTCTTTCATTTTGACCTCAAATCCCTAGTTAAATGAATGTAAGTAGTATTAAATCGCATAAATAACAACCATTGTTTATATTGTACATATTTTATAAAATGTTTTATTTAATATCAAAATAAAAGAATAATATAAAGTAAAGAAAAAAGAATGAAGTGTCAAAGACACTGAGTGATCCTAAACCCTGAGACCTAGTCGTCCTGAGGACTTGGTCGACAAGGAATCAAGTTGAGGGAGATAAGGGCCAAGAAGTACATAGAAACCCTAATTTCTATTTCATCAATAATAGGTTTTGGGACCTATATATTTTCTTATTTTTATACTTCAAATCAATAAACTTTGAACATGAAAGTTATACATACAAAGAAAATTAAAAAAAATATTTCATGCAAAAAATAATGCATAGTGTGCTTGGGATACACAGAATAAAAAGCCACAAAGAAAGCTATACGAACTTGTATCTTCTCCATACAAGATCAAAATTTACAAAATTCGCTTTTATTATTCATAAAATTAAATTATCTATTTAATAAATATGGTTTCATTTAATTTGGAGTTAAAAATGCAAAAGTCGGCTATTGGGCCCTCATTGTGCAGTATACATGTATAAAATCATCAATATATGTATTCTTTAATTTTTTCACTTATATTTTAATAAATTTGTAAATATTTTTTAAAATACTTATACATAATACAGATAAATTAAAACCATCAAAATGACATAAATTAAATAGTATACTTTAATATATAGGTAAAAGATACATATATTATACCTATATTATACATATACATATTTATTTAAGTAAATTAACAAGTTCAGAAAAATAAAATCAAATATGCATATGTGTAACTAAATAAATTATAAATTTATAAATTATGTGAATAAAATAATAAAAATAAAATACAAAATACAAAATACAAAATAAAAATATATTATATTGGTAAATATACTTATAATTATACATGTAAACATTAACACCTAATAAATTAACCAGTAAAATCATAATAAAATACTACTAAAAATAGTAAACATTTTTTATATTTGGATAAAAAGTAATAAAATCATTTACTATTTTTAATTGATTTAATAAGGGATTTAATTCTTATTTTGTCATTTTGTGGCTGACATGGACCAATGAGAGGCGAGTGCACATTGACTCTGGTCAACTCCTCGCCCCACAGGTACTACGTTCGTTATAGGCCTTGCCCTCGATTTCTCCCATTTTCTTCGACCAAGGCTTTCACACTTTCAACTTGATTCCTCTTTGACTTTTCCTCCTCGAAGCTCTTTCACGCGTACACCTTTCCTTGATCAATGGATCACTGAGTCGATCTGGAGCCCTAGATCAAGAGTCGCATGTACATATACTCCTTCTCTCCTTGCATTTTAATCTGATCCTTCTTGGTCTCCCTAAACCCTCAAATTCCCATCAAATCAAGTTGATAAAGGTGATAGCTTTCTCCTTGGGAGTTTGCAGCGTGCGAGGGGCAATTTTTGAAGAGATCCAAGCTTGTCGGACCTCCGAGCAGAGCTTTTGTGCTCCCGACAATCCTCTGGCTAGTGAACCATTTTTTTCTTGCTTTTTCGATTCCTAGACCTAGCAGTAGCATAGTTTATGTATTTATTTAATTTAATTTCATCTAGTTTTTCGTAAAATCACAAAAACGTACTTCGCTGGAGCTACTACTCTGGCCACTGTTTCTCGACCATCCACTCGGTGTTCTGACCATATGATCACCCCACATCCATTCGACACCAAACAAGG
This sequence comes from Ottelia alismoides, assembly GCA_037367405.1. Taxonomy (NCBI): domain Eukaryota; kingdom Viridiplantae; phylum Streptophyta; class Magnoliopsida; order Alismatales; family Hydrocharitaceae; genus Ottelia; species Ottelia alismoides. Next base: position 27,545 of record JAZKJV010004593.1, read on the forward strand.
TTGTCGCAATTTACCTCGACCTCTGACTTTTTCGTTGCAAGTCAGAACCTTTAGGAACCCATCTAAGATGGATTAGGACCTAGACGAGGTTCTCAAAATCTTCGAGCTTCTCCAACTCGTCGGGACCCCAACATTGGGTTCTAGATCTTTTTGACGCTGCTAGGAGCTGTGAAACACTTCAAGGAAGCTCCTGAGCATCTCTAAAACAAGAGGAAGGGCTGGAGGATGATGCTTAGGCTAATCCAAGCAACGAGGAAGAGGAGTTCTTCCTTATTCTTCCACCCTGCCTCAACGTCGTTCGATCATCAGCCTGCTCCAGGTGAAGCAGTAGCCATCGGATCCAAACACTGCCTGTTGTTAGATTGTCAGGTGGATGTCTAATCTCACTCGTTCGCACGAACCATCATTGTCTCACATTTTGCATCTCATATCCTTGGTTTTTCTATTTTACTTTTAGTCCAAAATCTTCCATCTATAGTTTAAAAACTTTTGTAATATTTACATTCAGAACCCTACTTCAATTTATTTACGTTTAGGTCCAGTCCACGTCACCTCACATGCGCATATACGTGAGGGGGAGGGACATTTTGCAAGGACACTCATACAAGTTTGTGTTATTATTTGGTCCAATGATTTTAAATTCCAATGTAATATTTTTGTGAAAATTGCAACTAGGACCTGTAACTTTTTGGATATTGCACTTATTTATACCCCTACTAATGCATATTAAATTGAATATTTCTTGTAGGGTGTTCTGGAATGCATTGAACGTTCCTGTAAATTACATCTAGGACCTTGCCAGCATATTTAATTTTATTTCTTGTATTTGCATTATTAAAAATAACATTTTGAATTTAAATATTATAGGAAAATTATTTTAAATGCATGTAATTATTTTAAATCATATATTTTTCATACGATGACTAAAATTATTTTCCTATTTTTAAAATACAAAAAGTGCATTTTTCTCTTGTTTACATTTAAAAATACATAAAAGTAGAAAATCCCTTTTAAAAATGCAAACAAATTAGGTACTTTTATTGCAACTCTAGGCAAAAAACACTAAAAATTACAGAAGAGAAAAAACAAAAAATTTAAAAAATCCAAAAACATTATAAAAATCATTAAAAATTATTTAAAAATTAAAAAAAGTATCTTGTTATCTTTGATTTTCATTTATATTATATAGTGGTTATTAAAAATAGTTTTGGAAATTTTTGAGATATTTATCTATTTTTAAATACAAAACAATCCGACCTATTATGTTTAGTCTCTGTTTTGAAATTTTAATATATTAAAAATACCTAAAAGTTATAAAAAAATTTCAAGAAAAACTTCAAAAATAGATGGAAATATATAAAAGCTAAAAACATTTTATTTTATAAAATTTTAATATTATTAGCTATATATATAATTATAAAAGCCTACATCTACTATATATACTTATATATATGCATATACTTATTAATATTAATATTATATTATTATAAATACATATAAATATGTTAAATACCCTTAAAAATAAAAAGGACTATACTTTATTGTATTTTCCTTATTACATATATACTATATATTTATATCCTATATAGTAGTTATATTATACATATTATATATATACTTATATATTTATATAAATGTTTATTACATATTAAAAAGAAAAGGAATTTAAAAATCCGAAAAATATAATAAGAAAACAAAAATTATAAATTTAAAAACGAAGATATACAAAATAAAAAATCCATAAAAAATATAAAATATTGAAAACCCTCAAGAATTAGAAAAGCACTATAAAACACAAAAAAACATTTACTGATTTTCTGCATAGTTGGTTAATTTTTGTGGCTATCCACATTGCTCCTTTGTGGTTCGACCCCTACACTTGCATACTATACACACTTATTTGTAGGGTATAATAAATTTCATCTTACTTATATTTATTGTTCAAATTTTTGGGGGTGATTGTTGATTGACATGCTTGAGTTGGGTGTTGAGTGCTATGAGATCGATCGATACAACGATCGTCAGATCTGATTTGTCAGACACTGTTGGTCCTCCAAGACCATACGTGAGACACCTCCAATTTTAGTGCTCATCAGGTATACAATCGACTGAGAACACTTCACCCTCGAGTATTCCCAATACTCGTACATTCTACATATTGGAACACTGCGATAAAACCTGAAGTTCAGATCTCATTTTGGTTTGTATACTTCATAGTTTTATTGGTATATTTCTCATTTGATCATTGGGAGTCTGTATTGATCATGCTTTTTCCAAAAGCATAAATCATACCTTCAAATCCTATATCATTTCCAAAATAAGATTACCAATGTTGGAATTTAATTTATCCCAATATCTCATGAGTGAGCTCATGTCTTCTGATTTAGTAGCAAACTTGTATGATCCCTTTCAGAGATCCAATTCATCATATGTCATATACACACGTCGGTGTATAGACATTGATTATTTTATCAACCTATCAGTCTCCCAAATGTATATACTCAGACAAATAATAATGCATATGTCTCTGGTCAGAGGATGCATGCTTGTATCATGACAACATACGATTGAGATCTTGGCTATCTTGATCTCGCTATGTCAACTCTTTAACCTAAATCATCCCATACCTCTGAGTCTCTATTCCAATGTAGAGGACATGCATCAAGAGGTCGATCGGATGCCAGTCTTTTGAGAAGTGTTGACGTCGCCTTCTCAGGCTAGAGATCTTTTGTTGATAATCACTTGATAGTGCGATTGAGTCCTCAATCTATCCCTTTAGATATTTAATATTACATCAGCCGTTATGATCCAACTAGATTAACAACTATACGAAATCAAGATGGTCATGGTACATATCCCAAATTGTAAGAAGGGGCCAATTACGTAAACTTATTTATTCTTCATTTTAGGTTAATGAGTGATCTACAAAAACTTTTATTACATAATGGCTCTCCATGGTCTCAAAAGTCAAAAAATCTCGCACTAGCCCAAAAAACCAATAATGGTCTAATCTTTAAACCCACACTCATGTACTAATCATATGTCATGTTGATAAATAGCTTATTCAGATGATTAATCACTCTATTTCGAGATTATATGCCAAGTCCTTTTATATACTCGCATATCCCCTAGTAATAGTGCTCACATCCAATGCGAATGTTGCATCTTATACAACTGATTCTTTATCTTGTTAAAGTAGTGACAATGCCTTGCATCTTTCTAGTTTTAGCCTTTGGCACTACAACTTAGTCTTTAACATAACCATTACGGGAGTTATATCATCCTTGTCAGAATACCATTATGTTTAGAGATTTTTATCTCCTTAAACAAAGATATAGCCTTAAGATTTTGAGATCACTATCTCTAAAGTTATGTGTCTTTGAACATGTTTTTATTATTGCAAGCAAGTGTTCTATCTCCACAGTATGATTGGTAATAGTGAGCACTCCCATTATATGGAATATATCTGGCTTTTGTACATATCATGGCATATACCAGGCTTCTTATAGTTGATGCACAAGGGCATGCAGCTATAGCATCCACATCCTCAACACTTTGAGGTGATACACCTTCAGATAGGTCTGTACCATACATTAAGGGAATCAAGCCTTTCTTAGAATTTCCCATGTGGAATTTGTCCAACGTGTACCCTTGATGTGATGCTTCCAACTTCCTCTTTTCTTTACTTCTAAACATATTCAAAACTTAGATCGAAAAGGCATGATAGATATATTTCATTTCAGAGGTATAGGATAACCGGAATATAAACACTTTCCCTCACCCATATATCAATCCATATGATTATGATTTCACCTATATTTAGCACAATGAACACAATGGTGCTTCCACTAAGATCCATATGGTTCATCAAGAGTCTGTATGAAATCCAAACCATTATGATTTCTTCAAATCTGATGTCTCAACTATAATAATCTTGTTTGAGACCATATATGGGGTTTTTAGCTTACATGTTGAGGTATCCATTAAGCAGTGTAGTCTTACCTTTAATCTTCTAGATGTCATAGTCAAGTTATGCATCTATAGTAAGCAATATCCTGATGGGTAAAACCATGGTTATGCGACATAAATCTCATCGCAAGTCATGTCTTCGTTGCGTATGCAACCTTAGGAATTATCAATGCTTCTACCTTCTCAACATGTTCGTTCTTTCTCTTGAAGATCCATTTACTCCCATTGGCTTTGGCCCCTTTAGGTGGATTCTCGAGTGTCCATACACAACATTTGTGCATGGAGTCTACTTTAGACTTTATTTTCAAATTCCATCTATCCATGTCATGATTAACAAATGCTTCATCATATGAAGCTATATCATTGTCAGATTCTTCTAACACATAGAATTCAAACCATTTAGGTGATGTCACCACTCTCAATCTAATTTTAAAAAGTATGAGTGTTTCATCTAAAATTATTTTTTTATTTTTTTGGTTTCATTATCCTCTGTAGATTCCATGAGTTCATTTAGTTCATTCTCATCTTGATTCTTAAGGAAGTCACCCTTTAAAAATCTCAGGGTTATAAAGTAGACGTCCAATATTGTCCTCTACATACCCCAAGAAGTAACATTATCTAATGTGGGATTCTAGCATATTTGCAAGGAATCTATCTTAGGATATTTATTGCAACCTCTACTTCATATTCCAAGAAACCAAGAGGTAATTGTGATATGAATAATCATTGATCCAACCATGTCCAAAATGATCCAGTTGTATCTCCTTACAACTCCAGTAAGATGCGAAGTTCCATGAGGAGTGAGATAGAAAAAAATTCCTTTCTTTATAAGATATTTTTTAATTTCATTTGACAGGAACTTATACCATAGTTAGATCAAATTCTCTTCATATTCATTCTAACTTTGGCTGTCAAACAAAATTGTGAAATCTTTTAACATTTTAATGGTTTCTAATATGTAAGGAAGAAAGACCATCTCACAAATGATCATCTATGATTCAAAAATCCTATAAGTGATTCTAAAAGACTCAGCTGGAAGGTTCAAAGTCAGAATCAGATTGATGAAAGAATCAAAGAAAGATTCAATTTCAAAAACACAAGTTTTGAATACTTTGGATGCTGAAGTGACATATTACAAAGTTTTTATTTTACTTTGAAAAATAATATTATATTTTTTGCATATTCCTGATCAATAAGTAAACTTAAGACATAATCATCTTTTTCACCAAATTGATTTTTGGACTTACGATCAATCACCTTAACACCCATGATCGATCACCCTTAATCAACCATCTTTTTATTCATGATTGATCAACCCCGATCAACAATAATTTTGAACATGATTGATCACCTTTTGAATTCTAGACCACAATAAAATATGATCGATTACTTTTGTGACATGATCGATCACTCATGAACAACTCACCTTATTTCCTTGATCAAACATTTCATGGATTTTGGAAATCAGAATGTTGTACTTTCCATTTTTGGACATCAATGAGGCCAACCATATATAAGGGACCCTATGGCTCATTTTGTGAGACACATGACCAAGAGAAATATACTCTTCTCTAAAAAGAAAAAAAGAGTGATCTTTTTGTGAGATATTTGAGTTCTTACAGTGTTTATGCACTCTTGATCTCTCTTCAATCTAAAGTTTCTTTCTACTGAAGATGTTTGTGGTCTATATTCTCTAATGCTATCATCTTTATCATCTTCGAGCATTTTCTACGCTGAAAGTCTGTAAGCTTGTGAATTCAAGTTTCATTGTCTAACTATATTACGTTTCATATTTTTATAGGTATTCAAGTTGCTATTCCTTTCTCTGAGATAAAATCTTTCTTTAGGAGTTGCCCAAGGAATGGTATAGGTTGTACGGGAGGTTGTGCTGCCCTCCATTTAAAGTAGTGTTATAATAGCAGAAATAGGCTTCACCGAGACGGCGAAGGGAAAATCCTATAACATGGTTCTGGGTCGTGATTTTCACTTTCTTGTATTTTCATGTAAAAATATTGTCTACTCTATGGTCTTTTTTTCTTCGATCTCTGTGATTTGTGAATTATTTTTATTTAGATATTATTATTTATTAGTTGTATGCCATAGATTTCAACCCCTTGTTCTGGAGTCACATTTGGTATCAGAGCGGGTTCAAGTTTTGCTGGTGTAACAACCTAATTGAAGGTCCTAGATGACACAAGTCAACGTATGCAGCAGTTCAAGTGGACTTGCCTACACTATTACAAAGACACCCTACTTTGATAGCACTAACTACTCCTACTGGGAAAACCACATGGATATTTACATGTAGTCCATAATTTTTGGGATATGGACATTCACGACAAAAATCTTTTGTGAAGCCAACGCTGATGGATGGTGTAGAAGAATTCACTAATCCTAAGATCAAGGATTTGGAGAGGAATGATAAAGCCATGAACATTGTGTATTGTGCTCTTTCCACAGATGAGTACAATCATATATCTCGGTCAAAGACAATTAGGAAGTACGAAATATGGAAAACATTCATAGTCATTTATGAAGGTACACGTAAAGTGAAGAGTTCCAAGATCACAATGCTAACCAGGGAGTACGAGAACATCGAGATAAAGGAAGGAGAAACTATAAAGGAGATGCATACAAAGTCCACAATAATCTTGAACAGTCTCAAGGCTCTTGGGTAGAACTTTATCAAGGATAAACTGAAAGGGAATGTCATCAATTTACTCTCAAGTGAAAGGAAACAAAAGGTGGCACCAATAGAAGAAGTCAATGCTACACAAGACATTGATATAGATGGCCTCATGGGAAACCTGATAGCCTATGAAGTCAAGAAGAAGACCAAAAAGTTGATATATGAGGCAAAGAAGAAGTCTCTAGCTTTCAAGGTCACCAACCGAGATCTTTTTCTACTCACAAGAAAGTTCAAGAAGTTTATGGGAAATTAGAAGAGCTTCAAGTCAAAGAGAGAAGACAATGAAGATGCACCAACCTACTATGAGTGTAAAAAGAAGGGGCATCTCAGAAGAGGTTGCCCTCTATTGAAGCAAGAAAGCAAGAAGGAACATCCAATAAGAAGTTTAAGAAGGTTCACAAGAAGAGAGCATGACAAGCCACATAATGTGACTCGGATTCAAGTGGCTCCGACTCAGACTCAGGTGATGAGGAATCAACATGCCTCGGATTGATGGCTTCGATAGATGAGGTAACTCAAGAAACTTATGCTGAAATTTTAGATGCCTTTCATGAAGTCTTTGTAAACTAGAAAAGTCTAAATTAGAGAATTAAAAGTTAGTTAAAAAGATAAATAAGTTAGTTCTTGAAAAAAAACTTTAGCGAAGAATCTTCCTGCTTACAAGATTATAGTACTTTTCTTGAAAAAGAAATCAGTAGTTTTAAATTAAATTATGATAAGCTTGTAAATGATCTTGCTAAGTTTACCAAGAGAAAAGAGAATTTAAATAAATTGTGTAGTTCTAAAAGAACATCTGCTGATAAAAATAAAAAAGTATTTGTTGGTAGTTCAACTCCTCTTAACAAACTACTTAGTCAAATTGGAGAGAAAAAGGATAACCCTCATGGACCCAAAAGGTGGGTATCAAAAGAATTTCTCAAAACTTGCTTTATAGGAGGAGAGAATGTGGATCACAAGATGTGGATGTACACACTATCTCAAATTGGTTCAAAAAGAAAATGATAAACACATCCTTAAAATTCATATAGATCATGTAGGAGAGTTTGTATACTAACAATTCACTAAGTTTTGTGAAAAATAAGGAATAAAAGACGAATATTCTTTTCCAATAGCACCTCAAAATGGACTTGTAGAAAGAAGGACAAATTTTACAAGAATGTGCTAGAACTTTATTAATTGAATATGTCTACCTAAATACTTCTGGGGAGATGCTACAAATATATTGCCTGCTATGTATTAAATAGAGTAGTAATATGGCCAATCCTTAAGAAGAAAAGTTATGAACTTTACAAAGGTAATATTCTCAAGATAAGCCACTTCAAAGTGTTTGGATGTAAATTTTTACACTAAACACATAAGATAAGTTATATAAGTTTGATGCTAAAAGTAAAGAATGCATATTCATTGGGTACTCAAATCATAGGAATGTGTATAAATATTTTAATAAAAATACAATAATTGTCGAAGAATCATTGCACATAAAATTCAATGAAAATTCACAAAAATAAATAATCAAGAAAATGTTAATGTAGATGAAGAAGGCGAAGAACAAACATTCATCGATATAACAAAGATAAAAGATAATAATACACATAATCTACTTAAAGAATGAATCTTTAGCAAGGAATACCCTAAAACTCAAGTGATTGGAGAAATATCAAATAAAGTTAAGACTAGATCTCAACTTAAAATTAACTTTATACTTGATGCCTTTGCATCACAAATAAAACATAATAAGATAGAAGACACGCTAAAAGATGAATTATGGATAATAGCAACGCAAGAAGAACTTAATCTATTCATAATAAATGAAGTTTGGGAACTTGAACCTAAATCAGAAAACACCTTAATGATTGGCAATAAATGGGTTTACAAAGACAAATCAAATGAGGAAAACCAAGTGATTAGGAACAAATCCATACTAGTTACACAAGGTTGCAACCAACAGGAAAGTATTGACTTTGATAAAACCAATGCACATGTAGCCAGACTAGAATAAATTAGGATGTTGCTTGCTTATGCCGAATACTTAGATATAAAATTTTATCAAATGGATGTACAAAGGGTTTTTCTTAATAGTTGTCTGAAAGAATAAGTTCTTAGAAACCAACTATGTGATTTTGTCAATAAAGATCACCCTAAGTTTATTTATATACTGAACAAATCTTTATATGGACACAAACAAGCACCAAGAGCATGGTTTAATAGATTCAAACTTTTTGTTTGATAACTTTGAAATAGGAAAAGTAGACTCAATTTTGTTTACTAGAAAATCAAGGGTCCTTTTAGTAGTTCAAATATATGTTGATGATATTATTTTTGGAGCTATTAATGAATATTTGCTTAGAGATTTTACTAAGTTGATGCAAGAGGAGTTTGAAATTAGTCTCATGTAAGAACTTAGTTTCTTTCTAGACTTGCATATTCAACAACTACCTCAAGGGATCTCCATAAGTAAAACAAAGTACACTTATTCAAAAAAGATTCAAGATGGAGAGTACTAAAGGGAAGACGACATCAATGGGAGCTCAAGCTTGGTTTGATGCCAATGAAAAGGGTAAGGATATTGATGCGACTCAATACAGAGGTACGATTGGTTCATTTTATATCATACCGCTAGTAGATCATACTTTTTAGTACTTCTCTGTGTGCTACGTTCCAATCGATCCCTAAAGAAAGTCACTTAAAAGCTGTAAAATTGATCTTTAATTACTTGAATGAATTGTTTTACCCTAGATCACCTCGCCTTAATTTAAAATCTTATGGTGATGTTGATTATGCTGGAAGTAGAACTGAAGAATAATACTAGTGGAGCGTCATTTCCTTGGAAATGCACTATTCTCTTGGTTCTCTAAGAAGAAAAACTTTGCAGCCCTATCAAAAATAGAAGCTGAATACATATCTGCCTCTCTTTGATTTTCGCAGGTGCTGTGGATGAAGCAGACCTTAAATGAATTTTATTTAAAGTTTGAAAATTTTAAAATCATTTATGATAATACAAGTTCTATAAATCTTTTTAAAAATTCTATGTTACACTCTAGGACTAAACACATTGACATTAAACATCATTTCCTAAGAGTATGTGTTTTAAAGGGAGAAATTTCCATAGACTTTGTAAAAATAGAAGATCAATTTGTTGTACACAACCCTTAAACTTTGATAGATTTGCCTATTTAAGAAGACACTTAGATTTATGCCAACCTAGTGACTTATCCTAGATACTTAGAACTTTCTTTTAAATTAGTTTGAAAATTAGGGGAGCTAAGTAATCCTTTGGTTTATTACAAAAAGGAGAGAATAGAAGGAGCAAGGACTCCTTAAGATAGGTGGAGATAAATCTTTTTTATAATGAGAAAAAAGGGAGAAGAAGAGTTATTGTTTTACCAAGGCATCAAAATAAAAGGGGAGAAGTGTTACTGGAGAAGTACTTTGTTTGAAGAAAGATTAAAAACAAAAACAAAGGGAGATTTAATATTTATAATTGGAATAAAAACAATTATAGCTGCAAACTACAAAAAATAAATATAAAATTTATAATTAACAAAAGAAGAGGTAGATTATTAGTGACTTAGATTTTTCTAATGACTCAGTTGCATATGTATTTTGTAGCTTGATTAACTTTTTATTTTATGCTAAAAATGATCTTATAGATCAACAAGCCAACTTAAGTCAGAATCATCTTTTTTCACAAAATCGATTTTTGGGCTTATGATCAATCACCTTGACACTCATGATCGATCACCCCTGGTCGACCATCTTTTTATTTATGATCGATCAACCTTTATCAGCGATACTTTTGAACATGATCAATCACTTTTTGAATTCTAAACCAACGATAAAATATGATTGATTGCTTTTCTGACATGATCGATCACCTTATTTCTATGATCGACCATTTCATGGATTTTGAAAATCATAATGTTGGACTTCTCATTTTTGGACACCAATAGCTCTTTTGATGCTAAATCTATGTAATGGATCCTATACCTCATTTTTTGAGACACACAACCAAGAGAAACATCCTCTACTCTCAGAAGAAATGAAAGAGTGACATTTCTATGCGATATTCGAATTCTTATAGCATTTCTATGCTTTTGAGCTCTCTTCAATCCAAAGCTTCTTACTACTGAAGTTGTTTGTGCTCTCTATGCTCTACTGCGATCATCTTTATCATCCTAAAGCATTTTATACACCTAAAGTCAAAAGATTGTGAATTCAAATGTCATTGCTTACCTATATTCTATTTAGCATTTTTTACATGTATCTAAGTTGTGGATTCTTCTCTGTGAGAGATAAAATCTTACTTTAGGAGTTATTTAACGAAGGGTACATGTACCAGAGGATATGCTACCCTCGGTTTAAAGTAGCGTTGGAATAATAGAAACATGCTTCATCGACAGAGTGAAGGGGAAATCCTAAAGAATTATTCTCGATTGTGATTTTCACCTGCATGGGTTTCCATATAAAAATAACTGTGTAATTTTTTATTTGTTATTCTTCTATCTCTGTGATTTGAATTTTTTGTTTGGATATTTTTATTAGTTAATTATATATTGCATAGTTCACCCCCTCCTCTTGTGCTCGACTCATGGAATTTACCGTGATATCTTGGCATGGGGACTTTTGATATGCATGCTAAGAAGTATGTTCTTTTATGTGCGGCAATGTTATGGATGATTAATGAATTTCTTACATATGTCAAGCACTCTAGTCTCATGGAATTTACCATGATATCATGGCATGGGGACTTTTGATACCCATGCTAAGCAGTATTTTATGTTATGTGAACAATGTTATTGATGATTAATGACTTTCTTACATATGCCAAGCTCTCTATTCAGAGTACGAAAGGAAATATTTCTTGTCTCATTTGAATGGAGCGCGCTTATCGTCTTCATCCAAAGAAGGTGTGTTATTTATGTCATCGTAGAATTCTTCACGTGCCACATCAATGGCAGAATAATGTAAATAAATATGAATTTGATAGAAAATCTTTTCATGAGCTTTTTAGTTTTTTTTAGAGTTCTAAGATAGATATTGTACAACAATCAGAATGCATAGTGATGGATAAGTTCGTAGAGTTGAATAATATCAAACATGGGAAAACATCCAAGAAATATTTAAAAGATTTGCATAGTGTAGGACTAAAAAAAGTGTGTATTCTTCATGCATGTACCATGCCTGAAAGAATTGAATATACACCATAATCATGATGTAATGCTTATTTAGAAGAATGTTATGGATAACCTTTTAAATGTGTTCAATTTCACTAAATCTTCAAGGATACTATTAAAACATAAAAGATGCACAATAAATACAGATTAATAAGCACTTGTTATCTAAGATAATAATGGTTTTAACTTGCAGAATTTAATATCTTTCATGACCCCAATTCTGGATCGTCAGATCCTCCCATATTCGGATATGGTTACTCAGTAATAATTTATTCAGCAATCACAACCAACATTGAGAAACCGAATGCAATTAAAAATACTAAGAAGGAAGTATTTAACACTTTTCCTTTCACATAATAAATTTTACATGGTACATTGTCCCACTATAATCATTTACATATACATAAGCTGGAATGGAAATGAATAAAAGGAAATGCACAAAAAAATACCAACTACCTTATAGAGTAATGCTACTATAGCTCGTTGGATGGCTATTGTCCATAATGACTCTCTGATGCCAGTTGGTTTTTCATAAAATATAAGAAAGAAATATACTAGTGATCAATAACGAAAAAAAGAAACATATACCGAGAATGGTATTTGAAAGGTTCAACGAACCAAATTATTCAGTTATTTTGTTATTCTATTTTTATTGTAGTTCATATCCATTGTAATCCACAACAAGGATTGGTCCTCTCTCCTCCACAAACCCTGAAGTTGTGGACATTTTAAGATTAGAGATTGCATTGATTTGGTGAGCTTATACCGTCGCACGTCGCCTCAACCAATCCTCCAATACTACCATGACAGTATTCTTTTTTTTATTATCCATGGTTCCATACCCTTAGCCTTACAAACAAATAAGCACACAGTCCTCGAGGACTCGGTAGCTTAAAACCACATGCTAACCTTTATTCGCATATACCAGCAGCTTTAAATACATGTTATCGGGGCCACGCTACTATCAAACCACACATGCCTCCACATGATACGATCACATCTTTAGTCAGTCAACAAGCCTAATGGTTGCCGAGTATATGCATTGCAAATAATTTATTTCACATACTCAACATATTCAGCCAACCCTGTACCACCTAGGTTTGGCTACCAATATGACTGTTCTTCTGGCGAACCTACATGTTGCATGCCCGACCTGTAGTATCCACTCCAAGCCATCCTAATCATAAGTGATAGTGTGAAACTTAGAATCAGATATCATTTCTGCCACATCAATTTTCAGCTAGTATAGATATAATATTGCACAATTATCACATCAACTACAAGGATGATTTATTTCACCAATTCTATTTTAGCACATATTTTAGAGTAAATCATGAAACAAGTACGTGAACATTCTTCAAAACAAAGAATACAATAAACATTAGTTTTATCCAATTTGACTTGAAAACCCAACAAAAAGATGCAGGATTTCATTACCTGATCGTCTTACCATCTCAAAGGGGTTGATCTACTTTGATTCATGTTTAACTAGTGGTTTATTAGCTCCTGAAATGATTAAATTCCATTTCCATGTAAGAACACTAAGATTGCATTAATAACATGAAGAATGAACGAAGAACGCAAAGAACAAACAAAGAATGCCAAGAGCATGAATTCTTTAAAATTTCGACATAGTCTCCCCTTATATCTGGTGATATTTTAAGGAAAATTTTGGTAGAGTTTTCTATTAATTGGGTGATATTTCAAGGAAAATTTTGGAAAGTTTTCCTTATATAGGGTGATATTTCAAAGAAAGTTTCGGCAAGTTTCCCTTACATCATGTGATATTTTAAGGAATATTTCGATAGAATTTCTCCTTATACCTAGAGAAACTCGAAAGAAAAAATGATTCTTTGAAGAAACGAATCGTAACATGCATTAAAAAGGTCTACTTACCTCCTTCCCGAAGCCGTCGAGGAGAGGAGTGCTCCATCTTCCTTCTTCTCTTCTTTGCGGCAGAGCTTCGTTAGTGCTTCTTGCCCAACTCCATATTCTCCTTCCGACCTCTCGACCCTAGCCCTCAGGGTTGTGATGGTGGATGGTATGGAACTTGGAGTGAATGAATGGGTGGGTTATTTATAGACTTCAGAAACCCACTAACCAAGGTTACTAAAATATGGTTTAACCCTTAACCACAATTAGCGGTCCATGATTATGGCAATGGTCTTGGCCGAGGCTTATCTGAAACTTATGGCTTAAGTTAGAATCTTCCAAAAGATTCTAGATTTGTTAATGATTCTTAATTAACTATAACCATGATTAACTTTCACTGATCATGATTTATCTTTCATTAATCACATTTAACTTTCATGAATCCCTGATTAGTGTTCATTAATGGTAAGTAGTGACCTTGTTCTATCGTTAATCTTTTAATCATGATTAATTAGTCTTTATGATGGTCATTAAGGCTTAATAACATCTTAAACTTCCTTACTTCTCTTTCTTCGAAAAATCATAACAATTCGAAATGAAGTCTGATTCATACGAAACAAATTTTGTTGGTTTCCTCTTGTTGAGCCAGATCTTATGATATAGGATCTGAGAGATGGTCAAGTTCAAGGCTTTACAGTCATAACAACCTTAAAGGAAGTCTTCTCCTCGAGACTTGAAATGCAAGCATAACAACCTTAAAGAGGATTGAAAATATAACAACCTAAAGAGACTGAATGTCATTTCATTTATAATGAAGATAAATACAATAAATAGTGTTATCATTAAAATAAATATGAGTATTTATTTATCATTTCTTCCTTGGGTTCCCATGTGGCTTCTTCAAACTCTTGGCTCTGCCATAATACTTTCAATAGAGGCACCTCTTTATTCCTTAACTTCTTGATATTCTTGTTTAGTATTTGTACTGGTATTTCTAGGTATGTCAAGTTTGGATCAGCATGCATATCATCGCAGATCATCTTATGCTCAAGATCCCTAATATACTTTCTTAGATATGATAAATGAAAAACGTCATGTATTGCCTAAAGATGTGGAGGAACTGCAAGTCTATATGAATTTTTCCCAACCTGCTAGATAATTTCAAAGGGACCCACGAACCTGGGTGCCAACTTCTCACATAAGCCAAACCTCTAAACTCCCTTCATAAGCGATACTTTGAGGAATACAAAGTCACCTATCTCAAACTCAAGGTCTTTTCACCAAGTATCACTATGGCTTTTCTGAGGACTCTAAGCAGTTATTAGTCCTTTTCGAGCGAGCTCTACAGTTTCTCATGTCTCCTGGAGTCTATCTGAATCGTAAAGGTTCTTTATCTCGAACTCTTGCCAACACAGAGGAGTACTACATCTACGTCCATATACTGCTTCAAATGATGCCATACCAATACTTGCGTTGTAACTATGGTTGTAGGTGAATCCTGTAAGAGAAAAATATTTAATCCATGGTCCTTTCCACTATAAGGCACATGCTCGTAGCATATCTCTAATGCCTGAATAGCTTGTTCTTATTGACCATCTACCCGTGGATGATATGATGTGCTCATGCATAGCCATGTGCCTAAGGCTTTCATAAGTTCTCACAGTAGTGTGAGGTGAATCATAAATCTCGATCGGAAACTACCTCCTTTAGGATACCATGAAGACGGATCACATGTGTAATGTATAACTCAACAAGTTGGTCTGGAGTTGAAGATAAGCTTAATGGAATAAAGTGTGCCACCTTGGTCAGACGATCTATTATAACCATATACTATCTTTTCCACCGGTCGTCTGAGGTAAGCCAGTAATAATGTCTATGGAAATACTTTCCCAATTCCATTCTAGGATAAGGGGAGGTTGCAACAATCCAGGTGGCTATTAGTATGAAGCCCTTACCTGTTGGTAGGTGAAACATGAATTTACAAACTCAACAACATCCTTCTTCATACCTTGCCACCAAAAGTGTGAACGAAGATCTTTATTCATCTTCATAATTCCAGGATGAATAGATAATCTGGAGCAATGTGCTTCATGTAAGATATCTTTCCTCAACTCGAGTATGTTTGGTAGACAAACTCTAAGATGGTTATATAGTAACCCATCTTGCATATTGAATCCCTCTATCTCATTCTTCTCAAGTTGTTGTCTTAAGTTTTTATGGACTGGGTCATCCTCCTATCCTTTCTTTATTTTATCCTAGATCTCTAGTATGTATCGGCGAGGAATAGTTAGGTATCAACACCACTATCAAATGATTTTCATTCACTCAATGTTGATAGTAGTCCCTAGAAGTGGATAGCACTCACCAACCCACGTGAAAAAGTTCTTTTTGCTAAGGGCATCTGCTATGGCATTCCCCTTACCAAGGTGGTAAGAGATGGTGCAAACATAGTCCTTCAATAGCTCTAACCACCATCTTTGTCTCATATTGAACTCCTTTTGGTCAAACAAATATTTCAAGCGCTTATGATCGGGTGAAGATCTCAAAAGTAATACCAAAAAGTTAATGTTAAAGCAAAAACTACAACGGCTAGTTCAAGGTCATGTGTCGAGTAGTTCCTCTCATGTGTCCTGAGTTGTCGTGATGCATAACCAACTACGTTACCATGTTGCGTAAGAACTGACCCATGTCCTTATTTAGATACATCAGTGTATACTGCAAACCCTTCATTCCCATAGGTAGAGTAATGATAGGTGCATATGTTAAGCATTCTTTCCGTATTTGAAAACTAGTTTTGCATGCATCAGATCATATGAATGGGATTTCCTTCTGAGTGAGCCTAGTCACTGGCAATGTTATTCGTGAAAAGTCCTTTACAAATCATCTATAACACCCAGCGATATCTAGAAAAGATCGTATTTCTATGACAGTCTTTGGGCATTTCCAACTCATCATAGTGCTAACCTTCGTAGGATCAATTGATAAACCTACCCCAAAAATAAGATGGTCTAAGAAGGATACTTCAGACAACCAAAAGTCACATTTGCTATATTTAGCATACAGTTTGTTCTTACTTAGTATTTCAAGTGCCTTCTTGAGATGATGTTCATGTTGATACTTATCCTTGGAGTAAATAAGCATGTCATCAATGAAGACTACTACAAAGTTATCTAGAAACACCTTGAATACTCTATTCATGAGATCCGCGAAGGTTGTGGCATTTGTCTACCCAAACACATAACTAAAAAATCATAGTATTCGTATCTAGTTCGAAAGGTTGTCTAGGAAATGTCCGCATATTTAACTTTCAAATGATGGTATCCAGATCTTAAGTCAATCTTGGAATACACATTGAACACTGTAATTAGTCAAAGAGACCATATATTATTGGCAGAGGATACTTGTTCTTTATTGTCTTCTTGTTTAGTTGTATATAGTCAATGCACAATCATATTGACCCATCCTTCTTCCTCACAAACAAGATAGATGCACCCATTGTGAAGTAGTACGACGAATGAATCATTTGTCTAATAATTCTTGTAACTCTACTTTAACTCTCATGACTCCGCTGGTTCCATCCTATATGGAGAGATAGAGATAGACTACATATAAGGTGTGAGAGAGATTTCAAATTTAATCTCTTGCTCAGGTGGTAATTCAAGTAGTTCATCTACAAATACATCAGGAAACTTGCATACTATAGGTACATCTTCCATCATTTTGTTTGACCCTGATGTGGCGGATACTGATGGACGCAAAATCCGAGTCGAGTTAAGTTGATTAATTAAGTGTCATTGTGACTGAAACCAAATTCATGATCAATGAGAAAATTATTTAAACCACTAATAAATCAAGCAATGAAAACAAGCGATTTTGCTACTTTTATTAACCTGGTATAGTGATGCGAGCTAAAAATCGATTTACGACTTTTTAGAAGAAGAGGTTATCGGTGTAGAAAAGCCGCAAAAGGAATCCTAGTCGATCAAACAAAATTCGGTTTTAGAGAAAACCTACCCTAATTATTTAACTAGAGAAGTGTTCCTGGGTCGAACACAAGGGGGCAGAATAGGGTATTTTGAATTTTTTAGAAAGAAAATATTTTTGTGATTATTTTGTCTCTTCTTGAAGCGATCAAGGAAAAAGCTACAATTTTTATGGAATTTTTATTTTAAATTTTTATTTGATTTTATTCTTTTCCAATTTTTATTTATTTTTCAAAGTGGTATTTTTCACACAATTTACCTACCATATAATAGGTGAAATATAGAAGAAATTTATGTGATACGATATAGTAGGTGAAACGGTCGAGCAACGGGCTCGAAGATCACACGAAAACAAAACAAAACGGAGTCAATTTACGACGAATCAAAACACGATAAAAACATGACAAAAATGCATGAAAAATTAATGGAAAGCTTGCTGGAAAAAAAGAACCACGAAAAACTATGTCAACAATAGGTCCAAAACTCCCCTACAGGCCAGTGGTATAAGTGCAAGAAAAAGAAACAAAAAGTATTGCAAAAAGGTCCTCAGCAGGGACTGTTTTGAAATAAAAAATAAGAAGGTTTACATTTAGGTCCCTGCGTGGGGACCTAAATGTAAATCTGAAAAGTTCTGGAGCGCTTTGGAGCTTCTGGAACTTGTCTGGGCTCTTCGTGCAAATTTTCCACCGGTTCAGATGGACGGCTGAGATTATAACGTAGGCGCGGATCCTAGCTCTGATGATGCCACGCGTCAGTAGGTTGTAGCGCGGCTGTTCTTGGGTCATTCTTCAGGTTCTTCACGGGTGGACGAAGGTGGCTCCTTCTCCGAATTCTCGCCAGCGATGGTCGGCGATCTAGGGCCTCCGGCGAGGCCAGAGGGTTAGCTCTACTAACCCTCTAGCTCGCCCGCGTTAGACTTCCGGCAGTACTGGCTCAGAGCGTCAGTGATTGGTCGGTGAAGGTGGCGGTCCACTATTTCTGGCGGCTGATGAAAGGTTGTTGTGGCTTCTTAAATGATGAGTTACGTGAAGATTAAAGGCTCCAGATGTTTTGGAATTGCTCCTGATGAAAAATGGACATGCAATTAAGTAAAATACATGCTCGATTTTTGAGAAATCTGCCAATGGATTATAGATTTGCAAGATCAAATCAGGCTTCCAGACTTTATTGAAATGAACGTGATTTGGATTTAATTCGAAACGATTTTGGAATTGGATTTGATTGAGCATCTAAGATGGGTGATTAGACTAACTAATGATGGAACTAACCACACTAATCGTGGCATGAGAATCGAGATAAAATTCGATAGAGGTGGAGGTGTAGATCTAGGATGGCAAAGGTGTATTACCTCTGATAGCTGCTGTGACGACCGATCTTCGCCGGAGGTGGACGCGTGCGTGGTGGCGATGCAAGGCGGAGCTTCTCCTTGGAACTTCTCCCTGACGATCCCTCTTCCACGTAGGGTAGCCTTCGGGTTCCTGTCACCACCGGAGTGAGGCGGAGCGAGGTGGAGGAGTTGGGAGTCGGCCACTGGCATTTTGGGCTTTGGGTTGTTGAAGGAGAGTTAGTTAGAAATAGTGATCTTTGAAGGTTTATATAGAGAGTTTTCGTGCTCCTTAAGCTAGATTAAATGGTGGGCGATGAAGAGGGTTGTTGGGGGAGTCGAACCAATGGATTGGATCGTCTGATCGGGTTAGGATGTGCACGGGATAGTTTGGTGAAGAAGGATGGTTAGAACAAACTTCCAGCACTGTCTTCTTGAAGAAGATGAAAACTTGTCAGCACTTGGTAGGCCAGATGTATGAATTTGCTTATAAAATACAATAAATATTAAATAACATTATTTTAATTAAGTGTAAAAACAAGAAATGTCAATAATTTAATTATCCAATTTATGGAATAAATATTTTTATAAATAATAAATATTATTCAAAATATAAATATTATATTAATAAATATGTATAGATACCTAGGTTTTGGATTTTTTATTTAATAAATAAATAATTAAAAATTAGTTTTATATTGTCTTAATTATTATAATAGTAAACAAGGTTTGTGTAAATTTTTAGGGATTTTAATAAATTAATTTTCATATATTAATAAATATAAGTATTAGTTAACCAGTTCATTTTTACCTATAATTTAGGGTTTTTGATTTTATAAAAATAATAAATAAGCTCCAAAAAATATAAAATAAATCAAGGTTAAATTACAAGATCATGAAAATGATTAGAAATTATAAAATTAATAAAAATATAAATAATATGTTTTACATAAAATAAATAGCCCAGAAACCTCGTTATCATTTGGTCCCAAAATTGACTTTTTGTAAACGGACTCCGAAATCGATGAAATCACTTTATTAATTAGAGACTATTATTTTATAAACTTTGAAGGGAGAGTGAAATTGGAGTTCATATGAAGAAGTTATGATGTTCGGAAGTTGAGATTTTGACAATTTACAAGTAGGATTTCATGGCATATATACAGGATAATATATTTAACTTATTTTTATATATAATTAGAAATAATTAGGAAATGAATTTGGTGAAAAACATGTACATATGAATTAATTAAAAATCATTGAAGTTTTGTATTTATTTAATAAATAGTGAGAGGTACATGAGATGTATCTTAATTTATTTTTATGGTTTTCTTTCCTCATCTCCCCCTACTTATTGTTTTGTCGACTAATCCATGCTGACTTGGTCTCGGGGGTTAGGCTATAAGTTATATTTATATTTATAAGCCATATTGTACATATATACATATATCCAATCTGCCTTCTTTTCTTTTTCTCTGTTCTTTATTTATTTACATGATTTTGATGCTTAAAAGTGAATATTTATTCATGAATGGAATTTTTATAAAAGATGGCAATTAATGAATATTTACATGCATTTGTTAAGGGTTTTAAGACAAAATACGATAGAAAAGTTAATGAATCATGGATTCATCAACCCTCTATACTTAAACTTTGCTAGTCCCTTAGCAAACACTTATTTTGAAAAAATAAGTGAAAAAGAAAGAAAGTTAGAATGAATTTGTTTTCCTAAACCAATTCATGAGAACAGACAAAGGACAGAGCTCAATCGGGCTTGAAACACGCATTTTGTCGGAGCCTTAACTAGGATTAGGATTTTAGCCTCAAAAGTCCTGAAGTTCCACAAATCCTTATTCAAGATCACTTCATCAGCTAGTTCAGACTCACTTATTCATATTGCAAACTCTATCATCCTTGAAGTCAATTTGTACAGTGTGTGAATTGATTTAGCTCTTCCTGCTTAGAGAAACGAAGAAACCTTCCATACCGGCTATACACTTCTATGGCTTCCTCATCCAACTACTCTTTCCTCGGGGAGGGAGGTATTCCCTTCTGAGGTCAGTTTGTTCTATGTCCACAATCGAATAAAGAGAGAAAGTAGAAGAATGAGAAAAGAAGTGGAGTGCGACCAGTGTAGACGCATCTCCTTGTGAAGCTCAACCGGTGTAGCTGAGTCTCCACTAAGATGTGCATACATTTTTGGTGGAAGTTTGGACCATTGTGGTCATATTTGGTGGCTTCTTCTTTGATTTGACTTTGTAATTGTTTGCACCACATTCATCTTTTTGTGCCTCGACGGATATAGCATCTTTTTATTCCGTCCCTTTTTTGAGGTCTTAGAAAAATTGTGTCAGCAGATCCTTCCCTCATCCGAAGCGCAACCCCAATCTCTCCCGTCTTTAGACGTCAATGCCGCAAAGATAAGGATAGAAATGCACTACCATGATGTACTTCCCTTCGTAACTCCATGCGAGTTGAGCTAAGTGTAGAGTGCATGTGTTCAAGATTGGTTCACTGGTGTAGAGTTGTACGGATGACACCAAATGGTCTACTTAAGCACATATGACTTGATTTCCTGAATATGGTCTTATGGAACCCAAAGATTTTAAGTCACAGACCTGAAGAGTCTAAATTCCAGATCCTAACTAGGCTCCTTACAACGAAAGTTAAAGGCCGTAATCAAGCTCCATCCTTTAGACTAGACTCAATCCTTAGTTCCGGAAATCAAACTTATTCTGAAAAATGCGAATGCAAATGCAACCATGTTTTTGTGAAGTATATTTTCTGAATTTTACTCATTTTTATGGATTTTAAGGCTTTTGTAATTTTTATGACTTTTAAGACTTTGTCTTTTTTATGGATTTCCTGATTTTTATAAACAAGTTTTTGTACATGAATTTTACAAGATCTATTTTATTTGATTTAAATATCTAATGTATTTTATAAATTTTATCTACATAGGATTTTATAAGGATTAAATGATTTTTACACATGTTTTAATAAATAGGATTTTAAATAAGTATTATACAATTTTTAAATACATATTTTAATTACAAGTTTTAAATACAAGTTTTAAACATATTTTACTTATTTATAAGGATTTTATAAGTAATAAATAAATATATAAATGGATTTTAAATTAACCCTTACCCACTTTGTATGGATTTTATAGATATAGAAAATACATAAAAGTACGAGTTATGGACAAAAGTATATATACATTATATACGCACCCCCTATACTTAGCTTGTGCTATGTTCTCATAGCGTCAAAAGAGAAAAAGGAGGACATAACTCGTGATGAGTAAAAGTGGGTGAAAAAGAATAGAGAATATAAGTTAGTCAACCCCCTATACTTACAATCTGGTCATCGTAAGTATAATGGAAGAGCAAAAACGAGGTGACTGAGTAAAAAGAATATACAACGAAGGCACAAAATGAAATCATCGAAATCACTCGGTCCCCCCTATACTTAGGATAAGGCATCCTAAGTATAGAAACGAGTGTAGCCAAAATTCAGAGACCAGTGATTTGTGAAAAAGAAAGGATATACATAAGAATCAGAACAAAATATAAAACGTGAATCAACGAACAATCGGTCCCCCCCTATACTTAGGATCTAGTATCCTAAGCATAGAAGACGAGCAAAAATGGGGACGATTGTGGTCTACGAAGAATATATAAGTGTTGCAGATCTCCAAAAATCGAATGGCTCAAAAGCATTTGTACAAGATGAGATGAAGTGAAAGAATGATCTTGAATCCTTTACAAAATAGATCACTTCAACCAGGGTCATACTAAATTTTCTGTTTTTTATGTGCGTACTGATCCTTGGATGAAAAAGTAGAGCCTCCTCTGTAAGTGGACTCTGTACATGGAATAGCTCTCTTTTCTGAAATATATGTCTCAAGACTCGGACTACAAAAGGTGTCTATATGTGCAAGTATCACACCATCCGACTTTCTACGCTGAATAGACTGTATGATCTGTGAAATGTAATCAACTGAATCTTGTGCTGTAATATGTGCACTTTCAATCCGCAGAACTGAGATGTCTACTGCAAGTGACTGCTCATCTGAATCTGATATGAAATCTGTCTCTGTATGTGAACAATCATCTGAAGAACTAGGTACCAGGTGATCTACCCTATCCTCGTGTAGGATATCGTGGGTATCAAAATAAACACTCTCAAGATCAGGAAAATGTGTCTCATCTATGTGCTGGCAATCTTCTGCAAGACTGGTGTCCTCTGAAGTAAATGACAATACTGATCTAGGACTGCTACATTCTCTCTCCATCTCAATGTGTATCTCTCTATTGTCTGTGCAGAATGATACTCTCCCAGCATCATAATCAAAGAGTGCTCTTGCTGTCTGCAAAAAGGGCCTCCCGAGAATGATTGGAGCAAGGTGTAAGTGTATAGGGCACGTCATGTCTAGGACAGTAAAGTCCATTGGAAACTGCAAGCCCTGAACAGTCACGATAATGTTCCTCAACACACCTCTAGGTCTCTTTACATATTGATCTGCAAATTGAAGTATCGCTCGTGATTTGTAGAGAGGACCTAGCTTGAGCTTATCAAGCAAAGAGGATGGAAGTAAATTGATCGAGGAACCATTATCTAAGAGAGTACGATGAAATGTAGCATTGTCAATCTGACAATTAACATAGTGAGCTCCCGAATCTTTCTTCTTCTTGGGTACCTTGTTCCGAATCGCACACGAAGTTGCCTTGGTCAAAATATGCTTCTCAACTCATGATCTCTTTTTCCTACGTGTAGTGCATTTGTTCCTCAACTGTTTCTTTAGTGTAGGAAAATGATCCAAGGCATCGTGAAGTGGAATCTTCAAAAAGATGTGATCTTTTAATAAATGCTCAGCCTCTAGAGTCACAACATTCTTTTTGTTATTTTTCTTTCCTTTTCCATACAGAGCATCGGGAAAAGAAACAATGTCAGGAGTCAGAAAATCAGAATTTTTATTCATAGTGGAATCGGCTTGTACATCAAGAGTTTCAGAATTATGCACAAAATTCTCTAAAACAGGGGAAGAAATGTTTTTCTCGGGAGTATCTGCATGGTATGGCGTGATTCCATCTTCTGATTCACCAGTGTCCATATAAATTGTATCGGCATCGCTCCCTTCTCTTGGATCTGCAGGGTAGTCCTAATCAACATGTTGGTAGTCCTCCTCGGCATCAGAATCTTGCTGCTCATGGATTTGCTCCTGCTCCTCTAGTGCCCTCTCCTCTACTCCAGCAGGTGCTCGTGGTGATCTACCGCTCCTGAGACGAATGAAGTTAGATAAAAAATTCAGGAAATGAGATCTTACCTATAATAGCTACCTGATCTGGATGCCTCCTCTCGTTGTTCAGGTTCATCTGAGGCTGGGCTGGAAGAGTGGTCTTCGGTGCAGTTAACTCATTTAGACAACGGTTAACCTGCTCCATCTCGGTCTTATGCACAATCTGGAGCGTACTCAACATATCCATGATCTGATTAAGTGCCTGGGCCTGCGAAGACATCTCAGGTTCGGTGTGGTAGCCCTGGCTTGGTCCTCTCTCCTACCTTGGCGTATATTGCTGAGAGGTGGAAGGCTGGGAGAATCTCTGTGGTGTAGAGAAAGATTTTTGCGGCTGCTGATAATAAGTCTGTGGATGGTGAGCATGATACTGGTGTGATTGTGGTCTCTGATAAACATTCTAGTGAGACTGCTGGTGCGTGAAGTTCTGTCGGTGCTGGAAATGTGGACGTCCATGCTGCGGATGACCGTACGGCTACTGCTGCCGATGTGGTATACTCGGTTGCTCAATCGGAGTATAACAAATCCCATTAATCTCGAGAGTGGCTTGCGGCTCAACCTCCATATTTGCAGTGCTGGTGATCTGGTCAGGATTGGCATGAGACTAATCCTCATGCCAATCAATCTGCGGAGTCTCTGGCTCGCTCTGCACGTAGTGAATCTAACGGGTGGGTGGAGCGGGTAAGATCCTCAGTGTTGGTTGTGCGGTCGAAGAAGATTGGCTATGCTGGTACTGAAGTTGAAGCTCAGAAACCTTCTTCGAAAGATCACTCATCTGCTGACGTAGAGATGAGAGTTTATCCAACTCTTGCAGTGGTTGTAAGTCCTGGACTTGCTTCTGAATCACATCCACCAATGTTAATTTCTCGCTAATAAAGCCCATGTTGGTGTTGGATTTGGAATCTGAGATGTTAGCCACCTTATGATGATCTCGGTGATGTGGTGGCTGGGGGGCTTTCTGAAATGCCCGAGTAGAGTCAACGACTCTCGACTTCTTAGACATCCCTTCGAAGATGGCCCAGACTGACTCGGCATCCTTATTCAAATAATTGCCGCCACATGCGGCACTAACTAGCCCCTGGATATCCGGCTGGAGTCCTCCAAAATAATTTTGAACTAGTACCTTCATCGATATTTCATGATGCGGGCATCTCTCCATAAGGTCTTTGAATCTATCCCATGCCTCATGGAAAGACTCATGTGGAAGCTGCGTGAAATTGGAGATCTGACTCCTCATCATGTTCGTCCTCCCCAGAGGAAAATATTTGCACAGGAAAGTGGACTTCAGATAGTCCCATGCAGTAATTTCCCTTCCCAAGTGCCTCAGCAGTAAAGTGCCTTATCAGCTAAGGCAAAGGGAAAGTCCTTGAGGCGTACAGCCTCTTGCGTAACTCCTGGATAACTAGTCGTACCGTAAATCATCTCGAATTGTTGTAGAAAGGTAAACGGCTCCTCTGTGGCATTCTCGTAAAACTTGGGAAGTAGTGATATGAAGGACGGTCTCAACTTGTATGACCATTGATTCGGCAGTAGCCGAATCCAGTGATGGAGCGTTCTTGCGCCCGGGTCATACTCTTCCCGTATAGTAGCAGAAACTACTGCATGCGGTAACTGGTTCCCGTCCCCTGCTCGCAGCGTGGCTATCTCAGCCTGCAACTCATTCTGAGTTCTGAATTATTCTCGAATTTGGATGTTCATCTGTTGGAGCGTGTCGAGAATCCCGGTCGTAATATTTGTGGAGTCTGGTCTTCCTTCATGATGTTCCTCAGCTGGTGGCCTCTCATCTGTCGGTCCTTTACTGCGAGCCATCTGATTCAAATCATCTGTGAAAGAAAAGCTCTCGTAAGAACTCAGCGAAAAATTGGTTGGAGATCTTGATGATGTATTGAGGTAAGGGTCTGCCTCAATAGTCTGGCCAGGAGGGGAGGAAGTCTGGATCTGACTCTCCTCGAGATCAGATGGGACCCGCTTGGGAAGAGAGTCATCCCAAGCTTGTGAAGATGTACGATCCACGGTGGACGGTTGAAAGCTCACGGAGTCTAAGCAGAAAAGCCGTCGAGACATCATCTTCGATGTCAAGAGAAAGATCAAGAGAGCACGATTTTCGATTCAAAGGAGAGGGAAAATGCGTAAAGCTGCGGTGACTTACACCCGGCAAGCAAACACAAAGCAAACCCCGCGTTCACCAAAACAACCCGATGAAGACCGTAAGAGTTCAGTCTGTTATCTTGTCTGTTTTAGGGTTGTAATTAGCAAACAAGTCTAATCGGTTATCGCGAGCTGATGCGAGCTGATAGGTGTCCGATAGTTTCTCCAAAACATTGGCCCGAGTCTTTACCGAAAATCACTCGCACTCAGCCAGTATGGGAGTAAGTACGGACCGTTTCTGGCTACCCGTGTTACTTAAGGATGGAGCCTTGCGCAGTGTCCTCTAAACCTCCCACTCTGCTAAGTACACCCAGACCGTTTCCGGCTACCCAAGCGTAGCCACTGCGGAACAGTGATTAGGTGTATAGACTAAGTAGTACTTCGTGAGAATTACGGGGTTTTGGCTCAAGCCTTATGGGTCGACTCTCGCTCGCGCACTATGAGATGATGTGCGGGGATTACTCTCCCAAATCAGATGAATCTTTACGATTTTTAGATCAGATAGTTTTAGCAGTCCCGATTTTATTTTGTGGTTTTATAATTTTTTTGAGTTTTTTCAAAAAAACGTCTACTTTTTTATAAAAATCCTAAAATCATGCACCTAGGTTGCAAGTCCTGAAACTAGCTACGTAAGCACAATTAGATAGAATAGAAATCTAAGCAAGCATATATCGGAAAAAGTCGTGAAAAAAACCGATAAGGCGAGAAAACTGTAGTGGGTGCTATGATCCCCTGAATACACGGTACTCGGTGCATCAGACCCCTAAAAAATGGGGGGGGATTACAAGTCGGTATGTCCTTAGTGGACCCCTTCTACTAGAGTTCAATACAAGTTCTCTCTCTCTCTCTCTTTTACACAATTACACTACTTAATTTCTGCCATCTGCAACCGACTCGTAAAGAAGGAATCAGCCTCCGCTCTTTCAACTGACTCGGCTTCCTAAGAAACCGGCTGATCCTGCAGGACCTGCAAAAACTAGTTAGCGGCTAAACAAAATCGAGAGACGAGTCAGGAAAAGCCGTATGAAAAATCGAAGAAAAACTACGAAAAACAAAACAAAATGAAGAGAGAAATTAAAATCACAAAATATGGAAAAAAAATTCAAAATACACTAACGCATCCCCGGTAATGGCACCATTTTGATGCAGGCTAAAAATCGGTTTACGGCTTTTTAGAAGAAGAGTTTGTCGGTGTAGAAAAGCTGCAAAAGGAATCCTAGTCGATCAACCAAAATTCGGTTTTAGAGAAAACCTTAACTAATTATATAACTAGGGAAGTGTTCCTGGGTTGAACACAAGGAGGCAGAATAGGGTATTTTGAAATTTTTAGGAAGACAATATTTTTGTGATTATTTTGTCTATTCTTGAAGCGGTCAAGGAAAAGGCTACATTTTTTATGGAATTTTTATTTTTAATTTTTATTTGATTTTATTCTTTTCCAATTTTTATTTATTTTTTATAGGGGTATTTTTCACACAATTTACATACTATATAATAGGTGAAATATAGAAG
The DNA here is from genome assembly GCA_037367405.1 of Ottelia alismoides. NCBI lineage: Eukaryota > Viridiplantae > Streptophyta > Magnoliopsida > Alismatales > Hydrocharitaceae > Ottelia > Ottelia alismoides. The sequence goes on from JAZKJV010004593.1 coordinate 55,515, forward strand.
AAATTTATGCGATACTATATAGTAGGTGAAACGGTCGAGCAACGGTCTCGAAGATCACACAAAAACAAAACAAAACGGAGACAATTTACGATGAATCAAAACACGATAAAAACATGACAAAAATGCACGAAAAATTAATGGAAACCTTGTTGGGGTAGTTGTGTAACTACCCTAAAAAGAACCACGGAAAACTATGTCAAAAATAGGTCCAAAACTCCCCTACAGGCCAGGGGTATAAGTGCAAGAAAAAGAAACAAAAAGTACTGCAAAAAGGTCCTCGGCAGGGACTGTTTTGAATCAAAAAATAAGAAGGTTTACATATAGGTCCCTGCACGAGGACCTAAATGTAAAACTGAAAAGTTCTGGAGCGCTTTGGAACTTCTGGAACTTGTCTGGGCTCTTCGTGCAAATTTTCCACTGTTCTTGCGTTGTTCTTGGGCCGTTCATAGGTTCTTCGCGGGTGTACGAAGGTGGCTTCCTCTCTGATTTCTCGCCAACGATGGTCGACGATCTAGGGCCTCCGGCAGTGCCAGAGGGTTAGCTCTTCTAACCCTCAAGCTCGCCCGCGGTGGACTTAATGTGGTACTGGCTCAGAGTATCGGCGATTAGACGGTGAAGGTAGCGGTCCACTGTTTCTGACGGCTGATGAAAGGTTGTTGCGTCTGGATGATGAATTACGTGAAGATTAAAGTCTCCAGATGTTTTGGAATTGTTCCTGATGAAAGCTGGACCTGCAATTAAGAAGAATACATGCTCGATTTGCGAGAAATCGGCCAATGGATTATAGATTTGCAAGATCAAATCAGGCTTCCAGACTTTGATGAAATGAACGTGATGTACAACGAAAAATGAAAACACGATTTGGATTTAATTCGAAACGATTTTGGAATTGGATTTGATTGAGCAACTAAGATGGATGATTTGACTAACTAATAATGGGATTAACCACGCTAATCGTGGAACGAGAATCAAGATAAAATTCGATAGAGGTGGAGGAGTAGATCTGGGATAGCAAAGGTGTATTACCTCTGACAGCTGCTGCGATGGCCGATCTTCGCCGGAGCGGGACGCACGCGTGGTGGCAATGCAAGGCGGAGCTTCGCCTTGGAACTTCTCCCCAACGATCCCTCTTCCACGCCGGGTAGCCTTCTTGTGCTGTCACCATCGGAGTGAGGCGGAGCGAGGTGGAGGACTTGGGAGTCGGCCAATGGCAGTTTGGGCTTTGGGTGGTTGAAGGAGAGTTAGTTAGAAATGGCGATCTTTGAAGGTTTATATAGAGAGTTTCGTGCTCCTTAAGCTAGATCTAATGGTGAGCGATGAAGAGGGTTGTTAGGGGAGTCGAACCAAAGGATTGGATCGTCAGAATGGGTTAGGATGTGTGCGGGATAATTTGGTGAAGAAGGACGATTAGAACAAACTTCCAGCACTGTATTCTTGAAGAAGATGAACCAGGTACTGACAGGTGTCAACACCTGGTAGGCCAGATGTATGAATTTGCTTATAAAATATAATAAATATTAAATAACATTATTTTAATTAAGTATAAAAACAAGAAATATAAATAATTTAATTATCTAATTTATGGAATAAATACATTTTATAAATAATATATATTATTCGAAATATAAATATTATATTAATAAATATGTATAGATAACCAGGTTTTGGATTTTTAATTTAATAAATAAATAATTAAAAATTAATTTTATATTTTCTTAATTATTAGAATAATAAATAAGGTTTGTGTGAATTTTTGAAGATTTAAATAAATTAATTTGCATATATTAATAAATATAAGTATTAGTTAACCAATTCATTTTTACCTATAATTTAGGGTTTTTGATTTTATTAAAATAATATATAACCTCGAAAAAATATGAAATAAATCAAGGTTAAATTAAAAGATCATGAAAATAATTAAAAATTATAAAATTAATAAAAATATAAATAATGTGTGTTAAATGAATTAAATAACCCAGAAACCCCGTTGTCATTTGGTCCCAAAACCGACATTTTGCAAACGGACTCCGAATTCGATGAAACCACCTTTATGAATTAGAGAATATTATTTTATGAACTTTAAAGGTGAGTAGAGTGAAATTGGAGTTCGTATGACGAAGTTATGATATTCGGAAGTCGAGATTTTGACAATTTACACGTAGGATTTCTTGGCATATATACTGGGTAATATATTTAACTTATTTTTATATTGTTATATACATTTTTAGAAATAATTAGGAAAAGAGTTTGGTGAAAAATATATACATTTGAATTAATTAAAAATCATTGAAATGTTGTATTTATTTGATAAATAGTGAGAGGTACATGATATGTATCTTAATTTATTTGTATGGTTTTCTTTCCTTATCTCCCCCTACTTATTGGTTTGTCGACCAATCCATGCTGACTTGATGTCGGGGGTTAGGCTATAAATATACCTTGTGGTTATATTTATATTTATAAGTCATATTGTACATATATACATATATCCAATCTGCCTTCTTTTCTTTTTCTTTATTCTTTATTTATTTACATGATTTTGATGCTTAAAAGTGAATATTTATTCATGAATAGATTATTTATAAAAAATGGGAATTAATGAATATTTACATGCATTTGTTAAGGATTTTAAGACAAAATACGACAGAAAAGTTAATGAATCAAGGATTCATCATATAGCCACTAGGGTCAAACTCCAGGAGAAAAATTAGAGGCTAAGTAGGTGATTCAGAAAATCAAAGGATTTCTATTATCTTTTTTAGTGGTTTTTAATTTTGCATTTTTTTAATTTTCAAAATGAGGTAAACAAGAACAAAAGGAAAAATAAGCACAATCTCTAGTTTTGAATTTTCTAACGTGGTCAAAAATACTTAGAAAAATAGAGTAAAAATATTTTTGGTTTTATATATTTTATAGTATTTTTAGAATTTTTGGGGATTTTCAAATGTTTTATAATTTTCAAAAATCAAAAAGGAGGAAAATAATGAAACAACGCACAACTAAAAGTATTTTTCAATTTAAAAATAGATAAAATGCTCAAAATTCATTGTAGTGATTTTTAAGAAATAATATGAAGAAATATCTACAAAGAAGAGTTGAAAATGTATTTTTTGAGATTTTTTTGATTTTTTAGAATTTTTATAAGTTCTTGAGTCTTTTACAAATTTTTATGTTTTTATTTTCAATCTAAATTATGTAGGAGATAAAATAGGATAAAAGGCAACTACTCTAATTTTTATGGAAATTTTCAAGGGTTTTTCGATATTTTATAGATTTTATGAGAGAAACAGGGATGTTTTCTATTGTTTTTGGATTTTTAATAATATAAAAACAAACAAAATGGCACATAAAAATTACCACACGAACATCAAGTTAGCAGGAGCTAAAATTAATTTTTGAGGAATTTTTAAGGCCAAAATGCTATTTGTTATGATAAAAGAAAATAAATAAAAACAGTGCATGAGGGACTAGTATGCAAATATTTTAAGTTTCAGGGCCTAATAGATAACATGCCGGTAAACTACAAGGGTCTCTATGCAAGTTAACTAGAAAGATACATACGCTCTATGTGATCAGCACTCACAGGGGTATAAATGCAAATATGAAAAACTTGATATCATTCATTATCAAATAATAAGTTCAGTATAAACATTGTAATTAACCCACAAAACCACATGTCGACGCATGTGAACTCAACTCGGCTGGACTAAAGTGTAATTGAGGAAAGCATAGGGTCCAGAATGTAAAAAGTTTTTAAGTAATTAATACAATTAATAGACTAAAGTGAAATACGATAAAAGGCAAGGGTAGGGGTGGGATCGACACGTGGCGCTGCTATGGATCTGACGATTCTGGCTCAGCGTGAACAGACGATTGGGGAGGATGAACCTATGATGAATGGTCCTGATCTGATGGTATCGCTTCGACGATGAGTGGCTGGGGATCGATCCTTCGGATGATTAGATGGTCAAGGATCTCAAAAATGGATGCACGATATTAGAACTGGGAGACCTCCTAATCTAACGGTCGGGGAGATGTCGGGCAGAACTGGGAAGAATTTGGCTCTGGTAACTTTTGGACGGCGATTGCGTGGGATCCTAACGATCTTCGAGGCTGTTCATATGGAGAAAACATCGCTGGTGATTGTCCATAGCTATTGGTGCGCTCAATAGGATCCATGTTCTCGAGATGAGTCCTGGAGAGGCATGGGGGTACTAGAGCTTCATGGGCTGAAGTGCAGGTGCAAAATGACCTCCAGGGGAGGTTGTCTTTGGTCCTAATCCTACACAAGAGGTTCTGCTTGGAGAAGGAACTCCAATGAGAAGTTAGAAGTACCAAATGAATGGAGGAATGTGTATGGGTCAGGTCCTACATCGGGTGAAGGAACAGACCTGAGGTTCGACCCAATCCGATGATTGGGTCAATGATTAAGATGTGGAGCTAGATGGAGAAGGGAAGGGCAAAGTGTGTGGGACATGTGCCGAGTCGAAATGGACAATGGATCGGATGAAAGGGTCAAGTGTACGTGATCTGCACAGAATGAATAAATCGAGATCAAGTGAGCAACCTGGATCTGTAATGGGTTCCTGTGGGTGAGAGAAGTCACCTGGTGTGGAGACGAAGGGTCGTTAGGGTTAGAGCCTCGATGGGGCGGTGCAGATAGAGGCTGAGCTCCTTGTCACGGAGCACGACAAATGTGCCACCAAATCTAGGGCTCACTCACATCCAAGTCCTCCCTACTAGCTCTCTTGCACTAGTGTCACTTTGGGAAAGGAGATGGGTGTAATGGAGGTGGTGGAGCAGACAAAGATGGTAGGAATACAGGAGGTGCATGTTCTTTTATAAGCACCAAGGTTCAAGAAGGATCGATCGAAAGCATGCAAATCGAGGTGTAGATCCTAGAGATGGTGCTCGGGCATGGATTAGGGATCTATGATGTTTGATTGGGGCAAAGGTGCAACGGCAGAGTCGATCAGGTCAGGTCGTAAGAAATGGGAGAAGTCTGTGATGAACCTGACCTGGGGAAAAAGGAAGAGGGGGACCTGTTGACTAGAGTCAACAATCCCCAGTGGACCAAAAGGAAGCGGCGTAGAATAATGATAGATTAGACTACATGCCAAAATAGTGAAATAAGTGAATTAAACTAGAAATGAAATAGTAAATGATTGTCAAATAAAAATGAATAAAATAAAAAATGTTTGTTATTTTCAAGCTATTTTTCTATGATTTTTAATTATTTTTATAAATTATATATACAGTATATATAGTATAGAGTATTACATACCGGTATAGTATATCTATGTATTTTTTATTTTTATTTTATTATTTTTACACAAATATGTTTTATTTTATATTTATTTAGATAATAATTAAAAGAGTATAGAAGAGTTTTTGTTTGATTTTTACAAGTTAAATTAAATTGTATTAAATAAATAGGTAATGTGTACAATATATACATGTACGATTGTTGTACAATGAAATATTTATTTTGCTTTTATGAGTTTTTTTATTATTTAGAAAACATGTTTTTTACATGTTTTATTAAGAAAATAATTTGTTTTTGAGGTCTTTTTTTATAAATAAAATATTGGAATGATATGCACAAAGAATAGAGAATGAAGAACACAAAGGGCCCCTATTTCCCCATACTTTATTCTTTGTCGATCAAGTCAATAATCAACTTTCTCTCGGGGTTTGGGTTAGGCTGTAATTATAACATAGTTACATCCTTCTTCTCATTTTCTTTTCCTCTTTATTCTTTTACTTTGGAAAGAGGTGTTAATTATACAATATTAGCAAGAGCATATACAATGGTAATTTATTGGATTTACACATATTCACAGATGTTTTTACTAAAAGATATGGCTAAAATAAAAGAATAAAGAATGAGAATCATATATTCATCATCCTCCCATACTTTAGCTTTGCTAGTACCTTAGCAAACACTTATTTGAAAATAAAAAGAAAAGAAAAAAGGAAGAATCCAAATTGATTATTAAATCTATCTTCATAAAATTTGAGTATGGAGCTCGGTCAGACCTTTGGATTATTAATTTGGCAGAACCTTATTGGGAACAAGATTAAGACTCAACAGCCTTTAAGTTCCACAAGTCTATGGTCAAGTCTCTTGAACAACCAGGTCAGAACAAGTCTGCATACACAAACTCTAATGGCTATGAATCTTTCCTTGTATTGTGTAAGTGATATATAGCTTCCCAACTCAAAAGTGGCAAAGAAATAACCTCCCTCAACAAGGTAACTCTAATCTCACAGTCTAGCAACTCTTTCCTTGTGGAGCGGGGTATTCCCTTCTAAGTTCAAGTACAACCAGCTCAAGAAGTGGGGAAAAGGAGAGAATGGATTGTGACAAGTGTAGCCACGTATCCCTTGGAGCTTAATCAGTGTAGTGACGAATCCGTGATTCTCACTCTTTATTCTTTTATTTTAGTTACTTATCTTGGCAAATCATCATGTAAATAGGTGTAAACACAATAACATAGAAATCAACATGCATCTGTCAATATTGCATAATTAGCATGTATTTCTGCAAAAATAAAAGAATAAAGGAAAAGAAAAAGGAAGGAGGTATTTAGAATAAATACAGAGTGACCCGAACTCTAAAAGAAGGTCAAGCCTTGACCTGATCGCCAAATAAAATAAGTAGAGAGAGATAGGGCCTAATCTTTGTTGTACATACTACCTATATATGTAAATAATTATTTTTAATAAATTAAGAATAAACTATTCTTTTTACCGCCTTGTATATAGTCCTAAAAATAAAACAAAAATAAAATAAAAATCAGAAAAATAAAATAAAACTAAAAATAAAATCATTCTTACCTGTACAAAATACATGTACATATGTCACCTCCACTATTTATTCTATACCTTTAAATAAATCATAAAAATAAAATAAAAATTATTTCGAATTCCTAAAATTAGAAAATAAATAAAATATAAAATAGGAGATATTCGTGTAAGAATAATAAAAAAATACTTGTACAAAATACGTAGGTATATTATACATGCATATAATACTATATAGACTAATTTATTTTCATAAAAATGATTAAAAATCATATTAAAATAGTTTGAAAAATTATAAATATTTTTTATTTTATATGCTTTTTATTTTGACTTCATTTATTTTTTTATTGATTTTGTAAATATTTTGGAAAATCAAATTTTCTGATTGGTCCTTAAGGTCTGTTGACCCCGGTCAACGCCCCCCCCCCCAAGCTCAGGTCAGGTCGATTCTACATCATCGGAGAAACTTCTCCAATTTTTCCCACCCAATTCCAAGCTCCTCTTGCCTCGAGATCCGGACCCGAGATTCCTTGCATATCTGACATTCTCATGGGTCGTTCGGTTTATCCGGATCTCTCTAGGGTTTCGCATGCCATGTCGTTCTTTCTGGACCCTCGAGTTGGCTATAAAAGCTTTGATTCTTCCTCCTGGTGCCGCAACTCGTTCCTCTCTCCCACTTCGACCCCTAGCCACCTCTAGCTAAGTGACAGCTGCTCGGAGGGACCCTTGGAGCTTGGTTTGGTGCAGCGACGATGTAGTTCACCCTTTGTAGTCGGAGATCCGCCGCAAGTAGCCTCCTCGTCTGCCGCAACGTGGTTGAGGCCATAACCTCGACTCCCATCTTCGATTGAAGTTCCAGAGTTCATCCAGTCCCTCAGGTATTGCCCATTTCTCTCACTTTTCCCACTTCGATTCAATCTGTTCCAATCTGCTCCACTTACATTCATCTGCTCCATCTACCTGGTCAGAGCCTCATCTCCCCCTCATATCTATACCGATCGATTCCTCGACGAAAGTCTCACCTTCCCTCGCTACCTATCCATCTCTAATCGGGCTCACCTGAGCGCGATGGAGCTTGATCTCCATCCTCCCTGTATGTCGGAGATCAACCACCCGCCTCACTGTCGCTTCCCTTATACTTTGCAGCAATAACCCAGGTCCGAGCATAGCCCTGAACCCCCTCTTCCTTTCGCAGGTACCCGTGTGCGCGAAAGGACCCTTCTAAGATGCTCACTGCTCCGGCGGAGTAGCTCCAGGTGGAGGTCTTCCGACCAGCCCATCCGACCGCCCGAGTCTTCATCAGAACCTCCCACTTGACACGGAGTTGTTCCTCGACTGCCCCAGACTTTTCAGGAGCCTCATCAGGAGCGTGGATCATCTCCCATAACCGGTCGAAGTTCACCTCGGCCATGTTCTTCCAGCCTTATCCTCCACCGTACGATATGGTCAGGAGCCTAGTTTACATCAAAGCCGCCTGACAGTAGCCCCCCTGCATACCGTTAGACCAGTCTTTGCAAGCATCATCTGACGCGCACGTCCCCGACCAAATCTGCACCGTCAGATACTTTCCCGGAGAGGATCAGAACTGTTAGGACCCCCACGCACCATGCTCGTGCCCCGAAGGGTATATTGCTCTTTTACCCTCATGTTTGTATGCTTTGTTGTTTTGTTCATTAAATAAACCTGTAGTTCAGATATTTTGCATATGGACCCTTGTTGTTTCTCGTATTTGCACTTCAGTCCATTTTGAGGGAACTCACGTGCTATCTCACATGGTTTTGTGGTGTTTTTGCAATATCTTCCCTGGACTTTATCCTTGTTATGCTATGAATGGAATATTCTTGATATTTGCATTTATGCCCCTGTGCATGATTAAATGAGCATGTGTGTTTATTCTCTGGTGATTTTGCATATTCGACCCTAAGTTTTTATTCTACATTAATATTTGGCCAAGAACTTTACATTAATTGCAAGTAGGTCCATGTGCATTGCGTATTGTGTTTTTAATTAAATAAATGTCAAATTGAGTCCAAGAATTCCATGGAAATTATTATGAGCTCGTGTTGACGTGCAAAATATAATGAATTTTGGAATTAATTTTGTTGCATATTTTATTTTCTAAAAATAAAAACCCCTAAAAATTGCTCTATATATTTTATAAAACACATAAAAATTCGAAAAATTGCTTTAAAATTTTTAAAAAAAATAGTTTTTTTGTATTTTGTTTACAGTACCATTTTTATTGATTATCCCTTATAAAAACCTGAAAAAGATAAAAACTCTAAAAAACTAATAATTTTTTCAAAAATTCTAAAAAAATAAAAAAATTAGGATCTCAGTTTCCGTAATTAGATACTTTTATTTACTTTTTCATAAAAGTCACAACCAGGTCATTAGGGCATTTTTAGTATTTTAAATTTGCCTTTCGGTCCAGGTTGTACACTGTTTTCCATTCTCATCCTTGTTTGATTTTTAAAAAATTATTTAAAAATTAAAAAAATCCCAAAAAATCACCAAAAAACATCTGGATATTTAAAAAATATAAAAATATTTTTGTTTCTGATTTTTGAGCATTTTTAGTTTTAATAAAAATTGTTGGGGCTTGCTTTTGCCTTGTTTGCTTGTTTGTTTTCTTATCTTGAAAATACAAAAATTGCAAAACCAAAAACCACAAAAATATACTTTTTATTTTCTGATTATGAATACTTCATACATTTTCGTGCTCCTTGTGTTCGACCATGGTCGCTATACCAGGATAAATAAATAGCGGAGACCGTTGACATTGCACTTTGTGCTTAAATTGTCTGATTTTTGTGTGGTCTTTTTTTTCTTGATTGGTCGAACTGATTGGTTAGGAACAACGACCCGTGATTATTTTTCCATCTTAGCCGATCTCGAACTATGTGTCGTCAGAATGGCGCTGTTGCCAGGGAGCACGGCTTAGTTGTCTTTTCAGCCTTTTTGCATATTTTGATATCTATCTGTTATAACTGTTTCTGACCCATTTCTGTTTCACTTTTTGTGCAAGGAACCACCTAAGAATGAATTGGAGGAGACTCCTACCTGAGGAGGAGTAGGAGCATAGCGGGAGTAGTTATAGTAGATAGATTAGCACAGAGTAGTTTTTATTTTCCGGTACTTATTTTTTTTGTAATAACACAGGGACACTCAAATTTTCTTGGATACATGAGGCATATTGGGGTTTGTTTCGCCAGCACCGATGTGCTTGGGGGACCTCACCGTGGTTTTTCATCAATTTAGTTTTTTTCATCTTTTCTCTATTTAGTTCTCGTAGAATTTTCCCCTTAGATTTAGGATTTTCTTGATTGTAACATAAATAACTTAAGGCCCAGTCCCTAACTATTTGCTTGCACCTATAGTTCGTAACTGGATCTTATTAAAAACCATTAATAAAAAGTTAACCTGATTGATTGAGAGGTCACGTGCCGTCGAGGTCGTATACAGTGCGTGCAATATCCGTTGTGGCGGACACCGATCAACATCAGAGACCTGACATCGACCTCTCTCTAGCCAGTTAGCTATTGTTCTTCACGATTAGAAATTACTTGTCTAAGATCATTTTCTTCTTGCATCACTTAGGATAGTTTAAATTTATGTCTTTAGATTTATGTACAGATCACCTGGCATGTAGAGTGCTGGCGACAGGTACGCATTTCTGACTTTGCATGCATCATAGTGTTTGATCGCGCATCAGCTTTTTCGACTTCTCCCCCTTTTTTTGGGCTTTAAATAATCAGGAGATCGAATAATTCGTTAGGGGTTTATTTGTTATTAAAAAATAACATAAAAAAAGATAACCACAAAATAGGGACTGCTAATCAAACTTGATCATAAAAGACACCTCACTCAAAAATATGTCTCGGGAGAGTCATCCCTTCATTTTTTGGTTTACTTGCGCGAGAGTGTGACACGCACACTAGGCTAGAGCCATACCTAAACTCTCGTTAGACTACTGGTCTTGGGGTTAGTTATTCTCCAGTGAGGATCTCTCCGGTCTCCGATAAAGCGGGTCGTGACATCCTTAACAAAGCGAGTTGATCAGGTAGCCAGTAAACGGTCCACAAGTTGTACTAGTTGGGAAAGATCTAGCTTTGGGATCGGGACAGTCTCTTGGGAGCATCGAGTTCCTACCAGCTCACTTTATCGCTCTGCAAGACTGAATTATCACCTAAATAAAATAGACAAGATAATCGACTGATCCTTCACGATCATCAGCTCAGTGTGGAGTAGATGAATTGCGGGTTTGACTGCCGATCTTGTTTGTTCACCAGATCTCATTTGTATTTTCCCCACATCACGATGATGGGCCGAAGGTCCCTTAGGCTGCCTTTGACCGCACCACTCTCGAGCACTCTGACTCACTCATCTAGGCAGGTTCTGGAGAGCCTAGAGAAGCTCTCTAAACCAAAGTTCGATTCCGCTATGTTCCCCCTCGACCACCCTTCTTCCAGACCCTAGGTTCTCGAGCAGATACCAGCATAACAACCATTTGTTTATAAGATGAAAACTGAGTTTAAATCTTTTGCCTTTGCGAAGAGCTGCGAGATGGCCAGCAGTGAGGAGTGCACCGATGGAAAGCCCCAAGATTTGATGTATGTTTTAGATTAGGGCGCCATCAATAATAAACTTCTAGCCTCCCCGGAGACGATGCAGAGACAGATCAGAGACCAGGGAGCCTTCATGGCAGAGGTGCACCAAGAGATAGCACAAATGTAAGCCGACAGAGGAGAGACGCACCGAGCAGGAGGTGGAGAGATTCCAGAGGTTGGAGGAGGAGATGAAGGACAGCCAGAAGAGCCGCAGGAGCCAGCCAGACCCGCCAGCTGATGCAGGAGTTGCACAACCCGGGTGCTAACCTTACACACTGTTGGATCTAGCTTCCGGAGATTATGGGAGACTTAAAGCTCCCCCCTCAAACCATTCAGCTCTAGTCCATGTTCCATGGGCTTGCCACCAAGGAGACGCATCTACACTTGCAGAAGTTTGAGATGATCTGCAGCACTGCCCACAACAGATACATGGACGAGGATACCATCAAGATGATGGCATTTCCATTCTCCCTCGTAGACAGAGCAGCCTACTAACTGAAGCACTTAAGGAGATATGTGCCTTCATGGGAGCAGCTCCGGACCGAGTACTTGAATAAGTATTATCCACTCGGCCATACGAAATGTAGTGCGAGCTCTGATCAACAATTTCTCCATGATCCCCAACGAGCAGTTCCGTAAGGCGTGGGATCGATTTCGTGAGCTCATCAAACGGTGTCCCCATCATGACATATCCAAGCCCAACTTAGTCTAAAGCATCTTCTAAGGGCTGACACCGGAGCTGTAGGGGCTAGTTAACACTTCTTGTGGGGCTCCTAATTCTCCAAGGAGGAAGACCATGTCTAGGCCATCTATGAGGAGATGGCTGAGAACTATACACTGTTGTCCTAGACCAGGCTCTACACTCAGGGGAAGCCCCTATCCCAGGAAGTATCCTATCAAAGGATAGCACGGGTTGATGTAGGTCCATCCACTTCTTCGTTAGCAGCAGCAGCACAGGCAGAGTCTTCAGCCGCTGACATGGGCATCATCAGCGAGAAGTTGGACCATATTGAGATCATAGAAAAGAAGAAGTGTTAGGGCTTGACGCAGATTGATAAGTTGGCACAGACCTTGAGTGACCTGAAGACCCAGATCTTGTGTCTCCAGGAGGCCCAAACGGCTTCTCAGCCCCGTCTCAGGTCACGGATTGATCCTAGCAGCAGCTGCTCATCTCAACACTCCGCCTAGTACCGACAGGTTCACCATATCCAGGCGGAAGCAGTTGCAGCACCGGTACTCTCAACCACCACCATCTCAAGACACTCAGATGGTGGTGTATCAGTAGGATCAACCACTGGTAGTTCTCCCTCCATCCCCCTACAAGCAGGAGCCATTGATGGAAGTCAACAGGATTTGGTATGACCGACAGCAGCCCAGGATCCGTTGAGATCATCCCAGATTCATGTGGTCGACTGAAGGTACCTCATCCCAACAACAGCCTCTAGCTCAGGGTGGGCAGTCCAACCAACCTCAACAACAGCCCCATTACTCCCAGCAGCCATCCTACCAGTATCAGTCGGGCCCTCGTCCTTACCAGCATGGACAATAGTGGAGGCAACAGTAGCCTCAGCAGCAGTATTCTCAGCCTCCTCTTCACCAATTCCAGCAGCAGCAACCTCATTTCCAGCGAGGCAACCCGTCTGATTCTCATGGGACAGCCTATGAGAACCCGACCATTGATGATCTAGCCTGCCTACTCTCCGATCAGCAGGCATCCTTTAGGAGGGAGATCAACGAGTTTTGCTAGGAGATGAGGAAGATCATTAAGGGCAAGGGCGCCATACCCGCTCAGATTGAGCCCAGCCCTAATAACCTCAAGAGGAAATCTGAGCAGGTATAGTTCACAGAGACCACCACTCCTAGTGATTTATTGAGTGACATTGCTTCATATACATTTGATGATAATTGTGTGTCACTTAGGAACAGTAGGATGCCAGCCGACGATGCCTGGTTTGAGCGACGACACCACGAGGATCCAGGAGCGCCAGACGAGGAGGATAGCGGTGCTGATGCTGCTTGTGATGATGTTGATAATGATGGTGCTGAAGCCATCAAGGTCGATGATCCAGCCGATGGTACTGAGGATGTTGCTTCTCCAGATGCAGAAGGTGGTATTGATGCCACCATAACAGATGATGATAAGCCAGAGCACGATACTGATGCCACGAAGCCAAATGTCGTGAGTGGTATTAATGCCACCACTTTCTAGCCCAGTTGTGTGTTTCCCAGTTTCTGTAGCTCAGGACCATATGAAAAACACCAAAAAAATTAATAAAGGAAAGGTTTCTCCTTAGAGTCCATCTATTATGCATGGTGATACTTGTACGGATTCTGTCCCCTCTCAGCAACAGGAACCTATTCCTAGCCCTCTATCTGAGGAGGGCCCAGCCGTCCCCTTCCGTCAAGCACTTCGCTTGGCGAAGGGGAATAAAAAAGAAAATCCAAAAAGAGATCAGTAATTAGAGTTTAACCAGCAGATGATAGATAGATTCCACATTCAGCTGACTCTACTGGAGGCACGTGAGCACATCCCTCTCTTCTAGAGGAACTTAAGAGAGAAGACCACTATTCGTAGAAAAAAGAGGAACCATCAGGCATAAATCCATGTGCTAACCCATGCCACCTACTTCGCCATCTAGAACCGTCTACCAGCCAAGAGGATAGATGTAGGAGCTCCCTATGTCAGATGCCACATTCATGAGTAGAGATTTTATCGTACTCTATTAGACAACGACTCTTCCATCAACCTCCTTCCGGCAGCTGTACTTAACCGATTCGAGTTCAGCCCTCTTCGACAGAGCAAGATAGTCCTTCAGTTTGTTGATCAGTCTATCAAGAGGCCGAAAGGGTTGTTGAAGGACGTGGTCGTCACAATTCAGGGCATGAATTCCATGTGGATCGTTTTGTTGGATATGGAGATCCCTGAGTCCGTAACAGATACCCCCGCCATTTTAGGGCGTCCATTCTTGGCCACAACAAAGGTGGTGTCCGACCATGATAGCGGGAAAGTGTACTTTCGTGTCAAGGGTGAGAGTATACAAATAGAGACGATTGATGAGACTAGAGAGCGAGACTCAGCTTGCTTGGAATAGTTCAACAATGCAAAGCAGACGATAGAGGCAGAGAGAGACGTCCACCAGGAGTGCGACTTTGAGATCACTGATGATGAAGCCGCTTGGTCCGATCCCATTTCACGAGCCCTTCTCTCACTTTCATATGTTGTGGATCCATAGTTTCTAGTAGAGGAGAGTTCGGAGAGCACACTCTTGGCCGAGGACACTCTTGAGGCTGACGACCGCGTTCAGGACAACGAAGGAGATTTTTTATCTTGTGATTCTAATTCAAATCCCTCGGATTCAGACATAGACTGGGCAGAGTTTGATGATTTATTACCTTGTTTGATTTCCACAGAGCCAGCAGCCAGGGTGGAGACCGTACCAGTATCGAGCACAGATACACCGGTAGAGCCGTCTTCACAAGTTTTTCATGAACAGTGAGAGTTCTCACATCCAGATTTGGTTGCCTTCACTCAAACCTTTCAGAGGCCAGATTTTCCAGCTCCCAGTTGCCCAGAACTGAAGCCTTTGCCATAGTCTCTAAAGTATAGGTTCCTTGTGGGTGAGCATGAGATGTACCAAGTCATTATCTCAGCAGATTTCACTAGAGAACAAGAATATCGATTGATGGAAGTTCTCGAAAAAAACTGCATGGCAATAGGATGGAGTGAAGCTGATCTCCAGGGGATAAGTCCGGCCCTGTGGTCCCACCATATCTTTCTCGAGGAGGATGTGAAGCCATCGCGTGAGTTCCAGTGACGGCTGAACCTGAATCTTCGAGAGGTGGTCATGAAAGAGATATCGAAATGGTGGAGCACCGATTTTATATACCCCATCTCTGACTCCGAGTGGGTTAGTCCATTACATGTGGTGCCCAAGAAGACGTGCATCACTATAGTTGTGAGTGATTCTGGAGAGGAGATAGCTACTCGGGTACCCCCTTCTTGGTTGTGAGGGTCTGTGTACACGTGCTGAACAGGCTGGGGCTGCGGTGGAGTCGAATGAGGGTTCTGCTGCATTGTAGGCTCCTTCTTCTCAGCTATCGGCTCGGTAGGAGTAGACACAGCATTGCACATGTTAGCATTCAATGCACGAACGAGCTGCTCCAGCTGTTGGGAAATCAGGTCGAGCTTTTCCAAGCCCTGGGTCCTCTTCTCAATGATAGATAATTTTTCGAGGTCCTGCGACCTCTTCTCAATGATATCTACCTTAGATAGGTGGCTCCCAATGATGCTCAGGTTGGAGCTCTCATCCTTGTCCTCGGTGTGAGACGCCATGTTCACTGGCTTGCTGATGGTGGTTGGTATCTTCATGTATGCTCTGGATGAGGATTGAGCGGCTTCTCCTTCAGCCATTTCCTCGAAGACATTCCATACCACGTCCTCATCCTTGTTGAAATGGGAACCGCCGCAAGCGGCATCGACAAGCTTTTGGCTCTCAAGTGTGAGCCCACCAAAGAAGTGTTGCACAAGGTTGGTCTTTGGAATGTCATGGTGGGGACACTTCTCTTGGAGATCCTTGAATCGCTCCCACGCTTCATGGATAGTCTCGTGGGGCTGCTGGCAGAAACCGGAGATACGAGCACGCATCTGATTCAATAGCCCGAGAGGATAGAACTTATGGAGAAATGCAGACTTCAGCTCCTCCCAGGTCATGACTATCTTCCCAAGATGGTCGACCCAATATAGGGCCTTGTCTTGAAGGCTGAAGGGAAAGGCGGTCATCTTGACTACCCCTAGAGGAATACCAGGGTAGTGAGCAGTAGCACAGATGCGGCCAAACTTCTTGAGAAAGATATACGGCTCCTCAGGGGTATTCCCGTGGAATGTGGGGAGCAGAGACAGAAACTACGTCTTCAGCTCAAAGTGGGCATGAATATGTGGAACCTGGATCCACTCTGTGATGCGGCCTGCTCCAGAGTTGTATGTCTCCTTCAGTGTAGGCTTTGGCTGCGGTGGGTCTGCTCCCGCTGCATCTAATTCTGGTCCTCCCACTGAGAACTCATCTCTGACTTCTTCAAAATTGGGCTCTTGATTCGGATCATCCTCCCTGCGACCATCTCTTGCGTCAGCCCTCCTCCTCAGATCATTCAGCATATCTTGGAAGGCGGTCTGGGTCAGGGCTTGATTAGTCAACTGTTGCTGGATGGCTTGAATGGAAGCCAACAGCTGACTGTTAACTTTGTTCTGCGTGGTATACTGCCCTTCCCCCATATTGACTTCAGGTTCAAGTTGGGGTTGTGGTCCCTTTCCTCTTCCACTGGCCATCTCAGAATGAACTTGAATCCCTAGCTCGTGATCGGGTGGAGAATCTGCATGACGGAGTAAACCCTGATCAGTATCTTCCTGAGCATTCGCTATTGAGATGAATCTGGAATTAAGGTCAATCCCAAAATATTGTGAACGGAGCATAGGATATTGACTGAAATCGATCTCCATCCACAAGAGGTTAATTCGGGGACAAGAGTAATCCCAGTTTATTTGAAAGGGAAGAGCTAATTCGGGTTGCGAATCCATCCTGAACAGCGGATTTATTGGTGAAAGGCAAGTGTTGAGAGAAGAGAGAATAGGGGAGTCCAAGGAGAAATTTGCAAGATCCGAACTAACTTTTTGGAGATCACCCCTCTTTATGGAAGACATTGCCAACACGGAATCAATCTGGACCTCGGCGAGGTCCCGACTGAACCATCCGTGTGACGACATCTTGAGAAGGTTAGAAGGGAAAGATGATGGATGAAGAGCACGAAGGTAAACAAGAAATAGAAGGAATGTGAAACAGTAGAAGGCTCACAAGGAGCAAGGGTCAAATGGAAGGAGAGCAAAAATGGCGCAAAGGCGTGATGTTTTTGATCTTGACCTTAATTCAACTAATCAATCAACCCCAAAGCACTGGATTCACCAACTCGACCTGTGAAGCTGTGAAGGTTCGACAATTATCTTTGTGAGTTTTAAATTTGATTTTCAGGCAATTATCTTTTCACGAGTCCTTAGAGCGCTACGCCTATAGAAGCGAGAGTACTGCCGGAAAAGTATCCCGTACTTGTCCTCCTCCTGTGTAACCTGTAGTCTGTGCTATTTGAGGTCCTTGTAACCCTTCCTAGATCCCTACTCAACCAAAGAAATAGAGAGAGGAAGCCGATAGGCGAAACCAATACTTCGGATCTCGCTCGCAACGGAATCACCCATGAGCGTGCGAGAACCTACTCGGATGCAAGACGATGAGACAGACACACCTGTGAAGGCGTGGCCTATGCTCGATACTTCGGACAAGGTCAATGCTCTACACAATAGAGAGTCATCAATGGCGACCAAGCCCTACTCGTCTACGTACGATAGAAGCGCCAATACTTCGGAAATCCAAGCGATAAGGCAGCCACAGAATGGGTTTTGGGCTCTAATCCTTACGACGACGCTCACCTCACTGGGAAGGAAACCTTCCAATGCATCCTAAAAACAAATGAGGGCTTTGCTCACCCCAAGGCAATGAGTCCAATTAATCAATTTTATTTAGGTCAAGTTTTCTTTAGCAACCCATTTTTTAATTTTTTTTGGTGTTATCACTTGTTTTGAGTCAATTCAATACAAGCGCCTAATGTTTTTGTATTTTCTTGATTCCTACTTGATCCGAAAACATAGGGAGAAGAGTCAGAAAAGCAATGCAAGGCGGCACCAAGATGGAAATCTCACCTTTGTTCCTAAATGAAGAAAGCAAAGATAGAAGACTTACAGCGCCTCCCAGCTCTCTCCATGCGGGATGCAAAATAGGAATTTATAAACCTAATCTATATGCCGATATGCACACGGAAATCGTCCTAAGAAGGCAATTGCTAATGTGAAGAACCACAAGTCGATCACCAATCCTCAATCCAATAGTCCGGTCTAGGATCACCCCTCCTCCTCTCGACAAATCGAGTTCAGGAGCAGCGCTTGGCAGGGTGGGCTGGCGGTGCGACGGCTCGAAGATGGTGAAACAACTGTTTAATTTAAACTAAGTCCAAAAATCACTATAGGTACATGCAATGATTATTAGGGTGTTTGGACATAATTTACTCGATCAAGCAAAGCCTACAAGCTAAGGGCTCATTCCACAAAAGAAAGGAAAAAATAAAACAAAACCGGAAAATGACAGCGAGAAAAACGCGATGAAAACCGCGGTGAGCCCCTAAGTGAACAAACACTTGGAAATTGGGCCCGAGTGTCCAAAGTGTCCAAGTACCTGTATTATTACAAATTATAAATGGTCTCTCTCTCACCAAAATGAAAAGAAACTAATTATCTCTCTCTCTCTCTCTCTCGCAAGTTCTCCTGCTCTCTCCTGCCGGCTAGGGTAGAATAGCCGACTCCTCCTCCCAAGGCTGCTCAGGATCCCTTAGGCGATCCTCCTCGGTCAGTGGTCCCTCGCAAGAAAACAATAAAGAGATGTCAGACAGTTCAAAACAAATTGTACACTAAAAACAGATAATCAAAAATGGCTAAGCAGATAAAAGACACAAGTGTACTCTTCAAGCCGATGCTCCCCGGCAACGGTGCCATTTGAAAAACGGTAAAAGCGAGAGCCGCTAAATAGTGGCCTGACAAATCAGACTCACTATCGCTGGGGCGACTACTCAAGCCTTCGCATTCGTCAACAATTAACCCATACAATTTATTAAACAATCAAGAGTAAGGATCAAAATTTATTATACCCTACTAAAAATGTACAATGGCAAGCAAGTAGGGGTCGAACACCGGAAACAAGGGTGTAGAGTGTAGACAAAAAGTCAAGGCCTAAGTCTAGTGAACTACTTAGCCAATATGGAAATTTTGTGGGTTTTTAAATTTAAATTTTTTTATTTAATTTTTAATTTTGTAATTTTTTATTTTGATTTTTAATTTACTAATTTTATATTTTCTTTTTATATTTTATATTTTTTATATTTTCTTTTTCATTAATAGAATATATATACAATATAAGAGAAGAAGGGAAAAAATATTTATAAAAATAGCCAAAAATACTCAAAAATTAGGAAATAAAATATTTTCGGCTTTTTTATATTTTTCTACTGTTTTTGTGATTTTTGGGGATTTTTCAGAATATTTTTGGTATTTTTAAAAGTTAAACTAAAGAAAACAGTGAATAAAGGTGTTGGCTGAAATTAAAATGGGAATGAAAAATAGCAAAAAGTAGCAAAAGTTTCCTAAATTAATTTTAAAATAAAGACAATAAAATAGGGAAACTATAGGACCTGAGTTTGTATTTTTAAGAATTTTCTAGGATTTTTTAGATTTTTATGATGTTTTTAGGGGTTTTCGATATTTTAAGGTTTTGGTTTGAAATTTTTAGTGATTTTTGGTCAGTAATTAAAAGACACTAAAATAGACAAAATATAATTTTTTTAGAATTTTTTAAAAAGTTTTGCTAATTTTTATGGATTACCTAATGTAGACATTAGCTAAAATGCATGTTTTTGATTTTTAATAAATATCAAAATGCAAAAAAAATAGAAAATAAAAATATAGCATGAATGTGCAATGCAACAGAAGCTTAACTTGATATTTGTGGAATTTTTGGGTGTTTAGAGATGCATGCAATAATTATGGAAAACATAAAGAAACTACAAGTCTGGCAGGGGCATTTTTGTAATATTCAAAAGCTACAGGGAAAACATTGTAATTTCACCAAAAAAGTCACGCGTACAGCACGTGTTTTGCTGTTTAGAGGGGTATATTTGCAAATAACAAAAGTCGATAGGGTCTGAGTGCAAATTACCCAAAACATATTATAATATCTACACATAGGGGCATATCTGCAATTAACAAAAAGCTATGGGTTTAAAAATGCAAAATACCAAGGAAATAATCGTGCGGCTAGGAACGAATCACTTATCCACATGGAGCATCCAGCGGCTGAGGAAGAGGCGCTGATGGACGGCGGCGATGCAGCTCGATTTGACATGTGCGCTAATCGGACGGCCCGTACCCCTTTGCGTTGTGCAGCTGAGATTAGATCAGCCTCGGAAGATCCGACGGCTGAGGCAATGGCCGATCCAACGGTAGCTGAGCGGCTGCAAGAACAAGGCTGATCCGACGGCAGGGAGAGGATGACGAAGAACACCGCCTGGAGGTCGCTTGGATCGTTCATTCCGGCCGACACACGACCTTCGCCAACCCCGGACCGAGGGCAAAATGGTCTTGCGGCTTGTCCGCGTCGAATACGCTTCTCATCCAGAGATGAGGTGACCAGAGGTGCTCGGACGAGGAGAGTCGCCTGGGGGCTGCTTCCTTGGATTGTCGAGGCTCGATAGAGCCTCCTCTTGGGCTCCTCTCTGTAGGGTTAGAAGCGGAAACAAAGAAACAACGCGTTCGGCGCAAAATGGAGGGGAATGGATGTGAAATGGGGGTCCGGTGAAGAGCTCCAGCATACGGCAGAGATGGGAGCTCGGTAGGCTCGATCTGAGCGAGATCGAGATGAATGAAGGGGTGCTTCGTGATGATGGAGTGACAGAGAAGGAGATGGAGGTGGCTGCGTGAGGTATAGGTGTCGGAGGTGGCTGGAAATCGAAGGCAGAGCGGAGCTCCGCCGTGGGATCAAAGGATGATTCACGGCGAGGGGGTTAATGAAACCTAAAACTGTTACTAAGCTAAGCTACCCGAAGAAAAAGCTACAAGAAAACGCAAAAAAAGGAGGGAGGCTCACCGGCATGGGCTGCAACAAGATGCAGGCGACGCTTCGGCGAGGGGCTTGGACCACCTCGATTTGACTCAAAGGGGCTCGAGCTTGGGCTTAATGTGTTCCTGCTGTCACCAGGAGCACGAAGAATGCTCGCAAACTCGGTGTAGGTGGAGGAAGAGGGATCAAGGATCGAAGGGAAGTCGGGGGTGGCTTTTGAAGAGTTGACGGTCGGGGCGTGATGATCGAAGAATATCACACGAATCGTGAGTCCACAGACCAAGCTAAATGATGCGCGCATATCATGGGTAATCGAGCAACAAATATGCAGAAGGCATTGACATGATTTGATGAAAGAAAACGCCTCGAAAAATTCGAGAAAAAAGGGCGAAAAATGAAGTCCTGACAAGGCTAAGGGAGGAGGTCAGACAGTTGATCGAAGTGTTAGCAATGTGAGCCCGAGGCGAACCATTCCTACAATAAATGTTATTGTAATAAATGATTTATCAATAAAAGTTATTGATGTTTTGTTTACTCCCTTTCTGATATTGAATGAATGAATGCACTATAAGGTCCCTCTGTACAATAAGGGTTATGTACCATGGCCAACTTGATAATCATACAGCTGTTGATTCAATGATTGAATCATAGAGGCTGATGCTTGGATGAATATCTAAGGAGTTAGATAGAGGACTCATCAAGCATCATCAATGATTAACAAGTAGTGATCTCCAGTCTGAGTGGGAGATGGCAATCCCATCTCATTAGACTGATATCTGATCGACCTCTTGATGCAGGTCCTCTGCATAGGAATATTGATTCGGAGGTATCAGATTAGTTGAGTCAATGAGTTGACTTAACAAGATCGAGATAACCAAAGACCTATGATGAATACTGTCACATCACAGGCAAACATCCTCTGACCAGAGACAGATATATTACTATATGTCTGAGCATGTACATTTGGCAGACCAATAGGTTGATGACTTAATCAAGGTATATACACCGGCGAGCTAGTGTGCATGTAAGGGCATATGAGTAATATGATCTCTCAAAGGGATCATACAGGTTCACTTGTGAACCGGGAGACATGAGCTCACTCATGAGGTATTGGGATTGACCAAATTCCATGCATGGTCATCATGCTTTAGAAGCATGATATGAATTTGAAGGTAAGATATATGCTTTGTGAAAGCATATGATCTGTACCATATCCCAATGACCAAGATTGAGAAACTTAATGATCAGACTATGAAGATGACAGTGTAAAAGTGATCTTTATCTTCATGATGATCATGAGTCTTCCAGTATGCAGGATGTGTAGGTATTGAGAATACCTGAAGGGTGATTTGATCATAAACGATTGTATAACCATGACGCTTCCATTCTGAGGGAGTGATGAAACAGGTCTGGATTTTAGTGACTCCTCTCATTAGAGAAGTAACCTAATCTTAGTCCATTTACTGGACATTGATCTGAATGAGATTCAGATACAATGAGAAGATTAGGTATACGGTCTTGATTTAATCAAGCATCTGTGAGAGGTCCATGGGATCTGGATTTGAGATGTGATCTCAATATCCAAGTCACTGTACGTGGAACAATACAATCGCCCTGTCTTTATCTCCAGGTATCTGAGGAGAAATAGCATTGTTCTTAAATGGTTTAAGAACAATTCCATGAGATCTAAGCAAAGAGAAGTTGATAATTAAATGTGATTTAATTATCATGATGTATGAGAAATTATCCACTAGAATTAAATGTGATTTAATTATTATGGATAAGAGTAATGTGGATAGTAATATCCAATTATTCCTAATATATTATAAATGTGATTTATAATGTATTAGAGAGAGTTAAATATAATTTATATTAGTAGATTAATTATTAATGTGTATTGGATACACATTGTTTAATTAATTGAAAATGTAAATTACATTTTGTTTTGGGTTGTGAATTTGATTCACAATATTCCAATGTCAAGATTGCAATATTCCCAAAATTAATTGAGAATTATTTTGGTGAATTAAAATACCAACAAATTGTTGTTGGAAAATAAGTAGAGAGAAAATTAAGGAGATGTGCAATCTCATGGGAATCATGAGATTGCACTCCTCATTAGGAATGAGGGGGGTGGCACCCAATTCCCTTGGGAAATTGGTGGCCGTCCCCTCTTCCAAATAAGGAGAGCATCTCCTTTGCTTTCTCTCTCCTTATTTGATTGATTTAGATTTGGTATTAATATTTATTTGATTTATCAAATATATTTTATCAAATTAAATCACAAGTTGTTGGTTTTTACCAATAACAATCTTGACCATTGGATTGACATAAATCAATCTCAACCATTGATTTTATGTGACACATGGATTGAGATCCATAAATCCCAAAACCCTATAAATAGAGAGGCATACTTGGCTCTCTCTTTACACATGCTATTGTAGCAAATCTCTCTCTCTTTATCTCTCATACTCGACAGCCCTCTCTCCCCCTTCTTCTTGGTGGCCGTCCACCTTGGTGGAGAGAAACGTCGTCGCCCTCGCCTTCGCGCTGCCGCTTCGACGCTCTACGGTTCTCCGTCTACTTCGAGTGCTTTGCCCACGAAGGAGACGTTCGATCTCGTGCGACGAGATCAGGAGCAACCGTGCTTGGATCAACTTCTTGGATTGCGAGGACACCGCGGTTCATCCCCGCGCTCGCAAGCGATCTCTCCGACGATCGGACTTGAGACAGGAGGTCTCTTCTCTTAGAGACTCGATCAACCACGCTTCAAGAGGTATTGCATTATACTTGTTGTGGTTATAGATGAAACGATCCGAGAATGGTTCTTGGATCATGTGGTTTCATCGAATAAATTTTTTTAAATTCCGCTGCACCGAACAACTAGTACGACTAGTCGTTCTTCGTCGTATCTGATACGACGCTCACGCTTCCGTGATGCGCTTGAGGATCTCTCCATATCCTTAAAGTGATATCAGAGCCTTAGGTCGACGGTTTCGAATAGTGATTCGTTAACCAAGGACGACTTGGGTTCGCTAAGGTCGCGAAAGTTTTCATCGCATTTGATTTCGCAGATCTGTTTAGTAAATAAATTCGGCACTGTTTAAATTGTTTAAACACTAATTTTATACTTGGATTATGTTCCCCATTAAAAAAGGAAACCATAGGATCTGAGTTTGCGTAAATCGGATTTCGTATGCTCGAGATATGGTCGTTTTAATGAACATGTATGCACTGTTGCGGGAACTGTGAATCTGATCGTGATTAAAATGTTAATTACTGTTTAGACTTGCCTCTAAATGCGTGAAACATCACTTAGGTTCTGTCCTAAATCAAATTAGCAAACTTTAGAAATTGACTTTGCTTAATTTGGATTTAATATGATTAAGATATGCCAATTTTAGTAAGTAGGGGTCACTGCTGAAATTGCTTTCCTAATCTAGAACCAAGTGATTGTCAATTAGTGAAATTAATTGTTAATTTCGTGAAATAATCTTGAAATATATTTGTGAAATATTGAAACATGATTATTTGCCTAATTGACTTGGCCTCAACCAATTAGTTGATTATATTTGATCTAAACCTTAATTGGAATTACAATCATCAAACTTCTTGCTTGAATAGGACTTCGAAATTTGCCTAGCAAATTTCCTTAAAATCAAAATTGTTTTGATTACTATATGGTATAATTTCGGTTGAAGAACCGATGATCATCTCAAGTACAAAATAATCAATTTGGCATTATCCTTCCCGAGGTGGATATGGTGTCTAGTCGGGGATCGCTGGTCAGCGGGTTGCAACGTATGTGGTCCGCCCCACTCCCGTCGGTACTGGCCATGACAGCGGGTAGGGCCGGGATAATGTCCGAGGGATTATGATGTATTTTTCTAATTATTAAAATACGAATTAATACGTACTTTGAGATTAATATCATATATATATTCAAGCATAAAATTAAGTTTGATTGATTAAATTGGATTGATAATTAATTTAATATGATTAAGTTAATTATATCCAATTGAGAATACTCTAATATGATTAGAGTTAATAATTCCCTTGGAAGAATTAATTATATGAATGTGATTCATAGTAATTAATTAAATTTGAATAAGAGGTGGAGGATCACATAAGTGACATCCATGGTCTCCCGTCAAGGCGAAGGGTTTCCGTCGTCAGGGATTGTATATAGGAGACGCATGTACGTAGTGACAGCTCCTATATACAAGCGCATCTAGATCGGACTCTTTTCTTCTCGAAAGAGTAAGGCCGTATGCGTAGTGACCCCAATATCGGATCCTCATATTATTGGGGCGATATCGGATTGCGTATAGCGAGTTCTAATCATGTTGACGGTTGGTTCAATTAATGACAGGTCAACATCACCTTAGGAGTGGTGGGCCTGGGTATTAAAGACCGAATTGGGAATGCAAGTTGGACTTGCAAGGCGGAATGTGTTCCCGCTTCTCTTTATTGGAGTTACAGTTTCTCATATTATTGGGATGTAACAAAGATAAAGAGGAGATCCCAGTTCTTGCTTGAGATATATCGGTAAGTATATCTCCTACTTTGAAAGTGAATAAGGGAATAAACTTCCATAGTTGACATAGCAAGACTAATTTGATTTAAAAATGCCTTAATCAAATAAAATTAAATTGAATATATGATTATATGTTCTAATATAGTGCATTCTCAATTTCAGAAAATGAAGGCCATGAACCCACTGAGCAGGCTTCTGGAGGTCAACCAATTGACCGGACCAAATTGCTCGGATTGGATCCGTAATTTGGAGCTTGTGCTTTCGGCAGAGCGCATCAGTTATGTGCTCTCTGAAAACAAACTTGAAAACCCTAAATCTAAGGAAGACAAAGCATATAATGACAAGTATGATGAAGATCATGTCTTGGCTAGGTGCTATATCTTGGGTTCTCTCTCCAATATTCTTCAGAATCAACATGTGGAGATGAGTACTTGCCAGGATATCATGCAAAATCTAAAGGATATGTTTGGTGACATTAACCGCACCCAGCGGTACAATGTTATGAAAGAACTCGTTCGCTGCAAGATGCAGGAAGGGACCTCGGTCCGTGAGCATGTACTCAAAATGTTTGGGTACTTGTCGTAGCTTGAGACTCTGGGGGCGACGATGGATGCAGACATGCAATCTGATTTCATTCTGCTGTCATTGCCCAAATCTTTCAATAACTTTGTGGTGTCATTCCACATGAATAAGCTGGAACTGACAAATGCTGGGCTTCTTGCTGCATTAAAGTCTGCAGAGAACGTAATGAAGAAAGATGGTCCCACTGGCACTGCAATGGTTGCACAGGTCAAAGGGAAGCGCGGTCGGAAGCAAGGTTCTCGGAAAGGTCCGGTCCAGAAGAGAAAGAAGAAGGGACAAAGTGTTGCCTCATCTTCCAATGCATCCACTTTAATGGCGTCAAAGAAAACCGACGTCTGTCACCACTGCAAGAAGCCGGGGCACTGGAGGCGTAATTGCCCGGATTACCTGAAGTCGATCGACAAAGGTAAAGCCCCAGCATGTATGAAATCTACATTTATCATTGAAACCAGCTTTCTCGTCGGACGAGAAGGAAGTTGGGTTGTTGATTCTGGTGCTTCTGTTCATGTATGCAATTTGTTGCATTTGTTTCAGGAAACTAGAAAACTTGAAGAAGGGGAGATAGTCATCCAGATGGGATCTGATGCAAGTGTTGCAGCAGTCGCCGTCGGGACTTGTCGACTATCATTATCTAGTGGTAGAGTCCTAGTACTTAAAGAGTGTCTTTATGTACCTGAAGTCAGAAGGAATCTAATATCTGTATCTAAGTTAGTTAAAAGTGGGTATTCATTCCTGTTCTGTAATAAATTAGTCATAAACCGTTATGATAAATATATTGCAGATGGTATTTTGACTTCTGGAGGACTCTATGAATTGTGCATTGATAAATGTGTTATGAATGTTACAAGCACTAATAAAAACCCTAAAAGATCCAGGGAGAATGAAAATCTCTCAAATGAGATTTGGCATCAAAGGCTTGGTCATTTGTCTGTTGATAAGATCAATAGATTAATTAAGGATGGACCTTTAGATTTTCTACAGGTTCAACCTTTGCCTGCTTGCAAGAATTGCATTCAAGGAAAATGACCAGGATGCCTTTTCGTAACAAGGTTACAAGATGTGAAGGTATTATTGACCTAATACATACTGATGTATGCGGTCCCTTCAGTACCGCGACCCGAAATGGATATCGATATTATTTGACGTTTATTGATGACCATTCGCGATACGGGTTCATCTTCCTATTACGTCATAAATCTGAAACCTTTGAAAAGTTCAAAGAATTCAAGGCTTTGGTTGAGAACCAAACCGATAGGAAGATTAAACGAATTCGATCTGATCGAGGTGGCGAATACCTATCAGATGAATTTAAGGAATACCTTAAAGAGAATGGAATTATTTCCAATCTCACTCCTCCTGGAACTCCCCAACTTAATGGTGTTGCAGAAAGACGCAACAGAACCATCATGGATATGGTTTGTTCAATGATGAGCAAAGCACATTTACCACTTAGTTTCTGGGGATATGCAGTAGAGACTGCAATATATATCCTGAATAAGATTCCTAGCAAATCTGTACCTAAAACTCCTCATGAGCTCTGGTATGGAACCAAACCTAGTGTTAATCACTTGAGGGTTTGGGGTTGCTTGGTCCATGCAAAGAATGTGGATGCAAGCAAGCTAGAATCTCGCTCTCGTGAGTGTTACTTCATAGGGTATGTTAGAGATGGTATTGGATACCAACTCTATGACCCTAGAGACTCAGAAGGTTCTTGTTTCTAGAGATGTGAAATTTCTGGAGAATGATTTCCTTAAGGGTCAAGATAAATATGAAGTAAAGGAACTCATTGAATCTCCTGAGGATTCTGAGCTTCCTGAACCAGAAACTGAAGAAGTAAATAAAGATGATACACCCATACCTCTTTGAAGGAGTTCGAGGGTGGTTGCACCACCAGAAAGGTATGGATTCCATGTGTCAGGTGAAACTGACAGTGATCCTACTTCATTTGATGAAGCACTCACGGATCATGACATGGATAGATGGATGCTAGCAATGACGTCAGAAATTGACTCCATGCATAAGAATGGTGTATGGACCCTAGAGGATCCACCTAAAGGGGTAAAACCCATTGGGTGCAAATGGATCTTCAAGAGAAAGAGGGGACCTGATGGGAAAGTAGAGACTTTCAAGGCACGGCTCGTAGCCAAGGGCTACACACAGAGAGAAGGCATCGATTACGATGAGACATTCTCTCTTGTGGCTATGCTTAAATCCATCAGGGCATTGCTAGCTATAGCTGCATATCTTGACTACGACATCTGGCAGATGGACGTCAAGACGGCTTTCGTCAATGGATACCTCGAGGAGGATATCTACATGGAGCAGCCCCAGGGCTTCATGACTGAGGATGGCAAAGTATGCAAGCTGAAGAAATCCATCTATGGGCTCAAGCAAGCTTCTCGTAGTTGGAACATCAGATTTGACGAAACCATAAAGAGTTATGATTTTGTGCAGAATCCTGATGAACCTTGTGTGTACAAGAAGTTTAGTGGGAGCGCCATTGTGTTCATCGTGCTTTATGTAGATGACATCCTTATCATTGGGAATGATACAGGGATGATGACCAGTGTGAAGATTTGGCTGTCCCATACCTTTGAGATGAAAGATCTTGGAGAAGCCTCTTACATCTTGGGTCTGAAGCTGTTCAGAAACCGAGAGAAGAGGATATTGGGATTGTCACAACAAGGATACATTAAGAAGATTCTTGAACGATTCCGTATGGATAGTTCCAAGAAAGGATTCCTACCCTTAAGACATGGTATCCACCTGTCTAAAGGAATGGCTCCTCAAACTGTTGAGGAAAAGAAGGCCATGGCTGGATGTCCTTATGCATCAGCCGTAGGAAGCTTAATGTATGCCATGATGTGTACTAGGCCAGATATCTGCCATGCAGTGGGAGTGGTAAGTCGTTACCAATCCTGCTATGCAGAACAACACTGGAATGCAGTAAAGAACATATTCAAATATCTAAGACGGACGCAAGATTACATCTTGGTCTATGGAGATGGTGATCTCCAAGTCTTGGGATATACAGATTCTGACTTCCAATCAGATATTGATGATCGAAAGTCGACATCAGGGTTTGTGTTCCTGTTGAACGGTGGTGCTGTGAGCTGGAGAAGCAAGAAGCAAGACACTGCGGCAGATTCAACAACAGAAGCCGAATACATTGCCGGATCGGATGCTGCAAAGGAGGCGGTGTGGTTGCGCAAGTTCGTCCAGGAGCTTGGCATAGTTTCCTCTTATACTCCCATCCCGCTACTCTGTGATAACAAGGGAGCCATTGCCCAGGCGAAGGAACCCAGATGGCATCAGAAGAGCAAGCACGTAGAAAGGAAATACCACATCATTCGGGAGATTAAAAAACGTGGTGACATCATCATCACCAAGGTGGCCTCTGCCGACAACGTTACTGATCCTCTTACCAAACCTCTGACACAGAAGGTTTTTGACCAGCATGTAATGAGTATGGGTTTAAGGTTTGTTCCTGAATGGTTCCGAGGGCTAGTGGGAGATTGTTAGCAATGTGAGCCCGAGGCGAACCATTCCTACAATAAATGTTATTGTAATAAATGATTTATCAATAAAAGTTATTGATGGTTTGTTTCACTCCCTTTCTGTTATTGAATGAATGAATGCACTATAAGGTCCCTCTGTACAATAAGGGTTATGTACCATGGCCAACTTGATAATCATACAGCTGTTGATTCAATGATTGAATCATAGAGGCTGATGCTTGGATGAATATCTAAGGAGTTAGATAGAGGACTCATCAAGCATCATCAATGATTAACAAGTAGTGATCTCCAGTCTGAGTGGGAGATGGCAATCCCATCTCATTAGACTGATATCTGATCGACCTCTTGATGCAGGTCCTCTGCATAGGAATATTGATTCGGAGGTATCAGATTAGTTGAGTAAATGAGTTGACTTAACGAGATCGAGATAACCAAAGACCTATGATGAATACTGTCACATCATAGGCAAACATCCTCTGACCAGAGACAGATATATTACTATATGTCTGAGCATGTACATTTGGCAGACCAATAGGTTGATGACCTAATCAAGGTCTATACACCGGTGAGCTAGTGTGCATGTAAGGGCATATGAGTAATATGATCTCTTAAAGGGATCATACAGGTTCACTTGTGAACCGGGAGACATGAGCTCACTCATGAGGTATTGGGATTGACCAAATTCCATGCATGGTCATCATGCTTTAGAAGCATGATATGAATTTGAAGGTAAGATATATGCTTTGTGAAAGCATATGATCTCTACCATATCCCAAGGACCAAGATTGAGAAACTTAATGATCAGACTATGAAGATGATAGTGTAAAAGTGATCTTTATCTTCATGATGATCATGAGTCTTCCAGTATGCAGGATGTGCAGGTATTGGGAATACCTGAACGGTGATTTGATCATAAACGATTGTAGAACCATGACGCTTCCATTCCGAGGGAGTGATGAAACAGGTCTGGATTTTAGTGACTCCTCTCATTAGAGAAGTAACCTAATCTTAGTCCATTTACTGGACATTGATCTGAATGAGATTCAGATGCAATGAGAAGATTAGGTATACGGTCTTGATTTAATCAAGCATCTGTGAGAGGTCCATGGGATCTGGATTTGAGATGTGATCTCAATATCCAAGTCACTATACGTAGAACAATACAATCGTCCTGTCCTTTTCTCCAAGTATCTGAGGAGAAATAGCATTGTTCTTAAATGGTTTAAGAACAATTCCATGAGATCTAAGCAAAGAGAAGTTGATAATTAAATGTGATTTAATTATCATGATGTATGAGAAATTATCCAATATAATTAAATGTGATTTAATTATTATGGATAAGAATAATGTGGATAGTAATATCCAATTATTCCTAATATATTATAAATGTGATTTATAATGTATTAGAGAGAGATAAATATAATTTATATTAGTAGATTAATTATTAATGTGTATTGGATACACATTGTTTAATTAATTGAAAATGTAAATTACATTTTGTTTTGGGTTGTGAATTTGATTCACAATATTCCGATGTCAAGATTGCAATATTCCCAAAATTAATTGAGAATTTTTTGGTGAATTAAAATACCAATAAATTGTTGTTGGAAAATAAGTAGAGAGAAAATTAAGGAGATGTGCAATCTCATGGGAATCATGAGATTGCACTCCTCATTAGGAATGAGGGGGGCGGCACCCAATTCCCTTGGGAAATTGGTGGCCGTCCCCTCTTCCAAATAAGGAGAGCATCTCCTTTGCTTTCTCTCTCCTTATTTGATTGATTTAGATTTGGTATTAATATTTATTTGATTTATCAAATATATTTTATCAATTAAATCACAAGTTGTTGGTTTTTACCAACAACAATCTTGACCATTGGATTGACATAAATCAATCTCAACCATTGATTTTATGTGACACATGGATTGAGATCCATGGATCCCAAAACCCTATAAATAGAGAGAGGCATACTTGGCTCTCTCTTTACACATGCTATTGTAGCAAATCTCTCTCTCTTTTTCTCTCATACTCGATAGCCCTCTCTCCCCCTTCTTCTTGGTGGCCGTCCACCTTGGTGGAGAGAAACGTCGTTGCCCTCGCCTTCGCGTTGCCGCTTCGACGCTCTGCGGTTCTCCGTCTACTTCGAGTGCTTCGCCCACGAAGGAGACGTTCGATCTCGTGCGACGAGATCAGGAGAAACCGTGCTTGGATCAACTTCTTGGATTGCGAGGACACCGCGGTTCATCCCCGCGCTCGCAAGCGATCTCTCCGACGATCGGACTTGAGACAGGAGGTCTCTTCTCTTAGAGACTCGATCAACCACGCTTCAAGAGGTATTGCATTATACTTGTTGTGGTTATAGATGAAACGATCCGAGAATGGTTCTTGGATCATGTGGTTTCATCGAATAAAATTTTTTAAATTCCGCTGCACCGAACAACTAGTACGACTAGTCGTTCTTCGTCGTATCCGTTACGACGCTCACGCTTCCGTGATGCGCTTGAGGATCTCTCCATATCCTTCACGAAGGTCAACTGTCAGACCAACCTGGTTGGTCCACGTGGACGAACCAGGAAAAATCCCCTAAAAAATATTTCAAAAATCAATTAAAAAGAGTAATTGAATTTATTAATTTTTAATTATAAAATAAAAAATGTTTATTTTTTATGAAGTATTTTATTATGATTTTTAATTATTTTTATGAGGTATAAAAATACAAGTTACTATTTATAGGCTATATAGGTATATATATCTATATATTTTAATATTTTATTTTTATTTTGTATATTTATTTTTTTATTTTTGCTTATTATTTTACAAATTTATAAAATATTTTTATACACTTAAATATATTTTTATTTTATTTTTCTGAAATGTTTTGTACATTGAATAAAATAGAAATAGATACTATGTAGG
The DNA here is from genome assembly GCA_037367405.1 of Ottelia alismoides. Classification (NCBI taxonomy): domain Eukaryota; kingdom Viridiplantae; phylum Streptophyta; class Magnoliopsida; order Alismatales; family Hydrocharitaceae; genus Ottelia; species Ottelia alismoides. Next base: position 88,189 of record JAZKJV010004593.1, read on the forward strand.
TATGCATACATGTATTATACCTATGTATTATATATACAAGTATTTTTATTTTGTATTTTATTTGAGTTTTTATTCTTGTTTTAATACACATATTTATTATAAATGATATTTACAAAATTAAAAATAATATAAAATTATAAAAATAATGAATAAATAATAAAATAAATCTTTTAATATGTACAAGTATACACTAGGGGTCGAAAATTCAACTTTCAAACCGTAGCTCCGCCAAATGCGAAACCACCGCCATTAGATAGCTTATTTTAAATTATATACAATTAAAGGTGAGTTTAATGCATTTGGAGTTTTTATTTGGGAGATACTTGTCTGGGAAGTTGGGATTCTGGGATTTTATTCAGACCATAACTTTTATCTGTACATTATTTTTGAGTGAAATCAATTTTGTATTTTTCTTTATTTAATTATCTACAACTTTCATGTACAAAATTTCTTTATTTGGAGTATAAAAAGTGGAACCAAAAATAGTCCCAAAATGAATAAAGAATGGATAAAATAAAAGGAATTTTTATTGTATTTTGACCCTTATCTCCCCCTACTTTATTCCTGATCGACCTAGTCATCGAGATGTTTAGGTCTTGGGGTTTCGGATCATAAAATATTTACAATATTTTATTCTTTTTCTTTTCTTTTCTTTATTCTATTATTTTGGCTTTAAAAACCGCATTTTATACAGTATTTACATACATATACATGAATGCTAAAATGCATGAATTAAGCCTATTTACACGCATTTACTAGGATTTTTAAAGCCAAAATGATAGAATAAAGATGATGAAACGTAGATTCATCACCTCCACCCTGACATTTATTTTTTTATCGATCGCAGAGCTGTTGAAATCGATCACGTCTGGATGGAACCGTAGGAGTCTCAGTTTCACACGAGACTTGAATGAATTAATATAAGGATATAGTGATGAATTTTCACGATTTTATTTTAAAAAATGGGAATAATAAAGCAGGAGGAGCCAAGTTAGCTCCCTTATGGACAATCCTATTTTATCCATATATACATATTATTTGAACTATATGATCTATAACATAATAGTAGTTTGATTATATTTAAAATCTATTACATGCAAAAAAAGTTATATTAAAGTAGTTAGTTAAGAGTTTGAAATAGATAGTCGAATGTCATACATTTAACACCCAATACTAGCATCATTTTTAAATAAATTAAAAATTAAACATAGTTCAACTTCAATGAATCTGATTTTCAAAAAATTTCTCTTAGTAGAAGTAACTTACTGGTCAAGGAGGTCCGGCGAATGATGGCGGATTTAATATCTAGGGCAATGAACGAATATTTATGGCTGGAATTTTACATGGTTATTTACGAGGAAGCAATTCCGGTAAAAGAGAGAGAACTCTACCAAGCTGCAGCTTTGAGTTTTCTCAACTTTTGGGTGAACAACTCCATGTCTTCAAACGTTTTGCATAAAACTAAAGGCGAAAATTGACCAACGAAGTAGTCTTTTTCTATAGTCAACTAATTGGCGATGCGTATAATCAATGGATTCGACGGAAACGAGTAAATTCCCAAGCAATAAAATATGAGTATCGTTACATCAAGTCCATCGACTATTCGCCGGGCCTTTTTTTTTATAGTCAACTAACTGGCCTTGCGACTAAAACTTGGAGGTCCGATTTTTCCGATTGATGTCGATATTTGAAAGCCGGGTTAGACCCGTCGATTTCTATATTTTGATCGATGACTGAGGCACAAATTGGTCGATTCTTTCGATTCAGGAAGTTCACTCCAACATGATAAATTTCGATCGAATCACGCAGTTTACTCGTTTTTTAAGAAGTCAGGTGAATAATTTTAAAACGATAAAATTGAACATTCTTTAAAAAATATGGCATAGTGAATGGAATTTGAAGTCATAAGGCCTTTGCTGTCCGATGTAATGCAGCAACCGGCCTCTTTGAAAAGGCTAAATATTATCTTATCCTTCCTAATCATATATATTAACCAACCATCTCTATAATATATTAAGGCCGCGGCTAGGCCCACCATCAATTTTAATTACAAATATTTATATCACTGTTTATAGGGGGGATTTATATAGATGGCACAGAGGAAATTGTATATGCATTACAGACATTTTTATATAGATGGCCCTGAAATATGTAATTTCACAAGTACGATCTTTTATATAATGCTTTTTCATTGACTCTCCTATAAATGAAAAAAATAAAGATATTGTAATTTATGTAAAATACGATCCAATGATGTATAATCCTCTAATGTCTGACATATCTTATTATTGATAGTTTTGATATGTTTTTAAGTTTAAATGTTTGATAGTGTCATTATTTACGCAAGGCAATCTATATATTTTTATTTATATATAATCTAAATATATTTAAATGATAGTTGGATTTATTGTAATGGTGCAAAAGTGACAGCTTGATTATCAAAATGATGCAAAGTAAAAACAAATGAAGTTCACATTATATAGAATGTCGTTGACGTCTGATATTCATAATTTCTAACATATTCTTATTGTGAATAATCAAAGTAATATTCTTGATATAGACATATTTCAATTATGATCTCTAGGTATTGCAGTATTCTTTCATAAGGTTGAATTGTCCGAATGATGAAAAAATAATAAAGCAAATACGAATGTAAATTTATTGTATTATCAACAAATGTAACGGAATACATAGTAGCATGATCCCAGTTGTTGTGGATGAAGCAAACTCTCTTTACTAATTTTGATCCAATTTTGGTTCAGGTTTGCATTATGTGGCACAAAACAAGTACCATTAACTTGATCAGAAATCATATTAATCATTTTTATAACGATGCATGATGATGTTCATCATTACTTTCTTCGTGAAAATAACCTCAAAGGAGAAATTCAGGTAGAATGTATTGCTACATATAGTCTGCAGTTGACATATATTTTAAGAAAACCCATTGCTACCTCTCAATTTGAGAAAATAATAAGAGATTTAGGTCTTTATGCTTTGAAATATCTATCTTGGAACTGCATCCCTTGTAATTTATGATGTATGTAAAGTATGTAATTATATTTTAATTGGAACACCTATGCAATAATAATAGGAGTCAATTTGGTTTCAATTGGGAAACTAAAGGGCTTGTAGGGAAAGTTAGGAATTCTCAAATTTGAAACAAGGAATAGCTTGGTTGGAAGTTTAGTACCACATCTATTATTTCTAAACTTTTGGTGGGCTTATATATGAGTTCACACATCAACCTTATAGCAATAGAAGAGAGGAGGAATGGAGGAATACACGCGCGCTTGCGCTCCGCTCGGGTTCGAGAGAGTCAATTCGGATCTCGATACTTTTGTCATGGATTTTATTTAACAGGTCGACTAAATTAATCAAATGAATTAATTTGGATTGATTGCATTGGTAATCCAACTCGACCCAAACGGCTCGCTATAGCCGTAGTTTCAGAAATCGAAGAGACACGCCCGCTGAGGGGCATTTTCGGAAATCAGAAAATATTGCACACTAGGACACACAAGTCCCTTTTTATACGCATCCTCCAACGTTGTTTTCTTCACTTGCCAGGAAAACTCTCAAGTCGTCACTTTTGCTCTCTGATCTCCCACTGCATCTGCGACATGTTCTTTTTGATTGCAAGTTCTCTGAGGTACTTTTGAGGACGGTCCCGTCGGTGTGCGCGGACGAAGATCGTTTACCGTCGAATCCTAAGAGCGGATCGTTAGTACCTTACGCATCGGTACTGTGGGGGTGATATCTTCTCTAAAAACAGTCCATTTCGTGGACGCTTCGGTGATTTCTAATATAATTCTTCTTTTATTTTTTTACTGCAAATTGTTTGTGCTTTACATTTCCTGCATGTCACCCTCATTTCTGTTTCCATTTAATTAAGTGATTCATGTTTACATTGTGTAATCGGATAATGAATGGGAAACACGTGATTATTATGATGTTAATCTGTATTGTTTCTCTATTAATTCATTTAGATCCATTTGATTATTGTTTAAAATATGCCTTGATTATCCTGTTAACAACACTCTTAGAGAGGATATCAGGAATCATTTTTAAAACCAAGTCGGAAAGTATGTTTAAATCAAGGGTGAATATGATGGGTATGCCTGAAAAATTCGTTGGTCAGAATTTCGGGCGTTGGCAAGAACACATGAAGATCTGGTTAACCACCATAGGATTAATCTCTATACTTGAAACAAATTATCCTATGATGAAAAAGGAAAACCTCTCACCCGATCGCCAGAAGACATAATCTGCATAGAAGGAACGTGACCGTATATGTCATAGTTGCATCTTGTTGGCTCTTTCCAACACGTTGTTTGATGTATATTGTTCATCACACAGACTGTGAAGGGGCTATGGGAAGAACTAAATCAGAAGTATAATATCGAAGATCTCAGTATTGAGAAATACTCTATTGCCAAGTTCGTGATATTTTACATGATCGAAGGGAAGTCAGTTTCTAAACAGGAACACGAGTATTTACTCCTGCTCCATACTTTAGAAGATGCCGAAATGAAACTTCCAGATAAGTTCAGGTCATGTGCATCATGGAAAAATTCCTCAAGTCTTGGGAGACCTTAGTAAGACCCTGAAATACAGGAAGGGAAAATTTTCTATGGATGACTTGATGATGGCAATTGCCATAGAGGAGAAACAAATGAAACAAAGACCTATGTTCCTATTGATATTCATGCTAAGGTCAATTTCATTACCTCGAAGGGTAAGGATAGTAAGGGAAAGGGTAGTAACAATAATAAAATGAAATCAAAGGGAAGATCCAGAAAAAGACAAAGAATAAACCATCCTGCCACTATAAATCAGGTTGGACATTGGAAGAAGGATTGTCCGTCTTCAAAGGCCCAAACTAAGTATGCATATGGTAGACCACAAGTGAATATGCTCACTGTGGGACTTGGAGCTAGCGAGGGGTATGTCTGTAAAATCTGACCTATACCATATCTATGATCCAAATGAGTTGCTCGTGGATACGGGAGCTAATGTATATATCTGTTCTGATAGAACTTTATTTTCTTCTTATCAGTCCAAAGTGGTAGGACTGTGAAGATGGGGAAAGATTCTGCGACTAAGGTGTTGGGTCAGGACAAGTCAACTTGAGGTTCTACTCTAGACGTGTATGGATTTACACAGGGTGCTGCATGTCTCTGATGTGAAGAATGTTATATCTGGCTCCATCTTAGTTAGAAATGGTTTTGAATTCAACTTTAATGTAATAAAATTGTCATTCTGAGACATGACATTTTCTACCGAAAAGGATATTTGGTTGATTTTGATTTGTTATTTAGAAATAGATGTGATTCAATAAACATTGATTCAATAAATGTTTTAAGTTGTAAATGTTCCAATTATGTGTCTCGTGTTATTAATAATTTTGAATCTTCTGATCTGTGAGCAGATGGGGACATGTAAATTTAAATTCAATTAAAAGAATGATAAATTTAGAAATGATCCCAAAACACACTATTGATAAGATTAAAAAATGTGAAATTTATGTGCAAGCTAAGACATGTAGGAAGTCTTTTCAGTCTATATTTAGAGATAGTCAGATTTTGAATCTAGCGTACACAGATATTTGTGAGTTTAATTGTGTGTTAATCAGAGACAATAAGAAATACTTTATCACCTTTATAGATGATGGCAATAGATACTGCTATGTGTATCTAATGAAAATCAAGGACGAAGCCTTAGAAAATTTCTTATATTTAAGAATGATGTTGAGACACAAACATGAAAAGTTCTTAAACATCTTAGGTGAGATAGAGGTGATGAATATACTTCTAACTTATTTGAAGAACAATGCAAGCTGTTTGGCATAGTTTGCTCCATATTCACCACAATCAAATGTGATAGGAGATCGGAAAAATATAACCTTAACTGATATGATCAAACTCTCCTACATAGTTCTAGACTTCCAACTTATATGTGGGGAGAAGTCTTGAATACCGCTTGCCATATTTTAGTTGGGTTCCTCCAAGATATATGGAAAATTATCCTTTTGAATTTTGGAGAAATAGGAAATCAAGATTAAAGTCTCTCAAAGTGTGGGGTTGTCTCGCTAAGGTTTTAGTTCCAGAGAAGTATCTCAAAGTGTGGGGTTGTCACCGCTTTTTCTCTCTGTTTTCCCACCGCATCTGCAACATGTTCTTCTCGACTGCGAGGACGAAGACCGTGTACCGTCGTATCCTGGGAGTGGATTACCAGTACCCTATGCACCGGTATTGTGGGCCAATATCCTTTCTAAGGACAATCCATTTCATGAATGCTTCAGTGATCTCTAATCTAATTCTTCTTTCATTTTATTTGCCATAAATTATTTATTCCTTTACCTTTTCTGGATCTAACTCTAATTTCTGTTTCTGTTTAATTAATCGATTCCTATTTACATTGTGTAATCGGATAATGATTGAGAAACACGTGATTATCATCATGTTAATATGTATTACTTCTCTATTAATTCATTTATATCCGCTTAATTTCTATTTAAAATATGCCTTTATTATCCTATTAACAACACCTTTAGAGAGGATATCGGAAATTATTTTTAAAACTATGTCAGAAACTATGTTAAATTGAAGGTGGATATGACAGGTATACCTGAAAAATTCGGTGGTCAGAATTTCAAGCGTTGGCAATAGCACATGAAGATCTTGTTAAGCATCATTGGATTAATCTTTATATTTGAAACTGATTGTCCTACAGTGAAAAAGGAAAATCCCTCACCCGATAGTCAGAAGATGCAATCTGCATGGAAGGAACAAGACCGCATATGTCATGGTTGCATCTTATTGGCCGTATCGAACATGTTGTTTGACGTATACTGTTCGTCCACACAGACTACGAATATACTATGGGAAGAACTAGATTTAAGAATAATACTAAAGATCCTGGTATTAAGAAATACTTTGTTGCCAAGTTGTTGACGTTTTACATGACCAAAGGGAAGTTGGTTTCTGAATAGAGACACGAGTTTTTACTCATGCTTCAGGCCATGTGTATAATAGAAAAATTCCCCAAGTCTTGGGAAGACTTCGTTATGACCTTGAAACACATGAAGGGAAAATTTTCTATGAATGACTTGAAGATGGCAATTGCTAGACCTGGTCAATGGGTTGGGGGCCTGCCCGCCCAGCCTGCCCATCCTGCCTATGGGACGGGCTTGGGCCAAGAGATTTCGGGAATGGGCCCGCCCCTCCCGGCCTGCTCTTTGACCTGCCTGTCAATTGGGCAGGTCATGGGCATGTGTCATAAAACCCGACCCCGTCCGACTCAGCCCGCACATATAAAAATATACATTTAAAAAATATATTTTAGAAATGTTTAATATAATATACTTCAAGTTTTATTTTACATTATGAATATTACATCTTATTTTATAGTTTACATGCAATGTAACACATATTATGGTAACTTGGATTTAAACTGATTAGATGATGCTAAAAAAACTTAATTATCTTCATAATTTTGATTAAAAAATTAATAAAAAAAATACGTTACATTCGGTCCATGGGCCACCCCGGACCGGCCCAGACCTGGACTGGGCTTGGGCCTTGAAGTATGACCCGTGGACCGGCTCGAGCCTTGGATAAGGGGTTTTAAAACCCCAGTCTGTCCGGCCCGGCCCATGGCCTGACCCGAACTTTGAACATGTCTAGCAATTGTCATAGAGGAGGAATACAGTAAATAAAAGCCTATATTTCCTGATGATATTCAGGCAAAGGTTAATTTCATAACCTCGAAGGACAAGGATAAGATGGGAAAGGGTAATAAAAACAATAAAATGAAACCAAAAGGTAAGATCCAGAAAAAGGCAATGAATAAACCTTACTGGCACTGTAATCAGGTTGGGTATTGGAAGAAGGATTGTCCGTCTTTGAAGGCCCCAACTAAGACTGCAGATGGGAGTCCACTAGTAAATATGATCACTGTAAGACTTGGGTCAGCGAGGGGTATGTCTATGAATAACCTGAACTATACCAAATCCATGATCCAAATGAGTGGCTCGAGGATACGTGAGGTAATGTATATATTTGTTCTGACAGAACTTTGTTTTCTTCTTATCAGACCTGCAGTGGCAGGACTGTGAAGATGGGGAATGATTCTGCAGCCAAGATGCAGGGTCAGGACAAGTCAACTTAAGGTTCTCCTCTAGACATTTCTGGACTTTGCACAGGTTGCTGCATGTCCCTGATGTGAAGAAGAATGTTCTATCTGGCTACATCTTTAGAAATGATTTTGAATTGAACTTTAAATGTAATAAAATTGTCATTCTCAGATATGACACTTTCTATGGAAAAGTTTATTTTGCTGATTATGATTTGTTATTTAGAATTAGATGTGATTCAGTAAACATTGATTCAGTAAATATTTTAAGTTCTAAATGTTCTAATTCTGTGTCTCATGTTATTAATAATTTAGATTCTTGTGATATGTGGCATGGTAGATTAGGACATGTAAATTTAATTTTAAGTAAAATAATAATGAATTTAGAAATGATCCTTAAATACATTATTGATAATATTCAAAAATGTGAAATTTGTGTGAAAGATAAAACACCTAAGAATCCTTTTCAATTTGTCTCTAGAGATAGTGGGATCATGGATCTAGTGCACACAAATATATGTGAGTTTAATGGTTTGTTAACGAGACAATAAGAAATACTTTATCACCTTTATAGATGATAGCAGTAGATACTGCTACGTGTATTTAATGAAAACCAATGATGAAGCCTTAGAAAAATTTCTTATATTTAAGACTGAGGCTGAGATACAAACAAGAAAAGTGCTTGAACACCTTAGATCAGATAGAGTGAGTGAATATACTTCTAACTTATTTGATGAAAAATGTAAGCTATTTGACATAGTTTATGAAGTTATTGCCCTATATTCACCACAATAGAATGGGATAGCATAATGGAAAAATAAAACCTAAACTGACAAGATCAATGCCTCCTACAGAGTTCTGAACTTCCAACCTATAAATGGGGATAAGTCTTGAATACTTCTTGCCAAATTCTGAATAGGGTTCCTCCAAAATATAGAAAAGTATCCTTTGAATTTTGGAGAAATAGGAAATCAAGCTTAAAGTATCTTAGAGTATGGGACTGTCTGCTAAGATTTTAGTCCCAGAACACAAGAGAAAGAGGCTAGGTCCTATAATTGTTGATGTTGTCTTCTTAGGTTACTTGGAAAATAGATATGCATATAGGTTTTTGTTAATTTGGTCTGAGATAGCAGGCATAGTGGTCAATACTATTGTTGAACTCCATGATGCTAATTTCTTTTAGGATGTCTTCCCTATGAAGACTGGGATTCCTTAGAATTTTACCATTGAGAATGCCTCCACATCACCATTTATTTCAGATCAAGAGGAAAGGATAACGAATGTGAGGATTAGGATTCAAACTAACCCAATGATTTTTTACAAGAAATTGAGCCAAGGAGGAGTAAACGACCTCGGATAGCCAAGGATCTAGGAAGTGACTTTGTTGTCTACCAGATCGAGGGTGATCCACTAAGTCATAAGGAAGCCATGGATTCATCTGAAGCAAAACAATGGAAGGAAGCCATCAAAACTGAGATGGATTCTATTATGGCTAATGGAACTTGGGAGCTGGTTGATTTACCCAAAATGAGCTTTACCATTGGGTGCAAATGGGCGTTTAAGAGAAAGCTTAGGCCTGACGGATCAATTGAAAAGTATAAAGTCAGATTAGTTGCTAAGGGCTTTAGGCAAAAGGAAGGTATCGATTATTTTCATACCTATTCCCCTCTGACTAGGATGACCACAGTTCGGATGCTCATAGCATTTGCCTCTGTATATGATCTCTCTATCCACCAGATGGATGTGAAGACCACCTTTTTGCATAGCGATCTTGAGGAGGAGATCTATATGGATCAACCAGATGGACTTGTGACTCCTGTAAACGAGAGAAAGGTTTGCAAGCTTGTTAAATTCCTTTACATAATGAAACAAGCACAAAAACAATGGCATGAAAAAATTGACAAAATTATTTTATCATTTAAGGTTCATGAATCCGATAAGTGTATCTAATCAAGCTGAAAGGTGATGAGTGTATTATCTTGTCTGTGTATGCTGATGACATACTGTTGTTTGGGTAACACATAAAGATTATTAATGAGACTAAAGCATTCTTAAATAACAAGTTTGAGATTAAGGATATGGGTGTTGCTAATGTAATCTTAGTTCTCAAACTATAAGGTCAGTTGATGTGATTGTAGTTTCTCAATCTCACTGCGTTGAGAAGTTATTTGTGAAATTTGGATATCAAGATTGCAAACCTGTAAGTACTCCTTTTGATTCATCCAAAATACTATTTAAGAACAAAAGTGGAGTACTTCTAGCTCAGATAAGGTATTCACAAGTGATAGGAAGCATAATAAATCTTGCAAATTGCACGAGACCTGATATTTCATTCTTTGTTGCAAAGTTGAGAAGATACACTACCTATCCTGACCGTACTCATTGGGAGGCTCTAGATCGAGTACTGAAGTACTTGAAGGGAACCATTTCCCTTAGTTTGCATCATGGTAGACATCCGTATGTATTAGAAGGATATAGTAACAGAAGCTGGATAGGGAAAATAAAGGAGTCTCGGAATAATGGTGTTGCTGGGTATATTTTTACCCTTGGAGGCGGTGTAGTCCCATGGAGGTCTGTTAAGTAGACCATTCTAGATCGATTTACCTTTGAGGCCGAGCTGTATGCTTTGGACACCACATGAATTGATGTTGAATGTCTAAGGAAACTTCTTTCTAAAATTCCCATGATAGGTCAGCCAGTTCCTACGATCTCGGTAATTATAATAACATAACCACAATTGACAAGATCAAGAGCTCAAAGTTCAATCAAAAAAGAAGAAGAAACATACAAATCAGACTTAAGACGTTAATAGATTTGGTGTCCCGAGGAGTGTTGGTTGTAGATGTTATTGGATATAAGGACAACACGACAGATCCGTTGAATAAGGGACTTGATAATCTTCAGCCCTAAAGTCTAGGCTTGGGACTGAGACCCATTTGGAATTCCTCTGCAATAGCAACCCAACCTATCTGAGTGGATATCCCACAAAGTAGGTTTAATGTGATAATAACAAGCTGATTGGAGAACAAGTTAGCACTTTTATTCTAATGCTTATCATGAGTGTCTTATCCTTGGAAGCCTGAGTGCCATTTAAACTGCAAGTTAAGGAAGGGCGTAGGCTCTGAATGGGTTCAAGCCTTTGGACAGGATGTTAGCAGTGCATGCTTAGAAAATACAACCTATATGAGTGTTACTGTGGGCCGCAGCTAAAGGAATAGGGTCTTTGCTGAACATACTCATGAAAAAGGATAAGGATGCATGGCCTTTAAGAGCACAAACCCTGAAGATTATATCAATAACAACACTTTATTATTTCTACCGTATATTTTAACACAAAGGTCTGAAGTTTAAGACGTTGTTTACTTCGTTCCTTTTAAAGTGAAAGTAGTAAAGTCAGGGAGAGATTGAAACCGGAAGATACCTTTACTGAAAACAAAGTGTGGCAGTTGAAAGATTTCCTTTTAACTCTCTTTGAATCTCTTTTTCAAATTGGTGAATTCCTGGGGGATTTTTGTCTATAAGTATGTAATTAGGTTTTAATTTGAAAATCTATGTACTTACAATAGGAGTCAATTTGGTTTCAATTGGGAAATCAAATGGCTTAGAGAGAAAGTTGAGAATTCTCAAATTTGAAACATGGAATAGCTAGTGCCATATCTAATATTTCTAAACTTTTGATTGGCTTATATAAGAGTTTACACCTCAAGCTCTTATAGCAATAGAAAAGACAAGGTGTTCTTCTCGGCTGTTCTCCCACCGCATCTACGACATGTTTTCTTGGCATTGTGTAACCGGATAATGAATGGGAAACGCGTGATTATCATGATGTTAATATGTATTGCTTCTCTATTAATTCATTTGTATTAGTTTAATTACTGTTTAAAATATGCCTCGATGATCCTATTAACAACAATCTTAGAGAGGATATCAGGAACCATTTTTAAAACCATGTCAGAAACTATGTTTAAATCGAGGGTGGATATGACGGGTATTCTCCAGGAGCTGCCACGTGTCAGCTCCAGAAAAATCCAATAATTAAAAACGAAAGAAAAATCTAGAAGAAATAGCAAACGGCCTAGGATAAAAAACTGTTCAACATGAAAATTGATCATCTCGATGATATCTAGAACTTTCATGAAAATACTAAGAGCAAAAGAGGTCATCTGTGTAAAATGATATTTTTGGGCTACTCCATGTATATAAAATACATCGATTTTTGATTTTTTATAATTTTTTCGTGATTTTAAATGAAGAAAAAATCGGGCAAAATAATGATAAAATCAAGGATAAATATTTACACAATAATATAAATTTTTTGGATTTTTAGGAAATAAGGAAATAGGGAAATAAAATAAAGAAGAGAAAGTGAGAAATTTGTACAGACTTGCAACGGATACTCGGACTTGGTCAGTTTCTTTGATTTCAGTCTTGATTTAGATTTGAATTTTTGTGATTTTTATTAAAACTTTCATAAAATAATAAAATGGAAAAAGAAATAAGCAAAAAAAAGTTAATTATGTACATAAAACAATAGGACAAAAACGGGTAAAAGACAAAATGCGCAAAAGAGACCCAAAACCCAACTTTCACATACGAGCTCCGATTTTTATGAAATTGGTCTTGTTTTAAAGGTCTTTGAATATGTATTACTTTAAAAGTGAGTAGACCCAAATCGGACATTATCTGAGGAAGATATGAACATTTTAGTCTGTCTGGTCTGAAATTGGAGTTTTGTCTCACGGGTCAATTATTTGAGTTAGTATTTTTTTGTATTTTTCCTTTAATCTTGTTAGTAATATGTACACAATGGAGTTGTCTTGAGGTGATTTGGAGTTATCATGAATTAGCTAAAAATGCATGAATTTAGGTGCAAATGTGAAGATGATTATGAATGTAATTATGAATGTTAAAATGCAAATATTAATTTCACATGCATGAATGGCAAAAACGCAGAATAGATGATGAAATGCAACTAATTACTCAGGTTAGAAGCTCTATTTTCATCTTTCAGTATGATGAATCGTGGATTCATCAGACACCACAGAATTGATGCTGAATGGCTAAGGGAACTTCTTTCTGAAATTCCCGTGATAGGTCAGCCAGTTCCTACGATTTCGGTACATTGTGATAACATGAGCACAATTTCCAAGATCAAGAGTTCAAAGTTCAATCAGGTTACAAGAAGAAACATACAAATCAGACTTAAGATGTTAAGGGATTTGGTGTCTCGAGGAGTGTTGGTTGTGGATTTTGTTGGATTCAAGGACAACACTACAGATCTGTTGACTAAGGGAATTGATAGATCTTTAGTACTAAAGTCTAGGCTTGGGATGTGACCGAGACCCAATGGGAGTTCCTCTACAGTAGCAACCCAACCTTTGTGAGCGGAGATCCTACAAAGTAGGTTCAATGTAGTAATAACAAGCTGATTGACACTTTTAATTCTATTGCGTATGTATGAGTGTCTTATCCCTGGAAGCCTGAGTGCCATTTAAATTGCAAGTTAGTGAAGGGCGTAGGCTCTGAATGGGTTCGATCCTTTGGGCAGGATGTTAGCAGTGCATCCTTGGAGACATCCACCTATGTGAGTGTTATTGTGAGGCGTAGTTAAAGGAAGATGGTCTTTCCTGAACACATTCATGAAATGAAATAAGGGTGCACGACCTTTAAGAGAGTCAACCCTGAAGACTATACCAAGAACAACACTTTGTTGTTTCTACCGTATACTTTAACACCACGGTCTGAAGTTCAAGATGTAGTTCACTTCGTTCATGTTAAAGTGAAAGTAGTAAATTCAGGTAGAGATTCAAACCGGAAGGTACTTTTACTGAAAGCAAAGTGTGACAATCGAAAGATGTTTTTTTAACTCTTTTTGAATCTCTTTTTCAAATTGGTGAATTCGTGGGAGATTGTTATATTTAAAGTATGTAATTGTTTTAATTGAAAAACCTACGCAATTACAATAGGAGTCAATTTGGTTTTAATTGGGAAACCAAATGGCTTCGAGGAAAAGTTGGGATTTCCCAAATTTGAAACATGGAATAGCTTCGTTGGATGTTTAGTGGCACTTCTAGTATTTCTAAACTTTTGGTGGGCTTATATATGAGTTCACACCTCAAGCTCTTGTAGCAATAGGAGAGAGGAGGAATTGAGGACCACACACGCTCCGTTTCGCTCCAGCTCTGGTTCGAGCTCGGGCTCGGGAGAGTCAATTCAGATCCCAGATCTCGATACCTTTGCTGCGGATTTCATTTAACAGGTCAATTAAATTAAACATATGAATTAATTTGAATTAGAATGCATTGGAAATCCAACTCGACCCAAATGGCTCGCTATAGCCGTAGTTTCAGAAACCGAAGAGACAAGCCCATTGAGGGCTATTTTCGGAAACAAGAAAAAACTGTGCGCTAGGGCACACAAGTCCCTTTTCATATGGATACCCCGACACCGTTTTCTTCACTCATTAGAAAAACTCTCATGCTTGCTCTCTGTTCTCCCACCGCATCTGCGGCATGTTCTTCTCGGCTGTAAGTTCTCTAAGGTACTTTCGAGGACAGTCTCGTCAGTATGCACGGATGAAGATCGTGTTTCATCGTATCCTGAGAGTGGATCGCCAGTACCCTACACACCCGTATTGTGGGGACGATATCCTCTCTAAGGATAGTCCATTTTGTGGATGCTTCGGTGATCTCTAATCTAATTCTTTTTTCATTTTGTTTGCCGCAAATTATTTATTGCTTTACCTTTCTTGGATCTCGCCCTAATTTCTGTTTCTGTTTAATTAATCAGTTCTTGTTTGCATTGTGTAATCGGATAATGAATGGGAAACGTGTGATTATCATGATGTTAATCTGTATTAGTTTAAAATATACCTTGATGATCATGTTAATAAACAACTTAACTAAGAGATGTTCAAGAACTAGCCTGATTAACCATCGTCCTAGTTGATTGATCAATCTGTTCCTATGTATCTTATTCGATTCCCCCCCCCCCCCCTATTTTTGATTTATTTTGATTCATATGGTTATCCTTGGGAGACCTTTTTTTTCCCTGTACATAAATCCTGCCCATTCCTAAAATGGATCTTTACACCATGACCCTTAAAATCTTGTCCACTTAAACTTTAACCCATGTAATCTTTGTAATAGCACAATTACCTTGTAATCATACTCTATTTAACACATGACCTTTGTTCAATGGTTGCAATTCAAGAGATCATAAGAATAGAAGGGCTATGGTGTAAATGAAAGGGCTGAAGTGCAACTACACAGATTATAAGGGTTACAATGTAATTAAATAGGATTTTAGAGGTCACCATAGAGAATGCTTTCCCAAAAATCGTACCCCCCCATCTTAGAATCATACCAAAGGTTGACGCATGAGCATAGTCATACCAAAGGTTGTCACCTAAACTTCACCAATTTATATTTAAACCATGTCATGTGTGTCACTAGCCTTCCTTCCAAGACAAGTTTCCCCCGTACTTTCATTTTTTTCCATACCAACCACCTACAAATATGTTTCGATACATATTCCACCTCGATCGAATGGATTCAACCATTGAGTAGATTTCACCATTATTTGCGATACAACTTTATGCCAACCATATCGATATTGGTAGTTCTGCAATCGGTTATTACATTCGCATAATTGTCAACAACCAACTTTTATTCTAGATGACAATGTCATCCAAGCTTTTCATAGTTGTCTGAACTGGGGACTACCTATCAGTGATCTACTTAGACGAGTCACGTATGATGATTGCCATTAGAAACTCCTCACTCTCGAGGCACTCCAAGTTGCCAAACCACATATCTCATGGTTTTTCTCCCTCGCTCTACAATTGTGGAGTTTTAGGAACAAGACTACCAACCTTTCCGTGGTCACCAATGACATGTTGGTTCTTATTAGCACTTTTCAACGATTACACTTTATTTGGAACAATTATTTCGTGTCCATTCTCATTACTCCTCCCAACAACTCCATACCCTTATGTGTCCTAATTTCCTGCATTACCGACTACTTTAACATTTCCCGACCCAGGACCTCCAACAGATTTAAGAAAGTAAAGCACTTTGGACAAGAAGTCATGCACTTCGTTCATGAAATGGAGCCATAAAACCTTGATATCTGGCTGAGGGTCATAAATAGAGCTTGCAAGTCTACCTATTCTAGTTTTTGGCCAGTTTGCACGCATATCTATGCATGCAATCTGTCCCATTTTATTTCTTATTTGATTTTTCCTTTGCATAATTTTATGTAATTTTGAGTGAAAATTCATGCTTATTTTTTACAAATATATTTTTGTAAGAATGCAATATTAATGCATGCGTGGGTGTATTTGCATAGGTTTTTACCTCAAATTTCATGTTTTGCATGTGCTTAAAATGGGTTCATTGCAATGGTCCTCCATTTTGAGGTTTGAAATCTCGGAAGATTTTTGACTTGTATAGGTTCCGCGTCCACATTAAGATTCTAAACTCCATTTATGAGTTCGTAATCCTTTTTACATTTCTCAAATAGGTTTTCCATCTTGCATTTTGAATAACTCGTGTCATCATAGTAAAAAACTATATGTGTAGCTTTAACTTTATTGTACCTACATAAGAGACATGTAGCTTCCTCTATAGTTCGTAAGTTGCTTATTTTTTTAATGTCATTTACCCATCTGAATATGCTTGAACAAAAGGCATCTAGAACCACAATATCCTCTAAAAAAGATAAGAGAGATGCTCACTTTTTCGAATCATGATGGTAAATCACATCCGAAAAATTAAATCCAATATTCTCCTTAGATATTATAAAGCCTTGAACTTGGTCATTTCTCGGATCCTATATCATAAGATCCGACTCGACAAGAGGAAACCAACGAAATTTATTTCATGTGAAACAGACTTTGTTTCGAATTGTTATGATTTTTAACAAAGAAAAGGAGACTTAAGATGTTATTAACCCTTGATGACCACTATTAAGACTAATTAATCAAGACTAAGGACACTAATGATAGATTAAGGACTACTAATCATCATTAGCGAATACTAATAATAGATTTATGAAAGTTAAATGTGATTAGAGAAAGATAATTCGTGATTAGTGAAAGTTAATCATGATTAGCACAAAGAAAACATCATTAGCGAATCTAGAAGGTTTTGGAAGATTCTAACTTAAGCCCTATGTTGTGGATAAGCCTTATCCAAAATCATGGGCCAAAATCATGGGTTGCTAACCACGGTTAAGGGTTAACCCAGGATTTACTAACCATGATAAGAGGGCTTTCAAAACCTATAAATACCCCCATCCATTCATTCTCTCCAAGTTCCATGCCATCCACCACCACTAACCCCAGGGCTAGGGTCAAGAGGTCCGAAAGGAGAAGAGGGAGACAGAGAAGAAGCGCTAGCAAAGCATTGTCGAGTAGAAGTGGAGATGGAAGATGGAGCGCTCCTCTCCTCGATGTCTTTAGGAAGAAGGTAAGTAGACCATTTTAATTCATGTTTCAATATGTTTCTTCAATGACTCGTTTTTTCTTTTGAGTTTCTCAAGGTATAAGGAGAAACTCTGCTGAATTTTCCTTGAAATATCACCCGATGTAAGGGAAAACTCTGGTGAAACTTTCTTTGAAATATCACCCGATGTAAGGGAAAACTCTGTCGAAATTTTCCTTGAAATATCCCTCGGTATAAGGGGAGACTCTGTCAAAATTTTAAAGAATTCATGGTCTTCGCATCTTCATTCGTTCTTCACGTTCATCATTTGTTCTTCAAACGCTCTTCGTATTCTTGACATGTAAAACGAGTCTAATCATTTCAGGAGCTAATAAAACTCTAGTTGAACATGAATCAAGGTAAATCACTCCTTTTGAGAAGTTAACATGATCAGGTAATGAAATCCATCCTCTTACTATTGGATTTTCAAGTCAAGCTAGATAAAATTAATGTTTATTATGTTCATTATTTTGAAGAACATTCACATGTTTGTTTCTTGATTTACTCTAAAACAAATGCTATAATAGAATTTGTGAAATGAATTATCCTTGCAGTTGTTGTGATAATTGTGCAATATTATACTAATGCCTACTGAAAATTGATATGAGCATAAATGAGATCAGGTTTCAAGTTTCACACCATCTCTTATGATAAGGGTGACTTGGAGTAAATACTACAGGTCGAGGATGCAACAAGTAGGTTTGTCAGAAGAACATACATATTGACATGCCAAACCTAGGTGGTACATGGTTGGCCGGATATGTTGAGCACGAGAAATAAATTATTTACAATGCATGATACTCAGTTGTCGTTTGGTGTGTTGACTGAGTGAATATGTGGTCGTATCATGTACAGGCACGGGTGGTTTGATAACGGTTGTGCAACGATAAAATGTATTTAAAGATGCTAGTATGTGCGTTTAAAGGTTAACCTGTGATTTTAAGCTACCGAGTCTGAAGGACAGCATGCTTCATTGTTTGTCAAGCTGAGTGTTTGGAACCATGGATAATAAAACAAAAAATAAATTGTTAGGGTAGTGATGAATCTCTGTTTCATCATCTTTATTCTATCATTTTCGCCTTAAAAACCCTAGTAAATGCGTGTAAATTGGCTTAATTTAGGCATTTTATCATTCATGCATTATTGTACAAATTGTGTATAAAATACTTTTTTAAAGACAAAATTATAGAATAAAGAAAAAAGAAAAAGAATAAAATATTGCAAATGTTTTATGACCCGAAACCTTGAAACCTAGGCATATCGATGATTAGGTCGACAAGGAATAAAGTAGGGGGAGATAAGGGCCAGAATCCAATAAAAATTCCTTTTATGGGACCTATTTTTAGTTCCACCTTTTATACATCAAATAAAGAAACCTTGAACATGAAGTTGTAGATAATTAAATATAGAAAAATACAAAATTGATTTCACACAAAAAGAATATACAAATGAAAAGTTACGTACTGAATAAGATTCCAAAATCCCAACTTCCCAAACCTCAATCTCTCAGATAAAAACTCGAAATGTATCAAAATCATCTTTAATTGAATATAATTTTTAATAAGCTAATTAATGAAGGTAGTTTCATATTTATCGAAGCTGCAGTTTGAAAGTTAGGTTTTGGACCCCTATTGTATACTTGTTCCGATTAAAATATTCATTTTATTTATTATTCATTATTTTTTATAATTTTATATTTTTTTATAATTTTGTAAATATTATTTATAATATATGTATATAATAAAAGTGGAATAAAAATATCCAGAAAACATAAAAATAAATTACTTGTATAAAAAACATAGGTATAATACCTATAAATGTACCTATAAAGAATATACTTCTATTTATTTAATTGTATAAAATACACCAGAAAAATAAAATAAAAATATATTTAAGTTTAGAAAAATTAGTTATAACTTCATAAATAATAAACAAAATTAATCAAATTAAAAATATAAAATAAAAATAAAAATATTAACATATATAGATAAATCTACCTATATAGCCCTTAAAGGGAACTTGTAATTTTATACCTCTAAAAATAAATAAAAATCATAATAAAATAATTCAAAAAATTATGAACATTTTTTATTTAATAACCAAAAATTAATAAATTCATTTGCTATTTTTAAATGAATTTACAAATCTTTTTTCCAAGGTTTTTTCTGGTTGGTCCACGTCGACCAATCAGATTCTTTCTTTGGTTGACCTCTGTCAACTCTCTGACCGAGGTTTGGTTTTTTGTCAGAACGTTGGTTTTCGACCAACTTCATGATTTTTTGGAGGCCACGCCTTTCACCATCTGATGTCGAGTCCTTAATCTCTTTTCCTCCTCGATGACCCACCTTACACGCCCTCCTCTTACATCAGGGATTGATCCATTGCTGCGCCCAGTTTCCCTCCATCTTTGGAGCCGCACGTCCACTCATTCAAAAACAACCCAACTTCCCCAATGATCTTTGAACCTCCCTTTGATCGTTTTTGCCCTCTCCTTGGGAGCTCTGGATTGATGCTCGTGATAGGGGATTCTCCAGCTTCTTGGAGACGGGTTTGGCGCGCCTTAGGTTGGTCTCCACCCCATCTCCGACCAGCGGCCGTCAAGGTTCGTATCTTTGGCATTTCTTGCCATTAAGATCCTTCTTTTCTTCATTTTTTTGCTTTCTTCGCTTAGTATTAGGTCTTAGGATCCCTACCCACCATCAGATTCATCGTTGATACCGGTTATCCCCTTCTCTGCCACCTCACCGGAGCAAGCTCCGGTAAGCTTCCATTTCGCCGCCCGCTGCCTTCATCCCACCTCGCTACGGGGTCAGGGCAATTTGCCCTTGACCCTATCACCATCTTTTTACAGGTCTAGGAACCATATCGCGCACCTGGGGCTCATTTTGGGAACGTTGTCGTAGTCCCTGGAGCCGCAAGCTCCGCCGGCCTCGCATGCGTTCTCCGGTCGACGCCGGAGCATTTTGGAGCACTCAGAACGTAGAGAAAACCTGCAGGAGCCTCGGGCTCCTTTTTGAAGCTTTGCCGAGCAACGGAGGAGGGAGATCGGAACTGGGGAAGCTCGCATCTTCGCGAGTTCTTCCCAGTTCGTCGAAGGGACCTCGCCGCCGTTGGATCTTGAAGGTGCCCGAAAAGCTACAACAACCGTCGGATCGGGAGACTCCAGCACTGTCGATTCCCTTTTGATCATCTAATTGTGGCCCTCCGTTCCGATGCGGTATCGGCCATGGGATCTTCGACACGTGGCAAGTGAAAGAGCGTCCGTCGTCGGATCCCCAGGTGCTAGGTATTTTGCACCCTTGCCCTCGCCAGTTTTTGTATTTTTTCAATAGTATTAAATCCTTGCAGTTATTTAACTTTTGTAAATTTTGCAAAAAAAACCCTGACATTTTATTATTTGCATTTGGATCCCTGGCCACGTCACCTCATGTGACTTGTGCATGTGAGACGTGGCCATTTTGCAATAACCCCCCTATTGTTTTGTTATTTCATTTCAGTGCCGGAACTTTTTAACTAAGCTATTATATTTTTGGAAAATTTGCATTCCAGCCTTCAGGTTTTTTTATAATTCAATTTCGTCCTTTCTGGTCACGTGTTTGTGCCGTGTGATTTTGTAAAATTTACAGAGAAGCCCCTGCGGGTTCTGGACTTAATAATTAGTCTAGAAAGTTTTTTATTGCGTTATAATTTTGCAAGAAAATTTCATTTGGGCTCAGAACTTTTGCTTAATTCCAAAAATACCCCTGCTAGGTTTTTATTTTCTTTTTATTTTCTCTATTTATTTTGTACATCTATAAAATCTTAAAAAAATGCCAAAATAATACCCTAGCTTTCTGTTGCATTGCACTTTAACATCATATTTTTATTTTACATTTTTGCTGCAGTTTAATATTTATAAAAAATCAAAAACATGCATTTTCATCTCTATTTACATTAGAAAATTCATAAAATTATAAAACATTTTTGAAAAATTCCCAAAAAATTATATTTTGTTTGTCTTTGCATCTTTTACCTTTAGGACAAAAATCACTAAAAAATACAAAAGAAAACTCGTAAAAATTACAAAACTCCTAAAATATCTATAAAAATATAAAAATTCCTGAAAAATCCTAAAAAATAATTTTATTCCTTATTTTTCTTTATTTTATTATCTTTAATTTGAAATTAATTTGGAGAATTTTTGTTACTGTAGATATTTTTTATCTCCATTTCAATTTCAGATAATTAATTTATTCCTTGTTTTGAGTATTTGTGACTTTAAAAATACCAAAAAATTAGCAAAAACATAGAAAAATAACAACAAAATTTAAAATTATAAAAATCTCATAAATATTTTATTTCATGTACCTATTTTTATAAATACATTATTTCTCTCATTCCCTCATTGTATATATATCTTATTTTATAGTAAAAGAAAAAATATATAAAATATAAAAAGTGTATAAAATCAGGAAATCAAAAATCAAAATTTAAAAAAAATAAAATTAAAATAAGAAAAATATACAATTAAAACCCGCAAAAATAGCATATATAGACAAATACATCACATTCACATTTTTGTGCATTGAATTGCACTGATCTACCTGCTTGCTCCCTGTGTTCGACCTCTACACTACTTGCACTATACACATCTTTTGTAGAGTTATAATAAATTTTAACTCCGTAGCGCTTTTCATTGTTTGATCTCTGTTGTGGGTTAATTGTTATTTGAATTCAGATTTCGTGAGCAGTAGCCACAGCGTCACTGTGATCCCGCCTTGTGTGGATTACTCTAGGCCCTCGCCAAATCTGGTTCAACAGGTAGTATTGAAGGATTGGTTGAGGCGACGTGTGGTAACATAAGCTCACCAGATCAATGCAATATCTAATCCGAGAGTGTCCATAGCTTCGTGGTCCATGGAGGGGAGAGGACTGATGAATATGTAAATCATCACTCTAAAAGTTGAAAATAGAGCCTTGTTACTGAGTAATTAAATGCATTTCATCAACTATATTGCATAATTATCATTCATGCATGCATAGATAATATCTGCATGTTAGCATTCACATCTGCATTAAATAAGAAGCCAAAGTCACTTGTAAAAATCACCTATTTTTGTATATTTTATATTAACTCCAAAGCCCATAAAATCAACTCTATAGTGTATATATTACTAACACTAATACAAGAATAATACCAAAAAATGCTAACTTTTAAAATTGACCAATAAAACCCAAGTCTAAGTTTGAGACCATGGACCTTAAAATGCACATCTCTCTCATACAGCCTCCGATCTTGCCAAATTTTGAAAACTGTGCTTCACGCTAATAACAGTTTCTGAACTTGGGGCGATTTCATCGGTTGCATTTGCATATGGATAGGTTTCAATTCTGCTGAGCATCTTCGCATGTAGAGTGCTGGAGGCAAGGTGAGAATTTCTATTTAGCATTGATCATCGTTTCTCGCTTGCATTGTGTTTCCGCTTCTCTACCTCTGATTTTGCCAACCTAGGTGCTAAGTAAAATTGATTCCTCATTAGGCGTGTGCATTTCTCACTAAAAAATCCAAAAAAAGTTATAATAAATAAAATTGGGACTGCTAATCTTACTTGACCCTAAAAAAGACCAAAAAAGAAAAAACTTATCATGGGGCGAGTAATCCCCTCATTATCTTCGCTTTTACTTGCTCGCGCAACACACTAAGGATTAGTGCCAAAATCCTATTCAGCCTCTTAAGTGTTTGCACAATTTTTGAGCTGCTCACCTAACTCTAAAACAGACAAGATAAAAAGATCGCATTTGCGATCTTTACTAAGTTGAGTAGGTGAATTGAGGATTGGTTTTGTGTGAGTTTGTTTGTGATTGCTTGTGTGTATTATAGATCGCCTCTGCGCATTTGTGCCTTCTTCTCCACTCTCTTGATTTGATCTTCATGCTCTCTCGATCATTTCCTTTTGTTTCGGGATGGCCGACTGGAGCGTATTTTGTCCGTATTTTGCGGATCTCTCGTTCACTCCAGCTGGTTCACCTCTCTATTTCCTGGAGGAATTTGCTCCTAATTTTTATACATATCTGACCACCCACTATTTCAGGATTTGGACTCTGACCTTTACCAATCATTTCCACCACCACCTCCTACACATTTCGACAACCTGCTCTTCCTTGAGTATCCTGATCCGGAATGTGTTTTTTGTCCACACCCACCACCCACCTTTGACACACCCGATCCTGATATTTTGGAGTCACCTTTCATGATATCCACACTTGAGACCTTGAATCAGATGATAGAGCATATGAACTCGAGGATGAATTATCTAGTTAGCATAAATAAGATCCAGAATGTCGCTCCATTCTTTAAGGATTTTGATTCAATTGAGGATTATCATGAGAGCTTGCAATCGCCCAAAATACAAAAAAAATGAGAAAATTTTAAAAACACAAAAAGAGTTCAGGTGTTTAAAATCCAAAATGATAAAAAATTAGAATGAAGCAAGAAAACACACAAACAAACAGTAAGTAATTTTTTAAGAATTTTTAGATGATTTTTTTATATTTTTATTTGATTTTTAACTTCAAACAGTAGCAAAAATAGGTGTCTTTGTATTTTTAAAAATATCAAAATAACTAAAAAATATCCCAAAAAATTAGTGAATTTTTTACACAGTGGTAGGGGCCACGTGTTCAAATTTCACCAAATTTGGAATAAATTTGCTATTTTATTCGACCAGTAGAAAGGGCATAGCACATAGGGACCAAAGTACAATTAATAAAAACCTTTCAGCCAAATGATAACATGCACAATAAATCCGGGGTTAAAATTGCAAAAAGCCCAAAAGGGCACGAGGCACACGGATAGCACATGATTCACGTAAACAAGGGCATAACTGTCATTCCTGTTTATAAAAATATAAACAGTAACAGATCAAAACTATAGGATAGAATATGCAAATGTTCCACAAGTCATGTATCGATGCACGTGCTCCACATACAAAGGGACTGAAATGCAAATAAAAGAAACACAAGGTCCTACAGGCAAATTACCCAAAATAAAAACAACTACAAGACTTAATTACATGACTGAAAATAAATACAAAAACAAAAAGGGCCTAAGAGTAAATTACCCTTATTATTAAGATCTGATGGCTGAAAGGGAATCCACTTAAGATCCAACAGTGGAGAGCGACTGGTACCCTTTCGATGATCGACGTTCCAGATCAGATCCTGAGTTATATCCAACGATCAAGGCTCCCTATGAATGGAGGGCTGAGATTAGAACTGGGGCTATGCCTATTCGGATGGTGGAGGAAGCCTCTGGAAGAACAGGTCGCCGGCGAACTTCACCCGGTCGTTGTGTGCGCCTGAGTGCTCCTCCGATGTTGCTGGGATGGGGAAAAGGGAGCTGGTGTCGTTCCGCAGTTGGTGGAATGCTCTGATGGGTCTGTGAAGTCCTAGAACGACCCATCAGCGAGATGGACCTGGAGCGGTTGTTCTTCAGTGGTCGGGCCTCCAGATGAGACTCATTTGCCTACGATTCCAGCACAAGAAGAACGCTGGGACGAGGGTAAATTGCCTCGACCCGTTAGCAGGCGAAGGAGGTGATCGTGTGGAGCGGGGCGGCGCCCTCCGGCGAGGCGACGGTGGAGGGGGGTGATGAACATGTTCCTGGGTGAACTAGGGTAAGCGAAGGGGCGAAGAAGATGGAGAGGGGTCCGACGAAGGTGAAGGAATGGTCGGGAGGATGAATGGATGAACGGAGTGCAGGGAATGGTCCATGAAAGCTTGGCGGCTGGCGAACTAAAAATCGAAAATCAAATGAAATGAGAAGAGATCTAACCTAATGGATGGTTGTAATCATCTGTGCTGGAGGTCGGAGACGTCCAGGGGTCTTCGCCTCGATAAATTGATGGGTCCAGAGGCTCGGGCTCTCCTCGCGGTGGAGCACGACGGTGGAAGTCGCCGGATCAGAGGTTCCCGGCTGCTCGTCCCTCATTGCGACTCTCTCTCACACGGCTGTCACTCAGGTGATGGAGAGGAGTTCATCGGAGGCGATGGGGAAGGCCAAATATGGGAGAAAAGGCGGCTCCATGCGAGGTCTTATACTGGAAGGGGTCCAGGAAGATGGGAGTCAGGCGTGCAATCCGATGCACGGACCCCTAGAGGAAAGAGCGGGCGTGAATCACGGATCAAGAAACTACAATCGGAGCCCGGGGTTTAAGGAAATGGGAGGCGGATCACGTCAGGATAAATCATAGAAATCGGGTCGGCGTGAAGATCCATGAGGGATGTGGTCCTGGGGGGAGAGTTGACCGGGGGTCAACATCCCCCGTGGACCAATCAGGGGGCGCCAATTCATAAGTATTTAGAAATTAAATTAAAAATAGTAAATGATATTATTTCAAAATATTTCCAAAATAAAAAATATTTATTTATTTTCAAAGTATTTTCTAGTGATTTTTATTTATTTTTTTGAAAAATAAATTATGTGTATACGCTATATTATATTATATACAGGTATAAATAACTATCATTTTTTTTTATTTTTATTATTTTATTTATGTACAATTATCTTAATTTTATATTTTCTATATTTATAACATAAAATTTGGGATATAAAATAATTTTTATTTTATTTTTGTTATGTATTACAAAGGTAAAATAAATAAGTCTTTTATTCTTATATACATGGTATATGTACACTGAAGGGAGAGAATTTATTTTCTTTTTATTTCTATTTAATTTTTCTCATTTTTATTTTATTTTTATAAATATCTACAAAGTGTGAGAAACACATAAATATTTTTATTTTATGAAAATACAATATATACACTAAGAGGGAATATATGTACAAAGATGAATGGCCCTATCTCTCTGTACTTATTTTATTTTGCGGTCAGGCCAATGCTTGGCCCTCCCTTGGGTTCGGTCACTCAATATTTATTCTAAATATCTCCTTCTTTTTCTTTGTTTCTTTATTCTTTTATTTTTGCACAAAAACATGCTAATTATTGATATTTACACAATGCATGCATTTTGGTAATTTATTATATTTACAAGTATCTACATGGTGTTTTGCAAAGTTTTATAGTTAAAATAAAATAATAAAGATTGATGAATAAGAATTCATCACCCCCCTATACTTTACTTTGCTAGTCCCTTAGCAAACACTTATTTGAAAAAGAAGTGAAAAAAAGAGAAAGAAAAAGAAGGGAAAAAGAATGAATCAATGATGATTATTAATCTTGTCTTCATTAAATTGAAGTATGGAGCTTAGTCGGATCTTTGGATTATTAATGTGCCGGAACCTTATTTGAACTTAGGTTTAAACCTTAACAGCCTCTAAGTTCCACGAATCTATAGTCAAGACTCCTCAATAATCCAGATCAGAACAAGTCTACATACACAAACCTTGAAGACCATGAATCCTTTCTTGTACTGTGTAAGTGAGTATAGCTCTCCACCTCAGAAGTAGCAAAGTGACAACCCTCCCCAACAAGGTAACTCTAAGACCCTAGTCTGGAAGCTCTTTCCTCGAGGGGCGGGGTATTCCCTTCTAAGTTCAAGTACAACCGGCTCAAGAAGAGGGGGAAGAAGAGAATGGACCATGGCCAGTGTAGCCATGTATCCCTGGGAGTCCAACCAGTGTAGCTAAGTCTCCCTGCTGCAAGCTTCATAAGATGGAACATGGATACCATAAGCTTTGCTTTATTGCACTATATACACTCTGGTGGGATAATCATTTTCTCTCAGACCCACCACTTTTTTGGAGTTCTTTGCTTTTTGCATTTTTTTGATGTACATATTTACAACATATCTACAAAGTGTAGCATATATAAGGAGTTTTTCCTCTTGAGACAATAGACTATCCCTCTTTTGAAGCTTTATTGCAACCCACAACTCATGTCGTTAGACCTCACGGCTACCAGACCAAGTTGAGACGCACTTCATTTACTATAAGAAGAAGAGAGGTTCCGCCTAGAAGTACTACCCTCATATGCTACCCCAAGTCAAAGAAGTCTGCCTCCTCACCACCTCATCCGTGAAGAGCTCGGTGTAAAGTGCTGGTCCAAGTAAAGCCATTGTCTGTGAGAGTCATGTGTGTGTTGTTAAGTTCTCTACTTAGGCTCATCGAGATGACATATGATCATAGCCTAGTGGACTCAAAGAATTAAGTCACCATGGACTTGAAAAGTCTCAACCCTAAGCCCTATAAGGTTTCTCTTAGAATTAAGTGGATTAAGATCTTAACCAAGCTCCATTTTTCAATTTAATTCAAGGCTAGTTTAAATGTCAACTATGATTCAGGAAAAACTATACAAATATTTACAAAGATGCAATTTACAAAATTTTACAAATGTGCAAAATTTTTAAAAAATATTTTGAAAACATGGATGTATACATGAATGCAAGTTTTGCAAAATATTTACACAAATTTACACCAGATTTTTGCAAACTTTTATTTTTCAAAACATTTTACAAAAATGTTGTACTACATACATAATTTTGATATCAAAATATTTACAAGCTATTTACACAAAAAATTTTTACAAACATTTTTACAAAAATAATTTTGTACAAATAGCTATGTATGCACAATAAAGAATTTTATTTACAAGGAAAAGTTTTTAATTTTTAAGGATTTTAAGGGTTTTAGCCATTTTTATTTATTAACACACTGACACAAAGTACGAGTAATGGCTAAAGTATATATGAAATATATACAACACCCCCCTATACTTAGCTCGAACGATGTCCTCAGAGTGAATCAAGAGTGATGAAGAAGACATAACTCGTGCTTAGTATAGGGAAGTGAAAAGAAAGGCTATATACAAAGACGAATGAAAGAATAGGAATGAAGAAGAAACTCGGGGTTTTCCCCCTATACTTAGGATCAAGTAATCCTAAGTATAGCAGGCTGTATACAAAGGGAAATCCGAGTGGAGAATGTACAGGGTCTACCTCCCCTATACATAGGGTAAAATATCCCTAAGTATAGGCAGCAAAACAGAGGTAGAAAAAGACGAAGAAGACAAATATATACAAGATGGAAGGGCATCACTCCCCCTATACTTAAGGTGAAGGATCCTTAAGTATAGGAAACGACCGGAGTAATGAAACAGAAAAAAATGAACAACCCGGTGTTTCCACCCCCTATACTTAGGATGAGGTATATCCTAAGTATAGCAAAGATAATCCTATACGAGACCTGGGGTGAAAACAACCACGGAAGTAAGAACGATCAAACCAAGACGAAACACATATATACAAAAGGGTACAATGTTGAGGTGTCTCTCAACAAGCGCTAGATTTTACGCCCCTAGCTGGGCACGAAGGCTAGGATAAAGTTGTATCAAGGTTCAGGATGGCATCTGTAAGGCGAATGGCGTACTGTTGTCGCAGTTTCGATATGAGAACATCGACGAAATCAACAATGTAAAGAATGACACCCAGGTATGCAATCAGGTGGGGGTCTGCTACCGGCCAAGGATATGGGAAGATGTGATCGAGATCCGGTAGCATAAAAGAAATCATCGGTTCAAGATCAGACTGGAGTGGAAGTGTAGAGATGAAGAAATCAAACGTGGAGAAGGATGGATCATTCATGGAATCTTCCACGTCAATCAACGTCTTAAAAAGATGTGGAAAGTCAAGATCTAGAGACTCCCTACGAAAACTGATATCTGATGCATATAATGGAGAAAAATCAGACAGATCATCGAATATCTCAAGGATCGGCTCATCCTCACGAGGGTCGTCGAGATGAGGCAACTCAGAGTCAGAAATATCGGAAGACTCAGTTTCGTGATCCGACAGATCGGATACACTCTCAGTAAATGAAACCGACTACGCATCGCAAGAGGCATTCTCCCGCAGATAACCCTCGGGGAGAAATGCAAGACCATAAGTGAGGAGAAGATCAGAATCTATAAGGGCATCTGCACTACTGTCAAGAACCCACTCTGTGCACCAGAATGCACCGTCATCTGAACTCTGTCTCTAGTCAATCTGGAAATAGGAGAAGGTACTGGTCAACACTGCGAAAGCTGGCGATGTGGCTGCAACTGATCCTCGCTCTACGGCAATGCTGGTTGTCATCCGGTCCTCAGAAAATGTATATGTCTCGTCAAAATGGAGGACAAAAGGCTCGAATATAGGACTCTCTATATCAATCATCCCAAAGTGTAGTTTTGTATCAAGTTGTGGTTGTTAGGCTGAGTCCGGGTATCTGTCTGAATCGGAGAAGTAACTCTGCAAGGTAGAAGCTGAGTCATCTGGGACTGGACACTGAAATGGCTGCATCGATGGCTATAGTACCGGGGGCTCCTCTATTTCCTAGAATATCAGAAGATCTGATATCCAAGACTCGTCAACTGAAAACTCTGGGGCTGACTCGAATTCAAGATGGAAGACCAACGGGAACTCGAGTAGTCTATAGGTCAGAACCTCCACTATGGTTGTTGTAACACCCCCAACTCCTGTGATACGGTAATAACGTGCGATAGCGGTATCGCATGACCGTGTGGTTCGATGGCCAGACTATGAAGTTCTGGAGGACTTCACCTTAGCTTACGGATGGCTAAGTATGGGGTTTACCGCAGGACCGCGGGTTCCCCTTGGCACAACATAAGTGTTCGGTGGCACTTAATGAGCTTGAGCTGCAACATCCTACGTAGGAGCGTGGGGCCCACTGATGACGTGGCGTGATGACATGGCGTGCTGAGGAGGCAGACGACATGGCATGCTGACGGAGAGGGCGACCTGGCGTCAGTTGCAGAAGATGAAGGGATTGCACGGAAGATGAAGAGCCAAGCGCACGAAGAGTCATCTAGGAAGACAAAAGGGTCTCCATAGAAGACTAAGAGTCCTTGCATTCATTGTACATGTAATAATGGTGTCCCTTCGTATACCCCTTGCTTGCCTATATAAGGAGGGGTAGAGCTCATTTGTAGATATCACACTCAGAGTGAGTCTCGTGCAATAACAATGAGGGTTTAGTGCCAAAGCTCTTGTGTCATGGTGCTAGTGCTTGTGTTCGAGTCTTCTAGCGGCGTGGTTACTTAGCGTGCTGGTGTACGTCTACACGCATCGGGGAAGGCTAGTTAGCTTGCGAGAAGCTAACGTTGCACAGGTTAGTCTCAAAAATTAGAGTTTGAGATTTACCCCTGTGACAACTGGTATCAGAGCGAGTAAGGGCGCCCAACACCGGAGATCGCCTTATTTCCTTGGAGGGAATCGTGATGGAGATCCAGTCTCAGCTGGGTACTCATGCCCAACGCTTAGCTCGTCTGGAGGATGATGCAGGCGTGGTGTCAGATGTCGTTGGCGATAGCCAGCGCTCGGTTGACGTGATGAAGGCACTCGGGGAGAAGCTAGAGGAGCTCGAGTCCCTGGTGCAAGATCTGCATGGGGAACTCTCCATCGTCAAGAGGGCGATTGCAAACGGGGGTGGATCCAGCGAGTCTCTGATGACACAAAATTCCCTAAGACCCGGGTGAAGGTAATGAAACAAGGGTCGTTGCGACCCGGATCTCAGAAGATGTGTCAATCAAGAAAAAGAATCGAACCGCGAAACGAATCGAAAATCAAACAAAGCAAATCAAGCGGTCCTAGCTATGTGATTAACCTGGTATAGCTCCCAGGGTCGAACACAAGGAGCACGGATTGGCCTAGGGCCTACGAAGTAGTAAAAACAATATAAAAATAAAAGGAAATGTTTTTTTAGTGGTTTTTGATAATTTTTATATTTTTTTTTGATTTTTAAAAGATAAAGAAAATAAAAGAAAACAAATATCAACACACTTGGGCAAATTATTTAACACACCAAAAATCAAGCAAAAATTAAGGAAAAATTGTTTTTATGTTTTTTAGGTTTTTAAGTGTTTTTGATGAATTTTTGGTATTTTTCTAATGGGTAAATTATTTTCTAAAAATCAAACAGTGCGCAAAATGCTGGGTACTGTCCAACCAGAACCAAAACCCTCAAATAAAATATCTAAGGATCACAACAGGTTCTGGAGGTAATTTTCCTATATTCTAAGTAAAATAAGGAAAATTTGGGCACCAGAATTATTGTTTTTGGATTTTTAGATTATTTATCATAATTTTTATGAGTTTTAAGGGGTTTTTCAATTTTTAAGGTTTTTACTTAATGAAAAATAGCCAAAATAGGCTAGAAAATCAAACAACAAGCAAGAAACAGTAGCTAATTTTTTTGGAATTTTTAGAGGTGATTTTATATTTTTTTGGTATTTTTATATCTAGACAGTAGCTAAAAAGGAGGTTTTTGAATTTTTAAAAATACTAAATAAAATAAAAAATGTCCTCAAAAATCCGTAAAATTCCTACACCATGGCAGGAGCCATGTGTCAAAATCTCATTGGATTTGGAGGTGATTTGATATTTATTCAAAAATAAAGAAAACCAACAGTGCACAGGGACCTTTATGCAATTGAAGCAAAGTTCTGGACCCCTGGGACAACAACCCTGGAAAGTATAGGACTAAGAGTGCAAATTACCCTCCAGGCCACGCACGATGCGCATGACTCAGGCCTGGAGGGACCTGATTGCAAATCCTATTTTTAAAAATAGAAAACGTAACAGGGCAAAAATGCAGGGCCAGATATGCAAAAACACCAAATAATCACGTGTTGATTCACGTGTCCACAACAGGCAGGGGCATCAATGCAAATCTCATAAAAGTTAAGGTCCTAAGTGCAATTTTTACAAAAATAAAAGAACTACACTAAATATTTACAGGATTAAAAACTAAATACGGAAAGTAAAGGGGCCTAAGACAAATTACCCCTTTTATTAATGTCGACGCCCGGATGAATGACGCGTGGCAGATCTGACGATGGAGATCAACGACGCCTTTGAACTTGCGAACGTTGGGCTGATCGACGGCTGAGGGCGCTCCACGTGGCAGATCTGACGGCTAAGGGTGGCTGGAGATGAAACCCTCGTGTATCCGACGGACGAGAGGAAGGCACGTGGCGAATCTGACGGACGCGAGTAGCTGGCGCTTCTCTCTCTCCGCGCGGACGGTCAAGATCGACCCTCGAGATGATCGGACGGTCACGCCTCGCCTAGGATGGATGGCTCAGATGATAACTGGGGCGATGAGGGCGATCCGACGGTCGGCGAGGACGCTGGAAGAACTGATCGCCGGCGACTTTCGCCGGCCCTCCGTGTGCGCGATGGTCCTCGCCTACTGCCTCTGAGGTGCTGGGGAGCTTCGCCGTGAAGCCCCGCACCCGCTGTTCTGCTCCGATGGAGGCGAGGAGCTCCGGAGAGCTCCGGCGACGTCCAAGAGCTGGAGCTGCTGCGCCCAGAAGTTCCGACCTCCAGATGAGGTCGATTGGCCCTGAAACCTGCACAGTAATAAAGATGGGTCGAGGGCAAAGTGCCTCGACCCGTCAGAGCGGGCGGAAGATGGCTGGTGGTGCGAGGCGATGGCTCTCCGGCGAGCGGCGGAGGGGTGAGAGCCGAGACCTTGCTCCTGGGCGAGACAAGGGGTGTGAAGGGGCGGAGCAGGTGGAGAGAAGGCTAGCGGAGGTGATGGCGGTGTCGGATGATAAAGGGAGTGGACGGAGACGGCTGGTGGAGGTGGCAGAGCTACGCTACTGCGAATCTAAAAACCTAAAGCTACGCTACTCTAATGGCTAAGGAAGGTACCTGATGGGCGCATTCGACTGGGCTGGAGCCAAGGAGGCTCCCGGTCGTTGCCTCAAGGGGTCGTCGAGCTCCCCGAGGCTCAGGCGCGCTCGCGGCGGCGCACGGCGGAGTCAACCACCGGATCAATGATTTCCGGCTGCCCAGGCCTCGCTTCCACTCCAAATCACTCGCCTGTCACTCGGGTGGTCTGGAGGAGCTCACAGGCGCCGAGGGGAAGATCAAAGATGGCGTGGATAGGTCGCCGGTGACGACATTAAATATGGTGCCAGGTTCGAGAAGATGGTGTTCGGGCGAGTCAGGCGGAGCTCGGATCCGGCAAGCCCACCCCGGGCGAAGGTCCTGGGTGATCGGGTGTCAATCGGGGCCCGGGGTTAAGGGGAAAGGCGGTCGGGTCAACCGTGAAGAATATGGAGAAAACGGGTCGGGCGAGGGTGACCCGGCTCTGGTGGTCCTGGGGGGAGAGTTGACCGGGGGTCAACAATCCCCCGTGGACCAATCAGAGCCCGCCAATTATTGAGTTTTTATTTGATTTTTTTGGGCCTTTAAATGGCCGAATTTTCAAAAACTTAAAACACAAAATATTTTTATTTTATTTTTTTCTATTTTTTGTGATTTTTAATTAATTTTTGGAAATAAAAATAAGGTATATACAATATAGGTCTATACATAGGTATATATACAATATATGATTTTTAATTTTTGATTTTTTTAATTAGTTATTTTTATACATTTTTATCCCTATTTTATATTTTATTTATTTATAGGATAAAATGAGGAATAAAAGTCTATTTTTATTTTATTTTTATTATTCATATACACAGGTTAAATAATTAGTGATATAAATATATGTACATGGTATATATACAATATATTTTTGTATTTTAATTTTGTAATTTTTATTTGATTTTTGTCTTGTTTCTTTTTATTTATTTTATTTACAAAACATAAAAAGGGATATTTACAAAAAGGTTTGAAAATAAATTAGGTTATTTACAAGGTGAAATAAATAAAGAAGGTGGTCTATGTACATGGTGAAGAGATGTTTTTGGATTTTTGATTTTTTTTTAATTTTTATTTTGTTTTTAATAGCTTCTAAATATATACAAAATATATACAAGCATATTTTTGGGTGAGGAAAATATATAATTTATTTATTTACAAATATATGTACATGTGAGCCCCTATCTCCCTCTACTTGGTTTTTATGCGGTCAGGCCCATGATGAGCCCTCCCTTGGGTCAGGTTGCTCAATATTTATTCTAAATATTTCCATCTTTTTCTTTTTCATCTTTATTCTTTTATTTTTGCACAAAAACATGCTAATTATCTATATTTACAAACATGCATGCTTTTGCTAACTTTTCCTATTTACACATATCTACATGCATTTGCATAGGTTTTTGTAGCTAAAATATAAGAATAAAGAGTGATGAATGGGTATTCATCAGTCTCGAAGGCCAAAGGTCCCAGAGCCCAAGTCCTTTTCAGGTACGCGGAGTGTCAAAGACTTGGAAAACTTCTTGTGGGACATGGAGGTGTACTTCAAAGCTGTCAAGACTCCTAAGGCGGAGAAGGTATCCTTGGCGGCGATGTACTTATCCGACCACGCAAAGCTATGGTGGAGGAGCCGTGCATCCGAAGGACGACCAGAAATCTCGTCTTGGGATGAGTTGGTGAAGGAGCTGAAGGAGCAGTTCCTACCCACCAACACTGCTTGGGTAGCAAGGGAGGCGCTCCGAAGGCTGAAGCAGACAGGAACCGTATGGGAGTACGTGAAGCAGTTCTCATCGCTGCTGCTAGATATCAAAGGTATGTCTGAAGAAGACAAACTCTTTAATTTCATGGTGGGTCTTCAGAACTGGGCTCAGGCGGAGCTCAGGAGGCAAGGAGTGAAGGACCTCCGGACGGCCATCGCTGCTGCGGATGCGTTGGTCGACTATAAAGTCCAACTCACCACCGAGAAGAAGGAAACTGAGAAGACCAAGAGCAAACCCAAGGAGAAAAGCAAGGGAAAGTTCAAGAAGTTTGGCAAGGCCGAAACTTCAAGGGAGGGTGCGGAATCCTCCAAGAAGGCCGAGCAACCCAAGGGGAAGGGCTGCTTCATTTGTGACGGGCCACATCGGGCGCGGGAGTGCCCGAAGCGAGAGAAGCTGAACTCCATGACCATGGAGGAGAACTCAGACGAAGAGGCGTGCATGACGAACCTCAAGTTGCTGCGCAACGTTCGCTTGTGTCTGCTGAAGTCGGGCAAAGAGGCGAAAGTGGAGATGGAGCGTGAGGATC
This sequence comes from Ottelia alismoides, assembly GCA_037367405.1. Classification (NCBI taxonomy): domain Eukaryota; kingdom Viridiplantae; phylum Streptophyta; class Magnoliopsida; order Alismatales; family Hydrocharitaceae; genus Ottelia; species Ottelia alismoides. Next base: position 123,744 of record JAZKJV010004593.1, read on the forward strand.
CAGAGTTGGTGTACCTCGATGTCGTGGTACACAAGAAGACCCTTTCAGCCATGATCGATACTGGAGCGACACACAATTTCATCTCCAGCAAAGAGTTCGAGAGCTTGGGAGTTCCCTTGGAGAAGAGCCAGTGCCGTGTGAAGCTTGCGAACTCCGAGTCACTGCAAATCGAAGGTATGGCAAACTGCACTGTTCAGTTGGGCGAATGGCAGAGAAAGGTACGCTTCCTCGTGGTACCTCTTGACGACTTCCAAGTTATTTTGGGAGTCGAGTTCTTGAAGAAGGCGAAGGCGTCCGTCACGCCTTATCTGGGAGGCGTCTTCTTCGCGACTGCAGATAGCCCCTGCTTCATCAGGGCTATCAAGAAGAAAGGGCATACTGGAGCCATGTCTGCAATGCAAGTCTGCAACAGGCTGAAGAAAGGGGAGATGACGTATCTGGCTACGGTACGCGTCGAAGAAGATGGTGAGGAGACACAGCCATGCCCCAAGGCAGTAAAGAAGATGTTGGACGAGTTCAAGGACGTGATGCCGAAGGAGCTGCCCATGGAGCTTCCACCGAAGCGAGATGTGGATCACGCTATCGAGCTACTGGCAGGTACGGTGCCCCCTGCACTTGCACCCTACAAAATGCCCCCTGCACATCTGGAGGAGTTGCGGAGACAACTCAAGGAGCTAGTGGACGCTGGTCTGATGCGTCCAAGCAAAGCAACATATGGAGCACCGGTGTTGTTCCAGAAAAAGAAGGATGGGAGCATGCGGATGTGCGTGGACTACCGCGCACTGAACAAGGTGACGGTGAAGAACAAGTACCCCATCCCCAATGTTGAAGACCTGTTTGATCGCTTGGGCCAGGCCAAGTACTTCTCGAAGATGGATCTCAGGTCAGGATATTACCAGGTCCGCATCAAGGAGGGAGATGAGCCAAAGACGGCGTGTGTAACGCGTTATGGGTCTTTCGAATTCCTTGTAATGCCGTTTGGGTTGACTAACGCCCCGGCAACTTTCTGTACTCTCATGAATGATGTCTTCCGCGAGTATATCGACCCGTTTGTTGTAGTGTACTTGGACGACATAGGAGTGTACAGCAGGACCCTGGAGGAACATGTCAAGCATCGGCGGATGGTGCTTGAGAAGCTGAGGCAGAACCGGTTATACTTGAAGACGGAGAAATGCGCCTTTGGTCAGGAGACCATCTCCTTCCTCGGGCATATCGTGGGAGGAGGCACGATACGCATGGAGCCAAGGAAGACGCAGGCGATTGAAGAGTGGGCAACACCCACAAAAGCGACAGAGCTTCGATCCTTCCTCGGATTGGTGAACTACTACAGGAAGTTCATCAAGGGATACTCCAAGAAGGCTGCGCCCCTGACGGACGTGCTTCGGAAGGATCAGCCTTGGAGATGGACGCGTGAATGCCAGGAGGCATTCCAGAAGCTGAAGAGGGCGGTGGTGGAAGAACCCATTCTACGACTTCCAGACTTCGAGAAGCCGTTCGAAGTCCACACCGACGCGTCCGACTATGCACTTGGTGGTGTACTGGTGCAAGATGGGCACCCTGTGGCTTACGAGAGCCGCAAACTGAATCCAATGGAGAGGAGGTACTCCGTGCACGAGAAGGAGTTGACAGCAGTGGTCCATTGTCTGAGGACATGGCGCCACTATCTTCTCGGATCAAGGTTCGTGGTGCAGACGGACAACGTGGCAATGAGCTGCTTTGCCACACAGAAGAAGCTGACTCCCAAGCAGGCGCGATGACAAGACTTTCTTGCCGAATTCGACTTCGAGCTTCGCTACAGGCCTGGGCGGACCAACCAGGTAGCAGACGCCCTCTCGAGGAAGAGCGAACCAGAAGAGCCGAAGGTTGCAGTGATTGCATCGATCACCCGCGTGTCTGGAGACATACTGGAGCACATTCGGGAGCAGACACAGGAGGATCCGGTCACTTCGCTTGGTGCAACGCGTGAACGATGGTGAAGTACGGAGATTCTAGATAGAGGAAGGCGTCCTCTATGCGAAGGGCAGGAGGCCCTATGTCCCCTCGAGCGGCGGCTTGAGAAAAATGCTGCTGAAGGAAGCACATGACGCACAGTGGGTTGGTCATCCAGGAGTGGAGCGAACACTGGCACTCCTCTCCTCAAGCTACTTCTGGCCGAAGATGGAGGAAGATGTTGAAGTCTATGTGCGCACTTGTCTTGTATGCCAGCAAGACAAGACAGAGAGGAAGAAGACGGCAAGACTGCTGGAGCCCCTGCCTATCCCTTCACGTCCGTGGGAGAGCGTATCCATGGACTTCATCACTGGGTTCCCGAAGGTGGATGGGAATAATGCGGTGATGGTGGTGGTTGATCGCTTCTCAAAATACGCGATCTTCGTACCAGCACCCCAGGAGTGCACAGCGGAGACCACAGCGAAGTTGTTCTTGCAGAACGTGGTGAAGCACTAGGGGATACCATTGGACATCGTGAGCGACCGCGATGCTCGATTCACAGGTCAGTTCTGGACGACCTTATTTGAGATGCTGGGATCCGATCTCAAATTCTCTACCAGCAATCACCCGCAGACGGATGGTCAGACGGAGCGGATCAATGCCCTGCTGGAAGAGTACCTGAGGCATTACGTGACGGCCAATCAGCATAATTGGGTTAGTTTACTGGATACTGCCCAGTTCTGCTACAACCTACAGCAGACCTCCACCACAGGCCAGAGTCCATTCGAGATCGTGATGGGTAGGCAACCCGTGACACCGCACAAAGTGGCTAAGAAGAATAGCCAAGGACGGTGCCTTGCTGCACATCGCTTTGCTTTGGAGAGGCAAGATCGGTGGGAGGAAGCGAAGGATGCGTTAGCTCACGCTCAACGCAGGATGAAGAAGGCGGCTGACAAGAGCCATAGGCCGGTCGAATTCCAGGTTGGGGAGAAGGTGCTGTTGAAGCTTACACCCCAGATTTGGAAGAAAATCCTGAGGAATATAATGCACAAAGGGTTGATTCCTCGTTACGATGGATCCTTTGAGATAGTTCGACGCGTGGGACCGCTCGCCTATCAACTACGTCTTCCAAAAAGACTGAAGCTGCATCCCGTGTTCCATGTCAGCTTCCTGAAGGAGTACCATGAAGACAGAGAAGATAACACCTGGAGGGCATCGAAACGTGCCCATCCTAACGTCCGGGTTCAGCATACGAGGGTTGCTGAGAAGGTTCTTGACAGGCGCGTGGAGGGCCAGAGCAAGAAGAACCGGAGGATTTTCTTCCTTGTCAAATGGAAGGGACTCCCAGAGGAGGAGGCAAGCTGGGAACGTGATACAACCCTGTGGCAGTTCGAGGACCTCATCGAGGATTTCTTGAAGACACAGGATCAGTCGCGGAAGCCTGATGGATCAGGTGGGGGAGGCATGTAACACCCCCAACTCCCGTGATACGGTAATACCGTGCGATAGCGGTATCACACGACCGTTTGGTTCGGTGGCCACACTATGAAGTTCTGGAGGACTTCACCTTAGCTTACGGACGGCTAAGTATGGGGTTTACCGCAGGACCGCGGGTTCCCCTTGGCACAACACAAGTGTTCGGCGGCACTTGATGAGCTTGAGCTGCAACATCCTACGTAGGAGCGTGGGGCCCACTGATGACGTGGCGTGATGACATGGCGTGCTGAGGAGGCAGACGACATGGCATGCTGACGGAGCGGGCGACGTGGCATCGGTTGCAGAAGACGAAGGGATTGCACGGAAGATGAAGAGCCAAGCGCACGAAGAGTCATCTAGGAAGACAAAGGGTCTCCATAGAAGACTAAGAGTCCTTGCATTCATTGTACATGTAATAATGGTGTCCCTTTGTATACCCCTGGCTTGCCTATATAAGGAGGGGTAGAGCTCATTTGTAGATATCACACTCAGAGTGAGTCTCTTGCAATAACAAAGAGGGTTTAGTGCCAAAGCTCTTGTATCCTGGTGCTAGTGCTTGTGTTCGAGTATTCTAGCGGCGTGGTTACTTAGCGTGCTGGTGTACGTCTACACGCATCGGGGAAGGCTGGTTAGCTTGCGAGAAGCTAACGCCGCACAGGTTAGTCTCAAAAATTAGAGTTTGAGATTTACCCCTGTGACAGTAGACATCTCCTCTGTCATCTGTGCTGCGGCAGAATCCAAGTCCTCGATCGGGTGTGTAGAAGCTGTATCCTCATGTAATGCGGCACACCCCACTGGTACTACAACATCCTCATCTGTTGTCCCAACTAATGCATCTCGTAAAGATGATCTCTTTGAAAGTGATCTCGAGAAGGTGTCAAGTAGCTCAATGTCAGAACTGCGGTGTGAACCGCCACATGAGGTCACGACCAGTGCTATCTGATCCGCGGTCATCCCACTCATGGAGATCTCGATGAGGTTTGTTGGTGAAAGTCCGTGATCGGGAAATCTCCTCAAGAGGTCATGAAACCTCAGCCATGCATCATGCACTGGCTCCTGGGGGTCTACTGAATAATCCATGATCAAAGACCGCATCATATCTGCTCTACGTTGGGGATAATATCTGTGTAGAAACTCTCAACGTAGCTCTCCCACATAGCGAATATCCTTCCCAATCATTTGTGCCATCTCATGACTCTACCCTGAAGTGTAAAAGGGAAGGTCTTCAGCATCAGCTCCTCTGCAGTGATATCTGAATATGTCTGGCTTTCGCGGAACTCCTTGAATTCGACCAGATGAATATACGGATCCTCGTGCACCTCTCCTGAGAATGTCGGTAGTTGTTGAATAAACTCCAAATCTAGAATGAATGGACCTAATGTAGAAGCTTACTGAGCTCGCTGTCCTATCTGCTCATCCATCATGCTGGCATAGGAGGCATCTGATACTCGCATTTGCTCTCTATGATCGCGTACTGAGTGCACTCTCAACTCAGCAATGGCATCGTCTTGGTCTCGCATATGCTCAATCTGATCTCCGCGGATGTCTAGCGCAGCATGCCTAGAAAAATGAAAGGGATGGGAGGGAGGGAACGGGAGGTTGGTCAGAGATCCGACCTCCCTCGAGGATGGACTGGACTGATGGGAAGAAGGTGAAGAAGCCGTAAGAGTCGGCAAGAAGTGAGGGATATCCATCATCCAGGGGTAAAGAGGAGGAAGAAGTAGAAGACTGAAGGGAGGGTGGGAGGGTGAAAGATAGATGACTGGAGAAGAAGATTGATGAGGAGAAGGCGGAAGGGATCTGGAAACACACAAGATGATAAAACAAACCCCCTGATTCACCTACTCAACACTGAGCTGAAGACCGTAAAGGTTCGGTCAATTATCTTGTCAATTTTATTTAGATGATCAAGTCAGTCTTTTAGATCGATTACGTGAGTTGATGGAAATCCAATATTCTTAACAGACTGTCCCGAATAAAAGGCTGGTAGTCTATCAAGAAATCAGATATGTCTCTAGCCTAGGGTGTGGGTCACTCTCTCGCTCATCCAAACCAAACAAGGAGGGGGTTACTCTCGCCAAGATAGATTTTTAAATGAGATGTCTTTTAGGGTCAAGTGTGTTTAGCAGTCCCGATTTTATTATTTTTGTTTTTTAAGTATTTTTTAAAAAATCAACAATCGTCTAACAAATTTTTCAGGTTTTCAAGATTTTATTAAGTCCAGAAAACGGAGGGAGAAGATGAAAAAGCCGATGCGTGGTCAAACACGATGATGCATGCAGAGTAAGAGATGCGTACCTGACTCCAGCAGTCTACATGCAGAGTGATCCGCACATAAAAATAAAGACAGTAATAAAACTACCTATATGATGCACGACGAAAACGGCCTTCGACGAAGCACTTTCGACACATGGAGAACAGTAGCTAACAGGGCAACTGGAGGGGTCGGGGTCCGGTCTCTGATGCCGATCGGTATCCGCCACAACGGATCATGCCAACGCTGTATACGGCCTCTAGCGGCACATGACCCCTCGAGTGATCAAGTTATCTTTTTCTTTATTAATTAATTAATTAGGGCCAATTAGACGGTCTGTAGGAACAAACAATCTAATTAGGCTGGGGTCCTACTCGATTACGTCATAGTCAATAAAAATCCTACAGCTAAGGCTAAATCCTCAGAAATCAGATGAGCAGTAAAAGGTGATAAAACTCAAAACCGACGAAAGACGCGATGGGGTCCCCCGAGAACACCGGTGCTCGGTGAAACAGACCCCGGCAATCTACAAGTCTGAGTCTCTGAGTCCCTGTATTATTATAATAATCAAGTCTGACTCAAAAGTAAACTAGACTAAACTAATCTATCCTCCCCTCTCTCCTGATCGACTCCTTCACGCTCTCCTGCGGCTTTGTAGAGAAGAGAGCTGCCTCTGACTCCCACTGTTGCTTCGGCTTTTCGAAGTAAGCCGCCTCGGTCCTCGGGCCCTCGCAAAGAAATCAAACAAAAGAGTATCAGACACAATTATTATAAAAATAAGCAAAAGAAAATAAAATAAAAGAAAATATATACAAAAATGGAAATAAAAAAATAAAAATAAAAACACACAAAAACAAAATAAAAGAAATCAAAATAAAAGAAAACAAAATAAAAATCAAAAGCCGCGAAAGAAATGAAAACCGCGAAAAAGCCGTGAAATGAAAAACTGAACAAAAAGCGACTACTAAGCCATGCTCCCCAGAACGGCGCCATTCTGATGACCGAAAAATCCTCTCACTATCGAGCTAAGGTAAAAATAATCGGGGTCGTTGCGACCTGAATAAAGAGGCTCAGTCAACAAGAAAAATATAGACCACTAAATAAATCTAACAGTCAATGAAATCGAATAGCGGTCTCGCTATTTATTTAACCTTGTATAGCGACCAGGGTCGAACACAAGGAGCACGGGTTGGCCAAGTGGCCTATGAAGTAGTCAGAAAATAAAATAAAATAATGAAAATATTTTTATTGGATTTTATGGATTAACTTTTTTATGATTTTTTTAATTATGAGAAAAATATAAAACAAGGCTAAAAGAACTCAATCAACAATTTATTTAACATTACAAATCAAGCTAAAAAACTAAAATAAAATTATTTTTGGGTTTTATATGTTTTTAAGTGTTTTTGATAATTTTCTCAGAATTTTATGATTTTTAGTTGGTTTTCTAAAAATGAAAAAAAATGAGAAAATTGAAATCAATATGCAGCTAGATTTAAAAGGTTATTTAAAAATATCTAAATAACCTCTAAAAACCTGGAGATGATTTTATATCAAACTACAACTGAAAACTAAGCTATAGGAACAAAAATTGTATTTTTTTTGAATTTTTTAGAAATTTTAATAAATTTTAGAAGGTTTTTAGGGTTTTGTAATTTTTAGGGGTTTTATAAATCCAAAATGAGCAAAAATTAGACTAAAGCAAGAAAATACACAAACAAACAGTGTAATTTTTTTAGAATTTTTAGATGATTTTTTTAAATTTTTATTTGATTTTTAAATTCAAATAGTAGCAAAAATAGGTGTTTTTTAATTTTTAAAATATCAAAACAACTCAAAAATATTCCAAAAAATTAGTGAAATTTTTACACAGTGGCAGGGGCCACGTTTCCAAATTTCACCAAATTTAGAATTAATTTGCTATTTTATTCGATCAATAGAAAGGGAACAGCACACAGGGACCAACGTGCAATTAATTAAAACCTTTCAGCCAAATGATAACATGCACAATAAGTCCGGGGCTAAAAATGCAAAAAGCCCAAAAGGGCACGAGGCATGCGGATAACACATAATTCATGTAAACAAGGTCATATCTGTCATTCCTATTTATAAAAATGTAAACAGTAACAGCTCAAAACTATAGGATAGAATATGCAAATATTCCACAAGTCACGTGTCGATGAACGTGCTCCACAAACAAACGGACTGAAATGCAAATAAAAGAAACAAAAGGTCCTACATGCAAATTACCCAAAATAAAAACAACTACAAAACTTAATTACATGACTGAAAAGTAAATGCAAAAACAAAAAGGGCCTAAGAGTAAATTACTCTCATTATTAAGATCTAATGGTTGAAAGGGAATCCACTTAAGATCCAACGGTTGAGAGCGATTGGTACCCTTTTGATGATCGACCTTCCAGATCAGATCCTGAGTTATATCCAACGATCGAGGCTCCCTGGTAAACGGAGGGTTGAGATTAGAACTGGGGCTACGCCTGATCGGACGATGGAGGAAGCCTCTGGAAGAACAGGTCACCGGCGAACTTCGCCCGGCCGTTGTGCGCACTTGAGTGCTCCTCCGATGCTGTTGGGATGGGGAAAATGGAGCTGGTGTCGTTCCGCAGCTGGTGGAATGCTCCGATGGGTCTGGGAAGTCCTAGAACGACCCAGCGACGAGGTGAACCTGGAGCAGTTGTTCTTCATTAGTCAGGCCTCCAGATGAGACCCATTTGCCTGTGATTCCTGCACAAGAAGAACGCTGGGTCGAGGGCAAACTGCCTTGACCCGTTAGCAGGCGAAGGAGGTGACTGTGTGGGGCGGGGCGGCGCCCTCCGGTGAGGCGACGGTGGAGGAGGGCGATGAACATGTTCCTGGGAGAAGTAGGGTGAGCGAAGGGGCGAAGAAGATGGAGAGAGGTCCGACGAAGGTGAAGGAATGGTCGGGAGGATGAATGGATGAACGGAGTGGAGGGAATGGTCAATGAAAGCTTGGCGGCCAGCGAACTAAAAATCAAAAATCAAACAAAATGAGAAGAGATCTAACCTAATGGATGGCTGTAGTCGTCTGTGCTGGAGGTCGGAGACCTCTGGGGTCTTCGCCTCGAAGGATTGACGGGGTCCAGAGGCTCGGGCTCGCCTCGCGACGGAGCACGACGGTAGAAGTCGCCGGATCAGAGGTTCCCGGCTGCTCGTCCCTCACCGCACTCTCTCTCACACGACTGTCACTCAGGTGATGGAGAGGAGTTCATCGGAGGCGAGGGGGAAGGCCAAAGATGGGAGAAAAGGCAGCTCCATGCGAGGTCTTATACTGGTAGGGGTCCGGGAAGATGGGAGTCGGGCGCAGAATCCGATGCACGGACCCCTAGAGAGAAGAGCGGGCGTGAATCACGGATCAAGGAACTATAATCGGAGCTCGGGGTTTAAGGAAATGAGATGCGGATCACGTCAGGATACATCAGAGAAATCGGGTCAGCGTGAAGATCCGCGAGGGAGGTAGTCCTGGGGGAGAGTTGACCGGGGGTCAACATCCCTCGTGGACCAATCAGGGGGCGCCAATTCATAATTATTTAAAAATTAAATTAAAAATAGTAAATGACCTTATTTCGAAACATTTCCAAAATAAAAAAATGTTTATTTATTTTCAAAGTATTTTTTAGTGCTTTTTATTTTTTTTGAAAAATAAATTATGTATATACATTATATTATATACAGTATAAATATCTATGTATTTTTTATTTTTATTTTTATTATTTTATTTATGTACAATTATCACAATTTTATATTTTATTTAATTATAACATAATATTTGGGATATAAAATAATTTTTATTTTATTTTTGTTATTTATTTACAAAGGTAAAATAAATAAGTCTTTTATTCTTATATACATGGTATATGTACACTTAAGGGAGAGAATTTATTTTCTTTTTATTTCTATTTAATTTTTCTCATTTTTATTTTATTTTTATAAATATCTACAAAGTGTGAGAAACACAAAAATATTTTTATTTTATGAAAACACATGATATACACTAAGAGGGAATATATGTACAAAGATGAATGGCCCTATCTCTCTCTACTTATTTTATTTTGCGGTCAGGCCAATGCTTGGCCCTCTCTTGGGTTCGGTCATTCGATATTTATTCTTAATAGCTCCTTCTTTTTCTTTGTTTTTTTATTCTTTTATTTTTGCACAAAAACATTCTAATTATTGATATTTACACAGTGCATGCATTTTGGTAATTTATTCTATTTACAAGTATCTACATGGTGTTTTGCAAAGTTTTGTAGCTAAAATAAAAGAATAAAGAGTGATGAACGAGGATTCATCACTTAGGTCTCTTCGGATAGTAGCCTTTTTCACTATCAGATGAAATCCACTCTAATAATATTTTGGAATGTCCCGGGCTTAGGTCCATGGTCCGTTATCGGTGAAAACTGACCCTGACAACTTGACAACTTAGACTCAAGCATTTTGGGTGGTTGTCAACGGATCTTATTGGGACCGAACCCAACAAGTTGTCAGGGTTAGTTTTCCTCGATAACGGACTGAGGACCTAAGCCCGGGACGTTATAGGATATATATATATATATATATATATATAGAGAGAGAGAGAGAGAGAGAGAGAGAAAAGGGATCCTACTCCATGGAGTAGGTAACTTACCTACTCCATTTTCTTTTTTTTCAAAATTTTTATTTTTTTCGAAAAATGCTTCCATGAATTTTCATAACTATATCCCTCTAATATGTCATTCAAATTTCGTCAGAAACAGAGACTCCTACATCCTCCATCCAGACAATCATTTTTAAGGGTCACCGATTTGCTGTATTTTTCATGTTCTGGATGGAGGCCGTAGGAGTCTCTGTTTCTGACGAAGTTTGAATGACATATTAGAAGGATATAATTATGAAAAATTCATGGAAGCATTTTTCAAAAAAAATAAAAAAAATTTGAAAAAAAGAAAGTGGAGTAGGTAAGTTACCTACTCCATGGAGTAGGATCCCTTCCTCTATATATATATAGAGAGAGAGAGAGAGAGGAAAGGGATCCTACTCCATGGAGTAGGTAACTTACCTACTCCACTTTCTTTTTTTTCAAAATTTTTTTGAAAAATGCTTCTATGGATTTTCATAATTATATCCCTCTAATATGTTATTCAAACTTCGTCAGAAACAGAGACTCCTACGGTCTCCATCCAGAACATGAAAAATACAGCAAATATGTGACCGTTAAAAAATGACTGTCTGGATGGAGGCTGTAGGAGTCTCTGTTTCTGATGAAATTTGAATGGCATATTAGAGGGATATAGTTATGAGAATCCATGAAGAATTTTTCGAAAAAAATAAAAAATTGAAAAAGAAGAAAATGGAGTAGGTAAGTTACCTACTCCATGGAGTAGGATCCCTTTTCTCATATATATATATATATGATTTGTTTCAAATAGGACTTGATCCTTCCTGAGTTCCGGAAGGTCGGCCCTTTTTTGTATAAAATATGATGATTTTAGTAGTATACGTATATAGATTGTATTACAATGTGCAGTTTTAATGTTTGTATTATAATATGCAGTTTTGTATGCGGATTTGTATTTATAATGTGAAGTTATAATACAAACTGTATATACATTCTACTAAAGTGTGTGTTTTCTACAAAACGATGATGGCCTACCTTATGTTAGGAAAGATGCATCCTATTTGAAAGGTCATATATATATATATATGGCTTGCACCATGGTGTATGTAACTTTACTTCAACGGTGCCACAAATGCATATTTTTCTGATATTTTTTTTATAAATGAAATAATATGAGATTTAAATCACAATATATAGCCATAATGTAATTCAAAAATCAACTTAATTCAAAACTTCTAACCCGTCCATCAGCACTGTGAAATTTTAACATTCTCAGAATTACTGAAATTTAGCCCTTTCAGGTCGACATGTCAGGAATATATGCTTTCCAGAAAAATTGAAACACATATTGTACTAATCATTCCAAGTAAATCCCCTTAGGTTTCATTTCAAAAAAATGAACATTTGCGCCATTGATGCATGTAAAGTTACATTCACCATGATGCAAGTTCCCCAACATACACACATAAACATATGAGGAGCGATCCTATGAGAGTAAAAAAATATGAGAGCATGAGAACATGCATTCTGGACCACATGATTCTATCTTCTCTCTTATGGTCTTCTCCCTCCTAGTTGAATCATGTTGTCCAGAATGCATGCTCTCATGCTCTCACAGGTTTTGGCTCTCATAAGATCATCCCTCTATATATATTAGCAATTAATATGTGTTTATTTGTAATGATTGTATGATTCTTTATATAATAAAATTTGTATAATTTTTTGTAAAAATTGCGGTAGTCATTCATGTTTAATAAACATGAATATACAAACCAAATTTGTATAAAATACGTTTAAAATCTATAATGCACATCCAAAATATGTAATGCACATTAATATATACAAGATTTATAAAAAAATACAATTTTTATTCGCAACCAATTGATTTGTGAAAATACGTAATGAATATGTATAATACATATCAAAATTGTATAATTCGCATTAATATTTTATAGTACACATGAATATTGTATCAAACTGCAATCGTTCTTTATCCAGGACTGGTTGCAGCACCGTATACATGCACCGTCATCAAATCTGCATGTTGTCATCGTCGTTTGCATGAAGGTCTTCCCGGAGATCTACGGCATCATTCCCTGGCAACTACATGTGCCATCGACTTCTTCCTTACTGATGAGGCCACACATTATACTTAAAATCGCTTCAAGGAACATTCGATCATCATCTTCATAGTCGACGGTGGAAATTGAGATGAAGGCGGTGAGGAGACATGTGATGTGTGCTTGATGGAGAAGAGCGACGGCGGAGATGGAGATGCACAACGCCCAACATCCTCCCCCTCCCTATTTTTGTGCGTATGTCTATTTTTGTGAGTGAGATTTTGAAACGAATGGAAAGATTATGAGAGAGATTAATGAAGAGATATTTTAGGTTGTTACATACTATATTTAGACAACAAATAATGACCAAAATATATTTTAGATAATTAAATAATAATAACACACCTTTAATGACAATCGTTGGATTAATTATCCTACATGGAGTAGGTAAATTACCTACTTCATTTTTATTTTTTCCATTTTTTTAATTTTTTTTAAAAATTCTTCCATAGATTTTCATAACTATATCCTTTTAACATGTCATTCAAATTTCGTCAGAAACAGAGACTCTTATGTCCTCCATCCAGAACAGGTAATTTTAACAGTCTTAGATTTGTTGTAATTTACCTGTTCTGGATGGAGGGCATAGAAGTCTCTGTTTCTGATGAAATTTGAATGACATGTTAGAGGGATACAGTTATGAAAATCAATGAAAGCATTTTTCAAAAAATAATAAAAAAAAGTGGAAAAAATCGAAATGGAATAAGTAATTTACCTACTCCATGGAGTAGGATCCCTTTCCACACACACACACACACACACATATATGAAAATTACCGAATGGGCCTTGCACCTATTAGAGTTGTAATGAGCACACTCATTTTCTACCAATATTTTCAATCATTTTGAGTTCAATCTAATTTATTTACAAGTGTTAGTAACTATTTTCATATAAAGAAAAACTTAGATTCACGGGAAATGGTCATTAAAATACAATCATTTTGTATAAATTTAAGGTTTTTATATGAAAATAACTACTAGTAGTAAGAATATGATATAACCTTTATAAATAAATAAACATTGTACTCAAAATAATAGAAATCATTGGTAAAAACTGAGTGTGCTCATTACAACTCTAATGGACAGCCAACAATGGTTGCTCCCATTGGATAATTTCCTTATATATATATATATATATATATATATGAGTTTAATGGGGCTGCCCCTTGCGGGCAGCCAACAATGGTTGCCCCCGCACTGTTTTCGGCATTTTTTTATTTTTTTTGAAAAATACCACCATGTATATTCATCTCTATATCCCTCCTATAAGCCATTCGAATTTCGTCAGAAACAGTGACTCTTACGGCCTCCATCGAGATGGTGTCGATTTAAAAAATCCTGTTACCGTTAAAAAATAACTGTCTCGATGGAGGTTGTAGGAGTATCTATTTCTGACGAAATTTGAATGGCATATAAGAGGGATATAGGGATGAATATACATGGCGATATTTTTTATAAAAAATAAAAAAGCACCGAAAAAGGCACGGGGGCAGCCATGTTGGTTGCCCGCAAGGGGCTACCCCATTAAACTCTCTATATATATGGGTTAAATGAGGCTACACCCTTGGTGTAGCCAATTAGCTACTCCCCCTCATTTTCCCCTATTTTTTATTTTTTTGGAAAATGAAATTATGTATATTCATCACTATTTCCCCCTAACATGTCATTTCAATTTCGTCAGAAACAGAGACTCCTATGCCCTCCATATGAAGGGGGTCAATTTCAGCAATTCTGAGATCGTTAAAATTTGACAGTCTTGATGGAGGGGATAGAAGTCTCCAATTAAGTTGATTTTTTAATAACACCATGGTGACATATTATGATCGAAATTCCAATAAATTTTATTTAAGAAAAATAAAAAAAATATAGAGGAAAAGAGGTGGGAAATGTAAGTTAGCTACACTAAGGGAACATACTCCTTTTTTCCTATATATATATATATAGAAAAAAGGACTGCTCCACTTACATGCTCCAACCCTTTTTTCCCCGTATTTTTTATTTTTCTGAAATGAAACTTAGTTGAATTTAGATAACAATATGTCACCATGGTGTCATTCAAAATTTGACTTATTCGAGACTTCTATCCCCTTCATCAAGGCTGTCAAGTTTTAAAGGTATCGGAATTGCTAAAATTGGCCTCATTCAGATGGAAGTCTTAGGAACGTTTGTTTTATATAAAATTTGAAACACATATTCCATCTAGGATTTAATGGGGTTGCCTCCTGGGTGCAGCAAACATGGCCGCCCCGCCCCCTATTTCAGTGTATTTTTTTAATTCTTTTGAAAAATAAAACCATATATATTAATCCCTAAATCCTCCTATATACCATTCGAATTTCGTCAGAAACAGAGACTCCTACGGCCTCCATCGAGATGGTGTCGATTTAAAAAATCATGCTACAATTAAAAAATGACCGTCTAGTTGGAGGATGTAGGAGTCTATGTTTCTGATGAAATTCGAATGGCATATATGAGGGATATAAGGATGAATAGACATGGTGATATTTTTTGAAAAAAATATAAAAAAATTCCGCAAATGGTGCGAGGGCAGCTATGTTGGCTGCCCTAAGGGGGCAGCGCCATTAACCTCTTCCATTTATTATTATAAGTAAACTTCCTCAAGTATCATTTCAAAAAAAATAAAAAAAATGGGGAAAGAAAGTTGGGAGCATACTCTTATATGCTCCCAAGAAGTATACTTATTTAACCATACATACATATATA
This sequence comes from Ottelia alismoides, assembly GCA_037367405.1. Lineage (NCBI taxonomy): Eukaryota > Viridiplantae > Streptophyta > Magnoliopsida > Alismatales > Hydrocharitaceae > Ottelia > Ottelia alismoides. Next base: position 138,882 of record JAZKJV010004593.1, read on the forward strand.
CATACATACATACATACATACATAATATATATATATATATATATATGGGAAAATGTGACTGCTCCCTGGGAGTAGCCAACGGGACTACTCCCACCCTTATTTTTTTCCATTTTTTTATTTTTTTAGAAAATAAAAATTTCTATATTCATCACTATATCTCTCTAACATTTTATTAAAATTTCGTCAGAAACAAAGACTCCTAGGCCCTTCATCCGGGCGTCATTTTTTTATGGTCGCTTGATTTTTTAAATCAACCATGTTTGGATGGAGGCCGTAGGAGTCTCTGTTTCTGACGAAATTTTAATAGAATGTTAGAGGGATATATTGATGAATATACAAATTTTTATTTTCCAAAAAAATAAAAAAAATTAGGGGAAAATGGGGGTGGGAGCAGCTCGTTGGCTCCTCACAGGGAACAACCAAATTTTACCCTATATGTATATGTATATGTAAATGTATATGTATATGTATCTGTATATATATATGATTTCTTTCAAATAGGAATTGATCCTTCCTGAGTTAAGGAAGGCCAGCCTCTTTTTGTAGAAAAGATGATGACTTTAGTAGAATACCTATACCAATTGTATTACAATGTGTAGTTTTAATGTTTGTATTATAATATGCAGTTTTGTATTTATAATATGCAGTTATAATACAAATTATATACACATTCTACTAAAGTGCTCGTGTTTTCTACAAAAAGATGGTGGACTTTCTTAAGTTAGGAAGGATGCATCCTATTTGAAAGGCCCCCTATATATATGTGGAAAAAGGAGTATGCTCTTTGGGTGTAGCGAACTTACATGATTCCACCCCTTTTCCCATTTATTATTTTTATTTTTCTGAAATGAAACTTATTGGAATTTAGGTCACAATATGTCATCATTTTGTCATTGAAAATTCGATTTAATTCGAGACTTCTATCCCCTCCATCAAGACTGTCAAATTTTAAGGTCTTAGAATTGCTGGATTTGACCCCCTTCAGATGGAGGGCATACGAGTCTCTATTTCTAACAGAATTGGAATGACATGTTAGGATGATATAGTGATGAATATAAAAATTTTCATTTTTCAAAAAATAAAAAAGGGGGAAAATAGGAGTGGGAGTAGCCAATTTACTACACCCAGGATATAGCCTCATTTAACCCATATATATAATATTTATGACATTTGATGGTGTATATGAAAACATATTTTGTGTATACATTGTCTATTTATTTTATTTCCATTTCAGGTATATTTAAGTATATATTTCATATACATTTTGTATCATCTTAATTCGATTAGCTAGTTCAATTACTTTTTTCTCACCAATCATATTTAATTAATTTTAAATAATAATGACATCATCATCGTTTTGATTACATTATTCAACTATATTCAACCATTTCGATAAAGTTTCTGATTTGATGTCCCATACAATTTTAAAACATTGAAAGAGTGATTATCTCTCTCATCCGGATTCAAGAGTGCAATCAATTTCCCGAATCCGGATTCAAGAATGCTATCACTTTCCGCCTCGATAATATAATTAGTGCGATCACTTTCGCGAATCCGGATTATCGCATCATCTCTCCTACGTCAGCGAGAAGTTTTTTGGTAATTGTCTCGTGATTTTTCCCACGCTGTCGTTCGATCAGTGGCGTCATTCCAAGTTGGCCCATCCCCCGTCATTAATCCCACTTAAATTTTATATAAACGAGGCACCCAAGCAAAAGTATCATGGCAGGAACGAGGCAGGGCGGTCGCAGCTATCCTGACTTTGATGGACGGATCCGTAGATGGGACACGGAAAAGGCCGCCCTCCCATGAAGAGGAGGAGGAGGAGGAGCGGATGGAGAGGTTCTTCGAGCTGATGAGGAGGATCGGGGCCTTGAAGGAGCACAGGAAGAGGCTCAAGAGCGATGAGTACCAAAAAGTGGAGGCTGAGGGTTCCTGGAGGCCTTGCTTCACGAGGGAGGACTTCGAGGTTGGTGGTGATCGGAAGGAGAAGCACAAAGTGGTGGTTGTGGAGGAGATTGAAGAGGAGGAGACGAGTACAGCACCTCCAGCAACGGAAGCCAAAGAAGGAACGATAACCGGATTCACGGCGACAGCGACGAGAAGATGTGTTGCTGTGGAGGACGACGAGGAGGGGACGCCTTTGGATCTTAAGCTCTCGCTGTAACTCTAAATCTGATGTGCTAAATAATGGAATTGCTCTCTCCCTTCTCCCAGGTCTTTCTTGTTTCTAGTCAATTGCTTTCCGTCAACTATCGATTCCGTCGAGGACAACGAGAATGTCAAATCCGGCAAACAAGCGTTGCAAACAATCGTCCTCCTGTCTATTCCTAGCCTTTTTCGCTAAGATCGATTAAATTCTGAATTGCCGTCAGCATTTAGTGCAAACATAACCAAATTACATAGGATTAGTTTTAGATTGCTAGTGATGTCTCAGGAACCAAGACCTATTTACCTTGAAAAAATATGTTTTCAAAGTTTCAGAAATCTCTATATCTCTCTCAGGTTATGCCCTAATTTGTATAGTGAACTCTTATCATTATAGTTCATCCATCAAAAATTATAAAAAAACCTTAACAAATGTATTTCGTTCCATCCCCCTCTCCCCCATGACATGTGTGCCTTGCATGAAGCATTTTAGAATTTTCATTATTCTAATTTTCATATTTAGATTTTTTATTTAATTAAGAAGATTGTTTCTGCTTTATTATCTTTTTACTACATATTAAGAGACGTGAAGTACTATTCAAGACATTGCATATTTTAGATGCAATGCGTAGCCTCATATTATATATTTATTGCAGGCTTCGTAGTATCACAAATGATTTTATACAAACTCGTTTAGTAAGCAGTGGGAGAACATGTGTTCCTCCTCTTCCACATGACGGTCTTTCCATATTCCACCAACTTACATCTCTCACGGCTCCACTCCATCAACCCCTCTCTTCCTACTTCTCCCACTCACCCACTCATTCCCTCGACTACTAAAATCTCCATAATTCACGACGGTTGCCAGCCGCTGCTAACAATCAATTTCCGCCTTGAATAACGTCTCGCTAAGTTAAACATCGTAAGTGTTATTCGCGGTGACTCGTGGTAATCGCTGCAGGATTCAAATGTTGCCTCCTAAATACCCACCGTGAAAATACCAACATTTATATAGTGTTCCCCTGATCGTCGTATGTAATTTATCCTATTACGACGGCTCCTATAGTTGTCGTATATATAATTTGTCAATTATATACAATGGCTACTCATTTGTCTCATGCCAACTCATATGAATGAATTGTAAAAAAACAACAATCTGTCTCATGCCAACTCATCCAGTTTGATGTTTTGTTCGACATGAACAATCTTGGTAAATTGGGAATGAGAGGGAAGTAACTCAATAACTTACTCGGTATTTACTTCGTACGGTAGTGGTCAACATTTTCACATCGGTATCTGGATGCTCCATAGGCAAGTATCCACGTTCTTTTAAGCATTTCAAAAAAATATAATCATTAGGACATGCATCAATCTTCTCAGAATTAAGTCTTAGCTTCTGAAACTCTTTCTTTCCATTTCGCCAAGCATTCAGGAAACCATTCTTTGCTTCCAATAACTACTGTAGCAAATAAAAAATATCATCCATGGAAACAGTTGTCACTATGTGTCTCTCCTCTATCCTGAATAATTCTAATGAGAACTTCAATCTTGGCATCTTGTTCTCAGGTACGATGAGCTCCTCTACATCTTTCAGAAATGTGAAAATTTGACCACTATCCTCAATGACTTCAACAAGGTCTGAATCATGATCCATAACTTCCTTGACTACTGGCTAATTCGGTTGGGCGCCCCCTTTATGATGTAAATCTACACTCATCGAGGACGAGGTGCCTACAAGGTCCTCACCATGAACAAACCAATTGATGTAAAAGTCCCACTATCTATTCAAAATTGCATGCTCGAAAATGATTGACCTATCTCTCAATTTCCTATTCATACACTTCTTGCATGGGTAAGAATCATATCTCGGTTTGACCCTTTCTGAAAGGTAATCTGATCCTCGTGAAATGTCTATTCTAACCAGCTTAGCAAACTGGCTTTGTATGCAAGATAGTCTGTTGCATCGTTAAACAAGACTTGTCCATCACAAATAATCTAACATTCATCAAATAGACTATCTAATAGCTCCAGAAAACAATGCTCGTTAGAGTCCTGAACTTATCCCATTCTAACTAGTTAAACTAACTCAATATTACCTCAACAACTAGTCATATGTCATTGATCTAAACCTTATAAGACTAGATCTAGCATATAAGAAGAGAATTGGTTTTCTTTATATTTTACCATTGAGCTCATCCATAAAGACGCAAACCACAGTGTACAAGATGATTGTTTTACATGCAAAAATTTATATTTGAGCAAAATAAACGTCAAGGATCGGTCCAAAGAGAGGCCAAGGAGTTGACCTAGGTCAACTCAGGGCACATCCTGGTTGGTCCACGTGGCCAAGTCAGGACAAAATAGGCCTAAAAATGGAAATAAAAGGAAAATAAAATAGAAAATAATTTTATTAAATAAATATTAAAACATGAAAGTTGTTTCTTAATTTATGTATTATTTTTATGTGATTTTCATTTATTTTATCGACTTATCTATTATATGTTAATTTTTACAAGTATGATTATAAGAATACATGTGTTTTTTATTTTTGTTTTGTATTTTATGCATTTATTATCATATTTACATATTATATACATTTAAAGTAGAATTAAAAACATATTTAAATATTTTTATTTTATTTTTATAAATATAATTGTATATATAAATAAATATAGGTATATTTTATAGGTATATTATACCTTATGTATTTTAATACATTATTTATTTGAATGTTTTTATAACAGTTTCTTTTATATTTATATTTTTAATGTAATTTAAAAAATATATAAAATTATTTAAAAATATAAGAAGAGTAAAAGTATAAAAAATAAAATATATGAATAAAATATACATGCACATAGTACAAATGGGCCCCCAGAAAGTTGACTTTTGCATTTTAATTCTATTTTTTAATGAATCATATTCATTAGATAGATAATTTATTTTAAATATAATGGAGGTACGTTTGGTGAATTTTGGGTTCATATGGTGAAGATATTGATATGTGAAGATCATTTTACAACTTTTTCATCTCTATGTCTCAGTTGCACTGTGCATTATTTTATGTGCAATTATTTTTATTATTTTTATAAATTAATATGTAAAGATTTTATGTTAAATAAATATTCATTTGAGGTGTGTAAAATAAGAAATAAAATAGTGCAAAAATGGGTTATTTATGGTGTATATAATTTGGGTTTTAAGTACAGTGTCTGACCCTTACCTAATTTATACAAGTTAGATATATTTACAAGTATTTAACTAAAGATTAAAGAAAAAAGAAGAGAAAAGTGATGCAGGTGGCCGAAGGTGAGAACATTGAAGCTACTAAGTGGGCAAAGCTCCCCTAGTCTAGACCTCGGATGGTGTGCAAGGTGAACGAATGGTTATTCATCATGCAGGCGAGGCTTTTGGTGACCAATGTGTGCATGCCCAAAGTGCAGGAGAGCACATAGCGGTCGCATGTGCTTGCCCGCCTTACCTTGTGATTAGGCGATCGATGAATACAGGCTGGACAAGAACATGCGATCGCCTAGACACCTAGCGTGCACTTGACATGCCATAGGAGTGCACATGGCGATCCCCTATGTGCATGTCAATCGTGTTTTTTCTTGTATATGGAGACCTGGTCCCGCTTAAGTAAGGAACTGAATTCCTTAAAATTATTTTCCTGGTTTATCTATTTCCACTCATTAATAGCTCTTCTATTGTTAACATAAATGGCAACTCCATTTACATGCATTGGAAGACTGTACACAATTGGCTTGGGGGGTTGCTTCTTTAGTGGACATGTACTCTGAGTTGGACATGGGTGTGAAGATTGGAACATCAAGAATTTGTGGCCTTTTCAGAGTGTTGCAGGTACGTTTTGTATGAAATATATGAATGCATAGATTTATCTTGATAACATTAATACTATGTAGGTTTGGGTATGGGAACATGTGCATATTCAATGGCTAGATGTGAAAGAACGCGTGAATACACAAGGAGTATCATTGGACCTAAAATGGATATGTGTGAGATGTTTCAAGGAGATCGTGTAGTCCGTTATGCTTGTTTATTATGGTAAGTCGGAATTATTACAATTCTCATATCATATGGGGGTAGCCTCTTTATCAATAGAGAGATGAAGAAGATGACTCAAGAATTCTACATTGAACATCGTGCTGCTTGTCCCTACCACCCACTGTCCAATGGCTTGGTTGAATGCTCAAACAGGGAGATCAAAACAATTCTTCAGAAGCTTGTGCATATGGATCGTAAGAACTGGTCTTAGTTGCTTTACTCAGTTCTTTGGGCTTACCAAACCGCATACAATGTCACGACCCCAATTCCGGGCCGTCGAATCCTCTCATATCCAGATATGGTTACTCACCAACAATTTATTTAGCAATCACAACTAACATTCAGAAACAGACTACAATTAAAAATACCCAGAAGGAAGTATTTCAATATTTTTCCATTCTCGAAATAAAGTTTACATGATATATTATCCCACTATAACCATTTACATGTACATCAGATAGAAAGGAAAAACACAAAAATATTACTAACTACCTTATAGAGAAAATCCACTATGGCTCGCTAGATGACTATTATGTTAGGTGGCTGGATTATTAAAGTCCTTGTGATAGCTCACTGACACCTGTTGGGTTTTCCATAAATCATAGGATAATAATTAGAGAATGCTAAGTAACGAAGAAGAGAAAAGCAAACAAATGTGTAATTTTTCAAAACTTGTTAACACAAAAAGAGTCGTTCATTCTCATTAATCTAAGTCATATTCTTTTCTATTCCACGTCAGGAATTAGTCTACGGAATTATCTCACTACTATATGGACTCCGAAGTTGTGGACACTTCAGGATTGGAGATTGCGTTGATCTGACAAGCTTATGTCGCCGCACGTCGCCTCAACCAATCGTCCAATACTACCCTGAAAATTTTCTTTTCTTTTATTAATCAGGGTCTCAAACCCTCAGCCTGGCAAGCAAAGGAGCACACCGTCCTCGAGGATCTGGTTGCTTAAAACCTCAGGCTAACCTTTAATCACATAACTTAGCGGCTTTAAATACATGTTATCGTGACCCAACCGCTATTGAACCACCTATGCCTCCACATGGAACGACCACATCTTCCGTTGTTCAACCCGAATATATTGGCTACCTATACCACGCGTTGCAAATCATTCATTTTGTGCACACTTATCATAACAGGGCAACCGTGTACCAGCTAGGTAGGGCAACGTCAATACGGGTCCTTCCATCAAACCTACAGCTTGCATGCCTGACCTGAAGTTCTACTCTAGTAATTCTTAACGTATGACTATATCCAACTCAAAACACATCAATTCCCATGATGTAATTCCTCTATTAAGCCTTATATTTGCATAACCATAAATACCGAGTATATATTTACATATATATAAATTCATATATTTATAGTATATATTTATATATATATATATATATTAATTCATATATTTATATAATCGTATTTATGCTCATTTTAACTTTCAAATCCTAACTTTCCAAGCCACTACATCCATTCGATGCTTAGACCTTATTTTAATTGAAATCACAAAGCAAATGTTCATATTTTCTCAAAAATAGCCAAATTAGGGTTCTTCGTAGCAAGAAGAATAAATACAGAAATCTCAATGATCACATATGAAAACCCAACAGCAAAAGGAAGGATTTCATTACCTAATCGAGCTCTCTCTCTCTCTCGTATGCAGTGCTTTATCGTGATTCTTTCTCAAAAGGATGATTTATAGCTCATAAAATGATCGAATTTCATTTTTGTATCAAAAACACTAAGAACATGTCAAGAACCTAAAGAACAAATGAAGAACACGAAGAACGCGAACAACACACGAAGAACAAGAAGAACACAAAGAACATTTTTTTTCTTGAAACTTCAGCAGAGTTTCCCCTTATACGAGGTGATATTTCTAGGAAAATTTCGGTAGAGTTTCCCCTTATATCGGGACATATTTTAAAAGAAAACAGAAAGAGTTTCCTCTATAAAATCACCGAAAGGAAAACAATAAGGAAACTGAACATGAATCGAAAACCTAGATCACGAAGCAAACTAAGAGAGGATCGTACCTTCCTCCTCCTCGTTCTCCCGGCAGCGCTTCGCTAGCGCTCCTTCCTCGCCTCCCACTCCTCCTCCTGACCTCTCGACCCTAGCCCTTGGGGTGGTGATTGTAGTGGAAATCGTAGAGAATGAATGGGAAGGGGGCTATTTATATGCTCTAGAAAACCGCTAACTATGATTAGAAAACCATGGTTTAGACCTTAATCGTGGTTAACAACCCATGGTTTTGGCCCATGGTTTTGGTGAAAACTTATCCGAAACTTAGGGCTTAAGTAAAAACTATCCATAAGACTCTAGATTTTCTAATGACGCTTAATCAGCGCTAATCGTAATTAACTTTTACTAATCGTATTTTAACCTTCGCGGTTTATGCTTAACTTTTGATAACCATTGATTAGTGTTCGCTAATGGTCATTAATGATCTTCAATTCATCATTAGATTCTTTAATCATATTTAATTAGTCTTAGTGATGGTCATTAAGAGTTAATGATGTCTTAAACTTCCTTACTTCTCTTTCTTCTGAAAATCATAACAAATCGAAACGAAGTCCAATTTACACGAAACAAATTCTGTCGATTTCCTCTTAACAAGCCGGATCTTGTGATATAGGATCCGAGAGACGGCCACGTTCTAAGCTTTACAATTGTAACCATCTTAAAGGAAGTCTCGTCCTCGAGACTAGAAATGCAGACATAATAATCTTAAAGAGGATTGAAACCATAACAACCTCAAAGAGAATGAACGTCATTTCATTTATAATAAAGATATACATAGTACATAGTGTTATCATTCAAACAAGTGTATTTTTCTCTCATTTCTACCTTAGGTTCCCATGTGGCTTCTTCAAACTCTTGGTTGCACCACAACACTTTAACTAGAGGTACATCTTTATTCCTCAACTTCTTGATATCCCTGTCTAGTATTTGCACAAGTATTTCTAGGTATGTCAAGTTTGGCTCAATATGTAGATCATCATAGTTTATCTTTTGCTCGGAATCCTTAATATACTTTCTCAGATTTGATACATGAAAAACATCATGTATTACCGAAAGATGTGGAGGAAGTGCAAGTCTATATGCGACTTTCCCAATGCACTGAATAATTTCAAAGGGACCCACGAACATGGATGCCAACTTCTCACGCAAGCCAAATCTCTGAACTCCCTTCATAGGTGATACCTTGAGAAATACAAAGTCACCTACCTCAAACTCAATGTCTCTTTGCTTGGTATCACTATAGCTTTTCTGGCGACTCTGGACAATTATTAATCTTTTTCGAGCAGTCTCTACAGCTTCTCGTGTCTCGTGGAGTCTATCTGAATCGTAAAGTTCTTTATCTTGACCTCTTGCCAACACAAAGGAGTAGTACACCTACATCCATATAGTACTTTAAATGGTGCCATGCCAATACCTGTATGGTAACTATTGTTGTAGGTGAATTCTACAAGAGGCAAATGTTACACCCATGGCCCTTTCCATTCTCAGGCATATGCTCGTAGCATATCCTCTAAAGTCTGAATCGTACATTCTGATTGACCATCTGTTTGTAGTTGATATGATGTGCTCAAGCATAGATGTATGTCTAAGGCTTTCATGAAGTTTTCCCAATAGTGTGAGGCGAATCGTGAATCTTGATCAGAAACTACCTCCTTTGTGATATCATGGAGGCGGATCACATGTGCAATATATAACTCAGCAAGTTGATATGGTGTGGAAGATAAGCTTATTGGAATAAAGTGTGCTACCTTGGTCAGACGATCTATTATAACCCAGATACTATCTTTACCACCAGTCGTCTGAGATAAGCCAGTAACGAAGTCCATGGAAATGCTTTCCCATTTCCATTCAGGTACAGGGAGAGGTTGCAACAATCCTGGTGGCTTTTGGTGCGAAGCTTTTACCTATTAGCAAGTGAAACATGAATTCACAAACTTAGCAACATCTTTCTTCATTCCCAGCTACCAAAAGTATGAATGAAAATCCTTATACATCTTTCTAATTACTGGATGAATAGATAATATAGAGCAATGCGCTTCACGTAAGATGTCTTTCCTTAGTTTAGGTGTGTTTGGTACACAAACTGTGTGATGGTTATATAGTAACCCATCTTAGATATGGAATCCCTCTATCTCATTCTTCTCAAGTTGTTGTCTCAAGTATTTAAGTACTGGATCATCCTCTTGTCCTTTCTTTATTCTATCCCATATCTCTGGTTTGTATAAGTGAGGAATAGTTATAGTATTGACATTACTATCAAATGGTTTCCATTTACTCAACGTTGATAGTTGATGAATACTCATTCATCACTCTTTATTCTTATATTTTAGCTACAAAAACCTTTGCAAATGCATGTATATATTTGTAAATATAAATAATTACCAAAAGCATGCATGATGTAAATAGTAATAATTAGCATGTTTTTGTGTAAAAATAAAAGAATAAAGATCAAAAAGAAAAAGAGGGAAATATTTAGAATAAATATTGAGCAACCTAACCCAAGGGAGGGCTCAGCATGGGCCTGACCGCATAAAAGCCAAAGTAGAGGGAGATAGGGGCTCATGTGTGTAAATATATTTATAAATATAATAAAAGTATTTTTCCTCCAAAAAGAGACTAAAATGGGCTTGTAAATACTTTTATATATTTATAAATATAAAATCAAGATAAAAATAGAAAAATCAAAAAGAAAACAAAAATAGATCACTTGTATATATTCACCTTGTACATAGCCACATCGTTATCTATTTCACCTTATTAATAAATAAATTAAAATTCCAAAAATGTTGTAAATATTCTACTTTTATGTTGTAAATAAATAAAATAAAACCATTAAAACAAAAATAAAATAAAAAGAACAAAATTAAAAAGACCCAAAAATACATTGTAATGATACCATGTATATATATGTACATATGTATTTATTTCACCTATGTATATAAATAATAAAAATAAAATAAAAATATCTTTTTATTCCTAATTTTATGCTATAAATAAATAAAATATAAAATGGGAATAAAAGTGTATAAAAATAACTAATTAAATATCAAAATTAAAAATCCTATATTGTATATATACCTATATATAGCCCTACTATGTAAATACACTATTTTTATTTTGAAAAATTAAATAAAAATCACTAAAAATAGAAAAAATTAAAATAAAAATATTTCATGTTTTGAGTTTTAATTAAATAAGCCATTTTCTATTTTTAATCTAATTTCTAAATATTTTCCAGGTGGCAGCCTCCCACTGGTCCAGGGGGGTTGTTGACCGCCCGGTCAACTCCCCCCCCAGGACCACCTCTCACGGGTTTTACGCGGGTGACCCGACTTCTCCCTATTTTTGCGCCTAAACCCGACCACCTTGCACCTAAACCCAGGGTCCTAATCACCCTCCTGTGATCCGGGAACCTCGCCCGACATTGATCCTAGGGATCCGTGCTCCATAGAGCCGGACCCGAGCCATCTTTCCCGGACCTGCACCCATACATAAGCCGAGCTCCGCCACCCTATTGCGCATCTTTGGCTCACTTGTTCACCACCCAGGGACCTCCACCAATTTGGCGAGAGTGACAGCTTGCTCCAGCAGGTGTCGCAGCGAAGAGGGAGCAAGAGACCACTGATCCGGCGAAGTTTGCTCCGCCGTGCTCCGCCCAGAGCAGGAGCCAGAGCCTCGGACGACGACGGTCCTCGAGGCAAGGACCCAGAGCTTCCCAAGCTCGTCCCCAGTCGACTCGACCACCCAGGTAGCCTAGATCCTTCTTCTTTTTCTTTGATTTCGATTTTTCCCCAAATCGTGCCGCCGTCGACTTTCGCCGATTCCGACCATATCCCCCTTCCGTTCGATCATCGGAATCCATCATCGCCTCCGCCTTCCTCCCACGCACATTCTCCGCACCCCCGTTCAACCCAACTCGCACAGGAGCTGGGGATTCGAGCTCCTCCGTCCACCCCCTCGTCGGAGTTCGACCACTTCACCTCCCCGACCACTTTCACCACGCCTAACGGGGTCGAGGCAGTTTGCCCTCGACCCGCGAGTTTGCTGGCACACTTTGCAGGTTCATCCAAGCCCATCTGAGGGCTTGGACCATTTGGTCTAGCTGCTCCGCCTCCGCCGACCTCGCCGGAGCTCCCCAGGGCTCTGTTGGGTCATCGGAGGCCTCTATTAGACGCGGAGGGCCCGCAGCTACCTTCTCCGATCTTCAACGAGCTTCCAGGAGGAGACCAGCGCCGTCACGAGCTCGGCGAAGTTCGCCGGAGCCCAGTTCTTCCTCCATACTTCTCCGTCGTCCGATCAGCCTCCGAACTCCAGTTTCGATCTGAGCCGTCAAATCCAGGACCAGCAGCTACCGCACGATTTCCAGGAGGACTGATCCGCACCGTCCGATGGCCAGGGTTTAGCTACCGCACTTCTCCACCGTTCGATCTCCACGTGGCGACGCCTGGACCATTCGATCTGCACGAGGCCTTCCTTCGTTGGGCGCCACCCACTCCCAGCCGTCCATCTACCCACGTGGCGCCCATCCGTCGGTCGACTTAATAAAGGGTAATTTACCCTTAGGCCCTTCTCTTTAGTTTATTTAGCGTTTAGTCCTGTAAATATTTTTAGAGTTTTATTTGTGTTGGTATATTTGCACTGTGGTCCCTGAGTTTTATTTTATTCGCATATATGCCACTGTTTGTAGTGTAGCACGTGCATCGACACGTGCCTTTTGGGATATTTTGCATATTTAGCCATGTTGTTCTGCCATGTTATGGAATGAATGAATACTTTTGGATAATTGCATATATGCCCCCGTGAGTTGTTTTTATACGCATGTGCGTGATATTTGTGGGTAAATTACAAACAAGTCCTCGGACTTTTGGTACCTGTTACCAAATAGCCCGAGAACTTTCTTTTCTTTGCATATAGGTCCCTGAGTGCCCCAGGCACGCGCTGCGCGCGTGTTTTCTTGGGAACTTTGCACCGGGCCCCCCAGAGCTTTGGGTATTTGCACTTAGGTCCCTATGCACAGTACCTAAGTTTTATTTTTGAATAAAATATCAAACCTATTCCAAATTCAATGAAAATTGGACATATGGCTCCTGCCATGTTGTAAAATTTTCTACAATTTTTGTTGACATTTTTGTTTTTATTTGATATTTTTAAAAAATCAAAAACAGCCATTTTTACTACTATCTAATTTAAAAATTCACAAAAAATATTAAAACTTATCTAAAAATTACAAAAAATTAGCTACTGTTTGTTTTAGCTTGTTTGATTTTCTGGCCGATTTTGGCTTTTTTTCATTATATAAAACTCATAAAAATTACAAAACACCTAAAAACTTATAAAAATCCTAATAATTAATCTAAAAATCCAAAAATCATAAATCCAATTCCCAAATTTTCCTTAAACTTTCTAGTTTATAGGAAAATTTCCTCCAGGAGCTAACTAGGCCCTTTTGCATTTTTAATTGGCCTTTTTCTCCTGATTGGACAGTGTCTTCAATTTTTTACCTTGTTTGATTTTTAGAAAATTAAATAAAAATCAGAAAAATCCCAAAAATTAACTAAAAATAGTAAAAATCATAAAATATACAAAAAAATTTTTATTGGAATTTTTGACTGATTTTTGATGCATTAAATAATTGCCTGATGTTGATTGTTTTCTTGTTTTCCTTATTTTCTTAATTAATTAAAAATCCAAAAAAAATTATAAAAATTAAAAATCCACCAAAAATATCTTTTCTCTGATTTTATTACCTTTTTTGACTACTTCGTAGGCCGCGAAGCCATTACGTGCTCCTCGTGTTCGACCCTGGTCGCTATACCATGTTAATAAAATAGCAAGACCGCTATTGGATTTTCGAGTTGATTTCATCTTGTTTGGTGGTCTCTTTTTCTCGATTGACCACGTTTGGTGACTTGGGTCGCAACGACCCTTGAGTACCTTATACCTGAGTCGCTTGGCGTGTCATTAGAATGGTGCCGTTGCCGGGGAGCACGGCTTAGTAGTTTTTGATTTTTCATTTTCATTTTCTTTTTGTTTTATTTTTTCGTGGCTTTCCGCGGCTCTTTCGAAGTCCGTGGCTTTTCGTGCCTTTTTGTTTTTATTTTATTTTTGCTTTATTTTGTTTTATTTTATTTTCTTTTATTTTTGTTTTTGCTTGATTTTGAGTGTTTATTTTATTTGGCATTTTTTCACATATACCCTGTTTCATTTTCTTGACATTATCTGATTATTTTATTGGTCTGACCACTTATTTCTTTCTTGCGAGGGCCCGAGGACTGAGGCGGCAGCTTTCGAGAAGCCGACGCAACCGCGGGACTTGGAGGCGGCTCCCTTCTGCACGGAGCCGTAGGAGAGCGTGAGAGAGTAGACGAGCGGGCGAGGATTAGTTTAGCTTTTTATTTTTTCATTCTATTTGATTATTGTAATAATATAGGGACACACTCAGGCTTTGAACTCTCTAGCGGGTATGTTTCGTCGAGCACAGGTGTGCTCGGGGGACCCTTAGGTTTTTCGCGGTTTTTCGCGGCTTTTGGTTTTTCGCTACCTTTTACGGTTTTCAGCGGTTTTTCTCGAGCCCCTAGACTTAGGATTTTCTACTTGACCGTGTCGTAATTAGTAAGATCCCCACACCAAATTATCTGCCTGTTCCTATAGTGCGATTAATTGGACCTACTAATAACGCACTAATAAAAATAACTGACTCACTCCCTTCGTAGCCTACGTGCCGTAGCCTGCCTTGCCAAGCGCTGCTCCTGAACCCGATGTGTCGGGAGGAGTAGGTGTAGACCGAGATCGGACCTTTGGCTTGAAGGATCGGTGACCAGTTAGACGGTTCTTCGAGTAGAATTGCCTGTTTAGGACTCGGTTTTCATCGCTGCACCATATAGGTAGTTTACTTTCAATCTTTACATTTCTGCGCGGATCACTTGCATGTAGAGTGCTGGAGACAGGTACGCATTTCTATCTTTGCATGCATCATTGATTTCTTCGCGCATCGGCTTTTTCGTCTTCTCCCCTCTGTTTTTGACTTAATAATCAGGAGAACCGAAAAATTCGTTAGGCCTTTTGTTTTTATTGAAAAATATTAAAAAGAAAAACCATAAAATTGGGACTGCTAAAACTATTGACCCTAAAAGACAATTGACCTAAAAATCTATCTTGGGGAGAGCAACCCCCTCATTGCTTGGTTTGCTTGTGCGAGAGTGACCCGTTCACTAGGTAGAGCCCTCCGGTGCTATTTCCGACTGATTACCGACTCATTCGTGCGGGCCAGTCGGTTGGGGTAGCATCGGGTATCCCAGCATGTCACGTAATCGCTATGATAGATTGTTTGTTCACCAAATAAAATTTGACAATATAATTTGACCGAACTTTCACGGTCTTCAGCTCGCATTGCGTTGGTGTACAGAGGGGTTTGTATTCTGATCATAGTTTCTCCAGATCCTATCCGCCTTACTCGCCAGATCACGATGATGGGTAGACGATCTCTTAGGCAGCCTCTGGCTGCACCGCTTTCGGGCACGTCTACCCGTTCATCTAGGTTGGCTTGTGAGAGCCGAGACCCGCTCTCCGAGCCCGAGTATGATTCCACCCTGTTCCCCCTCGACCCCCTTTCGGTTCTGAGAGACATGAGCCAGAGGAGAGATTAGCAGATTTGTCAGCACCTGAGTTTGGCTCATTTGATTTTGCAGACGCCATGGCCGGTAGTTCCGAGGATCGCTCTCGAGGTCCACAGCCTGAGCACTTTGTGCTGGACCAGGGCGCGATCAACTCCACCCTAATCGCCTCCCTCGAGACCGTTCAGCAACAGTTGAGGGATCAGGGAGCATTCATGCTAGATATGAGGAGAGAGATGGAGTAGATGCGAGCAGAGAGAGATGAGAGGAGAGACGGGCCGAGGATCCCAGATGATGCAGATGCAGCAGCCGCCGCAGCCGCAGCAGCCGCCGCAGCAGCAGCAGCCGCCGCAGCCGCAGCAGCCACCGCCGCAGCAGCAGCCACCGCAGCCGCGGCAGGAGGACCACCGAGACCTATGCGGGAGTTGCATAATCCTGGATCGACGCTGATGCACCACTGGGTCGTACTTCCAGCTATCGTGGGGTCTTCAAGTTCCCCCCAAACACCTTGCAGTTACTCCCCCGCTTCCACGGACTCGCTACTGAGGAGCCCCATCTCCACCTTCAGGAGTTCCTCATGATCTGCAGTACTGTCCACGATCGTCAGGTGGACCAGGATACGATTCGAATGATCGCCTTCCCCTTTTCCTTGGCCGACAGAGCAGCCACCTAGCTGAAGCACCTGGGGAAGTTTGTTTACACTTGGGAGCAGCTCCGCACCGAGTACTTACACAAGTACTATCCACTCGGGCGGACCAATGCAGCGAGAGCCCTCATCAGTAACTTCTCCATGCTCCCCAATGAGCAATTCCATGAGGCATGGGAGAGGTTCCGTGAGCTGACTGATCGATGCCCGCACCATGACATTTCGAAGCCCAACCTTGTGTAGAGCTTCTTCAGCGGGCTGACACCAGAGCTCCAGGGCTTGGTGAACGCTTCTTGTGGCGGGTCTTACTTCACCAAGGATCACGACCAGGTCTGGGCCATCTATGAGGAGATGGCCGAGAACTACATGGTGATGTCCCAGACCAGGTTGTACACTCAGGGCTGACCCCAGCAGCAGACAAGACCCGTGCAGTACCAGAGGATAGCACGGGTCGACGCCGGTCCATCCAGTTCATCCGTAGTAGCAGCAGCACAGGCAGAGTCATCCGCTGCGGATACGGGTATCATTAGCGAGAAGTTGGATCGGATGGAGCTGATTGAGAAGAAGCAGTGCCAGGGCATCACTCAGATGGAGCAGATGGCACAGACTCTGAGCGACATGATGACCCAGCTCATGTGTCTCCAGGAGGCACAGACGGCTTCACAACCCCGTCTTCAGTCGCGAGGCGATCACGACAGCAGCAGCAACTCGTCCCAGCGCTCCAGCTCACACCAGCAGCCTAGACAGGTTCACCTTGTACAGGCGGAGCCGTACCAGCAGCAGCAACCCTCCGACCAGTCACCACAATCTCTAGATTTGCAGATGGTGGTATACCAGCCGGATCAGCCTCTGGCAGTACTCTCGCCAGCCTAGTACAATGCAGAGCCGTTGATGTATGTCAACGGGATTTGGTATGACCGTCCTCAGCCTGGGATCTGACGAGACCATCCCGGATTCAGGTGGGGGAACGGAGGTGTCCAGCCTCAGCAGCAACCATCTGGTCAGGGAGTCCAGTACAACCAGCAGAGAGATCACCAGCCGCAGCAGCAGCCCCCGGTCTACCCTTCACAGCAGCAGTCATCCTACGTTCCTCGTCCCTATCAGCAGGGACCGTCTTGGAGGCATGAGCATCAGCCTCACCGGCCACACCAGCAGCAGCATCCTCCCACTTACCCCTGTCACCAGCAGCAGCACCAGTTCCAGCAGCCTCACTACCAGAGAGGCTACTCGTCGGGCTCCCACAGTCCACCATACGAGAGCCCCGCCTTGGACGACATAGCCCGCCTCCTCACAGACCAGCAGGCTACTTTCAGACAGGAGATGGACGAGTTCCGCCAGGATATGCGGGACATTGTGAGAGGGAAGGCCGTCATCCCTGCCCAGATCGAGCCGAATCCCAACAGCCTAAAGCAGAACTCTGAGCAGGTAGCTTACACTGAGCATGCCACTCCTCGTGATCCATTTGATGATATGTCTTCAGACCTATTTGATGCTGATTTTGTCACACTTAGGAGCAGTAGGACACCAGCCGGCGGCGGCACCTCGTCTGAGCGACATCACGAGGACACACCTAGGGCGCCAGATGAGGAGCAAGAGAGCGGTACTGAGGCCGCTCATGTTGATGATGGTGGTACTGATGCCACCAAGGATGCTGATTCCATAGGCGGTGCTGAGGCCGCTATTTCACCAGTTCGAGGAGGTGGTACTGACGCCACCCGAGATGCCGAGCCAGAGAGCAGTACTGAGGCCGTGAGACGTCCAGTTGAGCTAGCCAATGGTGGTACTGAGGCCACCGGTGTTCATTCTGAGAGAGTTGTAGTTTTTCCTCATTCTGATGTACCTCGGAACCATGTTGTGAATAAAGGAAAAGGTTTGGTTTTTTCTGGTCCCACTGTGGTGCTTGATGTATGTGCGGATCCGGCCGTCGAGCCGTCTAGACCTTTTCCTAGTCCTTCATCTGAGAAGGACCCAGTTATCCCCTTCCCTAGAGCCCTTCAGATGGGGAAGGGGAAGAAAAAAGAAAAAGATCCAAAAAAGAGAGAGCAGGAAGAGTTCACCCAGAGCATGATTGATTGTTTCCATATCCAGCCGACTCTTCAGGAGGCTTTGCAGCACATCCCCCTTCTCCAGTGTTCTTTGAGAGACAGGACTACAGTCAGGAGGAGGAGGAGGAACCACCACTCAGAAATCCATGTGCTGACGAAAGCCACGTGCTTCGCGATTCAGAACCGTCTGCCGGCCAAGAGGCCAAATTCAGGAGCCCCATATGTCAGATGTTACATTAGAGAGCAGAGGTTCGACCAGACTCTATTAGATAGCGGATCGTCTATCAACCTCCTTCCGGCAGCCCTTCTCGGCCGCTTTGAGTTGGCACTCTTAGACAGAGCAGGACAGTCCTTCAGTTTGCTGATCGATCTGTCAAGAGGCCGAAGGGGTTGTTGCGAGACGTTGTCGTCACTATTCAGGGCCTGCAATTCCCCGTGGACTTCGTAGTGTTGGACATGGAGATCCATGATTCAGTGACTGATACCCCCATCATTCTCAGTCGTCCATTCTTGGCCACAGCCAAGGCGGTGACCGACCATGATAGCGGGAAGGTATACTTTCGCGTCGAGGGTGAAAGTGTACAAATAGAGACGGTCGAGGACTACAGAGCCAGAGACTAATCATGCTCAGAGACGACTTCAGATGCCGAGCAACTGACAGATGCCGGGCTAGACATCCACCAGGACTGCGACTTTGTGATCACAGACGATGAGGCAGTATGGGCAGACCCAGCAGCACAAGCCATCCTCTCATTTTCAGACACCGCTGATGCATAGATGATAGCAGAGGAGAGCCTGGAGAGCACAGCCCTGGTTCAAGATACCATAGAGGCAGCAGAGCAGGTTCTTGACTGCGACACTGATTTTTGTGATGACGGTGGTGCTGATGCCACCTTTATTGATGCAGATCCCTCGGATTCAGAGTCTGATTGGGCAGATTGCAAGGATCATATGCCAGACCTGAGTCCCACAGAGCCTACAGCTGAGGAGGAGGTAGATGCCGAGCAGATCAGAGAGAGTTCAGTTGAGCAGCCTTCTTCAGATCCAGTTTGCGAGAGTACGTTCTCATTCTCCCAGGCAGATTTGGCAGCATACACGCATCTTCTTTCGAAGCCAGATCCACCAGCACCCAGCTGTACAGAGCTGAAGCCGCTCCCTACTTCGTTGAAGTATCGATTCCTTACGGGTGAGCCTGAGATGTACCCAGTCATCATCTCCGCCGATCTGACTGGAGAGCAAGAATCCCGTTTGATGGGGGTTCTTGAAAAGAACCGCAAGGCAATCGGATGGAGCGTAGCAGATCTCCATGGGATTAGTCCATCACGTTGCTCCCACCATATCTATCTCGAGGATGGGGCGAAGCCATCGCGTGAGTTCCAGTGGCGGCTGAACCCCAATTTGAGAGAGGTCATCATGAAGGAAATCTCGAAATGGTGGAGCACAGATTTTATTTATCCCATTTCCGACTCCAAGTGGGTCAGCCCCTTGCATGTGGTGCCTAAGAAGACGGGCATCACGACTGTGATCAGTGAGTTGGGAGAGGAGATTGCTACACGAGTACCTACTTCTTGGCGGGTCTGCGTTGACTACAGGAGACTCAACCAGGCCACCAAGAAGGATCATTTCCCCCTGCCTTTTATTGACCATATCATTGAGAGACTGGCAGGCAAAAGCCATTACTGTTTCCTAGATGGGTACTCTTGCTACAACCAGGTGGCCATCGCTCCTGAGGACCAGGAGAAGACCACCTTTACCTGTCCCTTCGGCACATACACCTTCCGACGCATGCCATTTGGGCTATGCAATGCCCCTGCGACATTTCAGAGATGCACGCCGTCGATCTTTTCGGACATGGTAGGGAAGTGTTTGGAGGTCTTCATGGACGATTTCTCGATTTACGGTGACGGATTCGACTCCTATCTTGACTGCCTAGACCGAGTACTCCAGCGTTGTATAGAGGTTCACTTGGTGCTTTCTTGGGAGAAGAGTCACTTCAAAGTGACTCAAGGGATGGTGCTTGGCCACATCATCTCCAACAGGGGCATGGAGGTTGATCCGATCAAGGTAGATGTCATTAGAATACTCGCACCGCCGTCCAATTTGAGGGAGTTACGGTCATTTCTAGGGCACGTCGGTTTCTACCGACGATTCATTCATGATTTCAGCAGGATTGCCCGGCCGTTGACCGACCTCTTGACGAAAGACACCGAGTTCCTTGTCGATGACAAGTGTCTTTCGTCCTTCGAGACTCTCAAGCAGTGTGTCATAGAGGCTCCTGTTCTTCAGCCGCCTGATTGGTCTCTCCCATTTGAGATCATGACGGATGCCTCCGATTTCGCTGTGGGGGCTGTGCTAGGACAGAGGAGGGATGGAGTCCCCATTGCTATCCACTACGCTAGCCGCACATTGGATTCCGCCCAGCGGAATTATACGGTTACAGAGAAGGAGATGCTAGCCATAGTGTTTGCCCTAGATAAGTTCAGATCTTATATCATTGGATCTAGAGTGACCTTGTACACTGATCACACCACCATCCGATACCTTATGGCAAAGAAGGATGCCAAAGCCAGACTGACTAGATGGATCCTTCTACTCCAGGAGTTCGACATTGAGATCAAGGATAAACCTGGAGTCAAGAATGTGGTGGCGGATCATCTCTCCCGTTTAGAGCAGCCTGAGGAGTCTGAGCATATTGATCCCATCTGTGAGACCTTCCCAGATGAGGCGATCCTTGCTATCGCCTCACTCCCGTGGTATGCCGATATTGTGAACTTTCTCGTTGCTGGGAAAGTCCCACAAGATTGGCCCAGGCAGAGGCTTGAGACCTTCCTTGCGAAGGCCAAGTCCTACCACTGGGAGGATCCCATCCTTTACCACGAAGGAGGGGATAGCGTCTGGCGTAGGTGCATTCCTCAGGAGGAGCACCATAGCGTCCTCACTTACTGCCACAAGCTTGAGGCAGGAGGACATCATTCTGGGAGGAGAACGGCACAGAAAGTGCTCCAATCCGATTTGTGGTGGCCTACCCTCTTCAAGGACTCTGATGCGTTCGTGAAGAGGTGTACTGACTGTCAGAGGATGGGCACTTGTGGACAGCGTGATATGATGCCGATGCAGCCCATTCACTTCTGTGAGGTTTTTGACGCATGGGGCATCGATTTCATGGGTTCATTCCCTAAGAGTCAGGGATTTGAGTACATTATGTTGGCCGTAGATTATGTTAGTCGTTGGGTTGAGGCTATCCCCGCCCGAGCCGTTGATGCGAGGACAGTTTGCAGATTTTGAGGAAGCACATCATCACGCAGTTTGGGTTCCTCGAGTTTTGATTTCAGATGGGGGGGTCTCATTTCATCAACGACCAGGTGAAGGCCCTTGCTAGCGAGTTCGGTATAGACCATCGCATTGCTACACCTTACCATCCACAGACGAATGGTCTAGCCGAGGTGTCGAACAGGGAGATCAAGACTATATTGCAGAAAGTCGTCCGCCCTGACCGAAAGGATTGGTCACAGCTTTTGGACTCGGTCTTGTGGGCATATAGGACGTCTTTCAAGACACCATTGGGCACATCTCCCTTTCTCCTCGTGTATGGCAAGCCGTGCCATTTGCTTGTTGAGTTGAGGCACAGGTCACTTTGGGCAGTCACTGAGATACTTATGGATCCAGATGGTGTGGGAGACCAGAGGAGGGCAGAGTTAGCAGCCCTGGAGGAGTTGAGAGATACTGCCTTCTCAAACAACCTACATTATAAGGAGAGAGTGAAGGAGTGGCATGATTCTCACATCAGCCACAAGCATTCTGAGCCTGGACAGAGAGTATGGCTGTTTGATGCGAGGCTTCGTTTATTTCCAGGGAAGCTACAGAGCAAGTGGAAGGGACCTTACCTGGTTAGAAAGGTACACGACAACGGTAGCATTGATATATCCGAGTTGTCTTCTAAGAGTACCTTTCGAGTGAACGGCCAGCGGCTCAAGCCATTTCTAGATCATGAGCCGTGGGTCGTTGCTGTTGCCCCAATTTATTTTGCGAGAGATGTGGTCTTTTGACTCACATCTATTGCATCTCACGCCTGATTCTCACTGATCTTCCGACTTGTATAGATCCAGATATCCATATCATCATATTATTTAGTCCCACATCCCTTTATTCATCCTTTGATTAAGCTATACTTAGGGTGTACTTTACCCTAAGTATAGGAGGGATGTAGGACCTTTGGGTATTTCTTTTGTTTCTGTCTACCCCAGTTTTGCTGCCTATACTTAGGGATATTTTATCCTAAGTATAGGGGGGTAGACCCTGTACATTCTTCACTCGGTTTTTCCCTTAGTATACAGCCTGTTATACTTAGGATTACTTGATCCTAAGTATAGGGGGAAAAGCCGAGAGTCTCTTGATATTCATTCGTCTTTGTATATAGCCTTCCTTTTCACTTCCCTATACCTAGCACGAGTTATGTCTTCTTCATCGCTCTTGACTTTGAGGACATCGTTCGAGCTAAGTATATGGGGGTGTGTATATATTTCATATATACTTTAGCCATAACTCGTACTTTGTGTGAGTGTGTTAATAAATAAAATGGCTAAACCTTAAAAACCACAAAAATTAAAAATTTTTCATATACATAAACCTTCTTTTATTTGCACATAAATAGCTAGTGTACAAATTATTTTTGTAAAAATGTTTTCAAAAATCTTTTTTGTAAAGCTTGTGTAAATATTTTCTTATCAAAATTATGTATATAGTACAAAATATTTCCAAAATGTTTTGAAAATCAAAAGTTTGCAAAAATCTTGTGTAAATGTGTGTACATACCTTTTGCAAAACTTGCACTTCATGCATCATCCATTCATGATTTCAAAACATTTTTCAAAAATTTTGCATGTTTGTAAAAGTTTGTGTAAATAGCATCTTTTGTACATATGTTTATAGTTTTTTCTGGATGATAGTTGACATTTAAACTAGCCTGGAATCAAATTGAGAAATGGAGCTTGATTAAGATCTTAATCCACCTAATTTATAAGAGGAACCTTATAGGGCTTAGGTTTAAGGCTTTTCAGGTCCACGGTGACTTAATTCTTTGAGTCCACTAGGCTATGATCACATGTCATCTCAATGAGCCTAAGTAGAGAACTTAACAACAACACATGACTCATAGAGACAATGGCTTTACTTGGACACCAGCACTTTGCATCGAGCTCTCTACGGATGAGGTGGTGAGGAGGCAGTCTTACTTGACTTGGGGTAGCATATGAGGGTAGTACTTCTAGGCGGAACCTCTCTTCTTCTTTTAGTGAAGGAAGTGCGTCTCAACTTGGTCTGGTTGCTATGAGGTCTAACGACGGGAGTTGTGGGTTGCAATAAAGCTTCAAAAGAGGGATAGTCTACTGGCTCAAGAGGAAAAACTCCTTGTATATATGCTGCACATGTATATGTTGTATAGATGCACTTGAAAAAAAAATGCAACAAGAAAATAACTCCAAAAAAGTGGTGGGTCTGATAGAAAATGATAATCCCACCGGAGTATGTACATAGAGTGCAATAAGCCAAGCTTGAGATTCATGATCCACCTTATATAGCTTGCATCAGGGAGACTTGGCTACACTGGTCAAGCTCCCAAGGGTACATGGCTACACTGGCCTTGACCCATTCTCTTCTTCCTCCTCTTCTTGAGCTGGTTGAACTTGAACTTAGAAGGGAATACCCCGCTCCTCGAGGAAAGAGTGGCCAGATTGAGGTCATAGAGTTACCTTGTTGGGGAGGGTTGTCAAGTTACCATTTTTGAGGTGGAGAGCTTATACCTCACATTCACAGGACAAGGAAAGATTCATGGTCTTCAGGGTTTGTGGTTGATGACTTGTTCTGATCTGGAGCATTGAGGAGTCTTGATTAGAGATTAGTGGAATTTAGAGGCTGTTGAGTTTTAGGCTTAAGTCCAAATAAGGTTCCGACACACTAATAATCCAAAGATCTGATCGAGCTCCATACCTTAATTTAATGAAGGCAAGTTTAATAATCAACCTTGATCCATGTACATTCTCTTTTTCTTTTTCTTTCTTTCTTTTTCACTTATTTTTCAAATAAGTGTTTGCTAAGGGACTAGCAAAGTTAAGTATAGGGGGGTGATGAATACTCATTCATCACTCTTTATTCTTATATTTTAGCTACAAAAACCTTTGCAAATGCATGTATATATTTGTAAATATAAATAATAACCAAAAGCATGCATGGTGTAAATAGTAATAATTAGCATGTTTTTGTGTAAAAATAAAAGAATAAAGATCAAAAAGAAAAAGAGGGAAATATTTAGAATAAATATTGAGCAACCTAACCCAAGGGAGGGCTCAGCATGGGCCTGAGCGCATAAAAGCCAAAGTAGAGGGAGATAGGGGCTCATGTGTGTAAATATATTTATAAATATAATAAAAGTATTTTCCTCCAAAAAGATACTAAAATGGGCTTGTAAATACTTGTATATATTTATAAATACAAAATCAAGATAAAAATAGAAAAATCAAAAAGAAAATAAAAATAGATCACTTGTATATATTCACCTTGTACATAGCCACATCCTTATTTATTTCACCTTATTAATAAATAAATTAAAATTCCAAAAATGTTGTAAATATTCTACTTTTTATGTTGTAAATAAATAAAATAAAACCATTAAAACAAAAACAAAATAAAAAGAAAAAAAATAAAAAAACCCAAAAATACATTGTAAATATACCATGTATATATATGTATATATGTATTTATTTCACCTATGTATATAAATAATAAAAATAAAATAAAAATATCCTTTTATTCCTAATTTTATGCTATAAATAAATAAAATATAAAATGGGAATAAAAGTGCATAAAAATAACTAATTAAAAATCAAAATTAAAAATCCTATATTGTATATATACCTATATATAGCCCTACTATGTAAATACACTATTTTTATTTTGAAAAATTAATTAAAAATCACTAAAAAATAGAAAAAATTAATATAAAAATATTTCATGTTTTGAGTTTTAATTAAATAAGCCATTTGCTGTTTTTAATCTAATTTCTAAATATTTTCCAGGTGGCAGCCTCCCATTGGTCCAGGGGGTTGTTGACCGCCCGGTCAACTCCCCCCCCCCAGGACCACCTCTCACGGGTTTTAGGTGGGTGCCCGACTTCTCCCTATTTTTGCACCTGAACCCGACCACCTTGCACCTAAACCCAAGGTCCTAATCACCCTCCTATGATCCGGGAACCTCGCCCGACATTGATCCTAGGTATCCGTGCTCCAAAGAGCCGGACCCGAGCCATCTTTCCCGCACCTGCACCCATACATAAGCCGAGATCTGCCACCTTATTGCGCATCTTTGGCTCACTTGTAAACCACCCAGGGACCTCCACCGGCTTGGCGAGAGTGACAGCTTGCTCCAGCAGGTGTCGCAGCGAGGAGGGAGCAAGAGACCACTGATCCGGCGAAGTTTGCTCCGTCGTGCTCCGCCCAGAGCAGGAGTCAGAGCCTCGGACGACGAAGGTCCTCGAGGCAAGGACCCAGAGCTGCCCAAGCTCGTCCCCAGTCGACTCGACCACCCAGGTAGCGTAGATCCTTCTTCTTTTTCTTTGATTTCGATTTTCCCCAAATCGCGCCGCCGTCGACTTTCGCCGATTCCGACCATATCCCCCTTCCGTTCGATCATCGGAATCCATCATCGCCTCCGCCTTCCTCCCACGCACGTTCTCCGTACCCCCGTTCAACCCAGCTCGCACAGGAGCTGGGGATTCGAGCTCCTCCGTCCACCCCCTCACCGGAGTTCGACCACTTCGCCTCCCTGACCACTTTCACCACGCCTAACGGGGTCGAGGCAGTTTGCCCTCGACCCGTGAGTTTGCTGGCACACTTTGTAGGTTCATCCAAGCCCATCTGAGGGCTTGGACCATTTGGTCTAGCTGCTCTGCCTCCGCCGACCTCGCCGGAGCTCCCCAGGGCTCTATTGGGTCATCAGAGGCCTCCATTAGACGCGGAGGGCCCGCAGCTACCTTCTCCGATCTTCAGCGAGCTTCCAGGAGGAGACCAGCGCCGTCACGAGCTCGGCGAAGTTCACCGGAGCCCAGTTCTTCCTCCATCCTTCTCCACCGTCCGATCAGCCTCCGAGCTGCAGTTTCGATCTGAGCCGTCCAATCCAGGAGCAGCAGCTACCGCATGATTTCCAGGAGGACTGATCCGCACCGACCGATGGCCAGGGTTTAGCTACCGCACTTCTCCACCGTTCGATCTCCATGTGGCGACGCCTGGACCATTCGATCCACACGAGGGCTTCCTTCGTTGGGCGCCACCCACTCCCAGTCGTCCATCTACCCACGTGGCGCCCATCCGTCGGTCGACTTAATAAAGGGTAATTTACCCTTAGGCCCTTCTCTTTAATTTATTTAGCGTTTAGTCCTGTAAATATTTTTAGAGTTTTATTTGCATTGGTACATTTGCACTTTGGTCCCTGAGTTTTATTTTATTTGCACATATGCCCTTGTTTGTAGTGTAGCATGTGCATCGACACATGCCTTTTGGGATATTTTGCATATTTAGCCCTGTTGTTCTGCCATGTTATGGAATGAATGAATACTTTTGGATAATTGCAGATATGCCCCTGTGAGTTGTTTTTATACGCATGTGCATGATATTTATGGGTAAATTACAAACAAGTCCTCGAACTTTTGGTACCTGTTACCAAATAGCCCCAGAACTTTGTTTTCTTTGCATATAGGTCCCTGAGTGCCCCAGGCACGCGCTGCGGGCGTGTTTTCTTGGGAATTTTGCATCGGGCCCCCCAGAGCTTTGGGTATTTGCACTCAGGTCCCTGTGCACAGTACCTAAGTTTTATTTTTGAATAAAATATCAAACCTACTCCAAATTCGATAAAAATTGGATACATGGCTCCTGCCATGTTGTAAAATTTTCTAGAATTTTCAGAGACATTTTTGTTTTTATTTGATATTTTTAAAAATCTAAAACAACCATTTTTACTATTGTCTAATTTAAAAATTCCCCAAAAAATATTAAAACTTATCTAAAAATTACCAAAAAAGTTAGCTAGTGTTTGTTTTGGCTTGTTTGATTTTCTGGCCAATTTTGGCTATTTTTAATTATATAAAACTAATAAAAATTACAAAACACCTAAAAACTTATAAAAATTCTAATAATTAATCTAAAAATCCAAAAATCATAAATCCAGTGCCAAAATTTTCCTTAAACTTTCTAGTTTATAGGAAAAATACCTTCAGAGCTAACTTGGCCCTTTTGCCATTTTAATTGGCCTTTTTCTCCTGACTGGACAGTGTCTTCAGTTTCTTACCTTGTTTGATTTTTAGAAAATTAAATAAAAATCAGAAAAATCCCAAAAATTCAGTAAAAATAGTAAAAATCATAAAATATACAAAAACATTTTTATTGGAATTTTTGACTGATTTTTGATGCATTAAATAATTGCTTGAAGTTGATTGTTATCTTGTTTTCCTTATTTTCTTAATTAATTAAAAATCCAAAAAAAATTATAAAAATTAAAAATCCACCAAAAATATCTTTTCTCTGATTTTATTTCCTTTTTTAACTACTTTGTAGGCCGCGAGGCCATTACGTGCTCCTTGTGTTCGACCCTGGTCGCTATACCAGGTTAATAAAATAGCAAGACCGCTATTGGATTTTCGAGTTGATTTCATCTTGTTTGGTGGTCTCTTTTTCTCGATTGACCACGTCTGGTGACTTGGATCGCAACGACCCTTGAGTACCTTATACCTGAGTCGCTTGGCGTGTCATCAATAGTAAACCCCAGAAGTTGATAGCACTCACCAACCCAGGTGAATAAGTTCTTCTACTAAGGGCATCTGTTACGACGTTCCCCTTACCGGGTGGTAGGAGATGGTGCAATCATAGTCATTCAATAACTCTAGCCACCATCTTTATCTCATATTGAGCTCCTACTGATTAAACAAATATTTCAAGCTTTTATGATCAGTGAAGATTTCAAAAGTAATACCATAGAGGTAGTGTCATTATCTTTAAAGCGAAAACTATGATAGCTAATTCAAGGTCATGTGTCGGGTAGTTCTTCTCATGTGTCCTGAGTTATCGTGATACATATGCAACTACCTTACCATGTTGCATAAGAACTGCCCTAAGTACTTCTTCAGATGTATCAGTGTACACTGTAAACCCTTCACTCCTAGAGGGAAGAGTAAGGATAGGTGCATATGTTAGGGATTCTTTCAGTGTTTGGAAACTAGTTTCGCATGCATCAGACCATATGAATGGAACCTCTTTCTGAGTTAGCCTAGTCATTGGCAATGCTATTCGTGAAAAGTCCTTCACAAATCTTCTATAATATCCGGCTAAACCAATAAAAGATCGTATTTCTGTGACCGTCTTCAAGCGTTCCTAACTTATCACCGCACTAATATTTGTAGGATCAACTAATATACCTTCCCCAGAAATAACATGGCCTAAGAAAGATACTTCAGCTAGCCAAAAGTCACGTTTGCTATATTTAGCATATAGTTTGTTCTTCCTTAGTGTTTCAAGTGCATGCCAGAGATGGTGTTCATGCCGGTATTTATCCTTGGTGTAAATAAGCACATCATCAATAAAGATTACTATAAAGTGATCTAGGAACTCCTTGAATACTCTATTCATGAGATCCATGAAGGATGTTGGGACATTTGTCAGTCCAAAAGGCATAACTAAGAATTCATAATGTCCATATCTAGTTCGAAAGGCTGTCTTGGGGATATTTGCATCTTTAATCTTCAACGGA
This sequence comes from Ottelia alismoides, assembly GCA_037367405.1. Taxonomy (NCBI): domain Eukaryota; kingdom Viridiplantae; phylum Streptophyta; class Magnoliopsida; order Alismatales; family Hydrocharitaceae; genus Ottelia; species Ottelia alismoides. The sequence continues at coordinate 168,219 of JAZKJV010004593.1, forward strand.
CGGTATCCAGATCTTAAGTCAATCTTAGAATACACAGTTGAACTCTGCAACTGCTCAAAAAATCATCTATTCTAGGCAAAGGATACTTGTTCTTTACTATCTTCTTGTTTAACTGTCTATAGTCAATTGACAACTGCATTGACCCGTCCTTTTTCCTCACAAACAAAACAGATGCACACCATGGTGAAGTACCAGGATGAATGAATCCTTTATCTAACAGTTCTTGTAACTGTACTTTTAACTCTCACAACTCATATGGGGCCATCCTATATGGAGGGATAGAGATAGGTTGAGTATCCGGTGTGAGAGAGATTTCAAACTCAATCTCTCACTCAGGTGGTAATCCAGGTAGTTCCTCTGGAAATACATTAGGAAACTCGCACACTATTAGTACATCTTCTATCATTCTGTCAAACCCTGATGTAGTGGTTACATAAGCTAAATAGCCTTGGCACCCTTGCTGTAACAATTGTTGTGCCTTCAAAGTAGAGATATATTCAATATTATTATTGGATATCTTTCCAATGAATTGGAACTCTGTCGAGTTAGGAAGGTGAAAAGTTACTATCTTTTGAAAACAGTCAAGGCATGCATGATGCCTTTCTAGCAGGTCCATATCCAGGATGTGATCAAAACTACTCATATTTCAATAAGTAGTAGAGAAGCTGGTAAATGATATCCTACAATCTATATCACGTAGTCATCTAAGATCTCTTGGATTATAAATACTTTAACTCCTTGTCCTTTAATCAAATAATGTTTTTGTATTTCTATCGATATCTTATATTTATGGTAGGATTCAAGTAATTTTGTTCTACCTAAGGAAGGCCTCCTACATGGCTCCTCCGATAGGAGTAGGGGTCTACTCCATGTAGTTACGTAACTAGATTCTTCATTTCACATGTTATACCTCCCCTTACTTCAGTTATATCTCTAACCCATGCAGTTTCCTCAATGCTTCATTGATAGGAGGTTTCAACATCTCTCCGGTCATCTGTTCGGCCTCCAACAAATAGGAGTTGATCCACTAGTCCATCTATCATAGCTGCTTCGCCAACCCACCGCCATCTTTACCGAGGTTCTAGTTATCTTCTCCGGCTTTCATCACCTTCAGACCACAAAGGAGGAGAAGTAGGCACTCTACCAGAGCTCTACATGAGCATCACCGAGCAAGGAGCAACAACTCCTCTAGATGGAGTGCATGTACAGTTGGATCCTGATCTAATGGTACACAGAAGAACCATCATCAGCCACCTAATCTAGTCAAAGGAGCATCACAACCTTTCATCCCTACCTTGATTTGAGCCCTATGACTCATCTGCTCTCACCACTTTGATCAGGACCAAAGGTTTTGACCGACCCTTTCAGCCATGGAGCACTTGCACCTCGCATGAAGTAATAGAGGCGAACCATGTGGCTTGAGCCTAAGCTGTCCTTTGAACCTTCGCTCGCACGTCGTACACATGTGCCAGTCTGGGATATTTCCAAAACCACACCATCGTGTTTTTATATTTCCACATCTATCCCTATGTGTTTGGAATTTTATAGATAAGTCTCATACAGCTTTCATATATAGCATTTTAGTCCATTTTGGACCTATGTGTTTATATTAACTTTATTTGCAATAAATCACATGGATTCATTGTTTAATAATTTTTGCATCATTTATCCAAAATTAGTGAATTGGTCTCATTTGAAAGTTCAAATAATTGACTTTAATATGGCATAGTTTATTCTCTGATTTGAATTATCATTTTTAAATAATTAATTAGAGAAGTGTGTTGAATATTACATCTTGACTTGTATACTATTATGTATCTTAGCTTCATTTTATGTACTAACTGTACCCTGAGTTGCTTATCAAATTTAGAATTTAATTAGGTGACTAAATAATTGATTCTCTATAACTAATAACATAATTATTTGCTAAATGTTATTAAGTAATTTAAGTGATTCATTAAATAGGTGCTTGATTAACTAAGTTGAAATTGAAAGCATTCATTGATCTATCTAGGACTAAATTACTTATTGAATCAAGCTTAAGTTTAAACAATTAATTCAGGAGCATTCTTTGTAGTTGTATGTATTGTTTGCATTATCATACGTTTTTATATCATTGATTATTTTGCATATAAAAGTCCCAAAAAATAGTATGCATTCATCCTCTTTGTATCGTTGACCTAGATACACATTATAATCACTTAATCTAGATTACATATATCCTACTTAAATAACTTAATTAGCACATGTCCTTGGGTTCGACCTTGGACTTATCTAGGTATAAATTAAGATGCATTCTATTCACCGAGATGTTTAGATGTGGATATGATATATTGTTATTGGCTCGTATTACAACGATACGATATTAACATACCCAAATAGCAATTCATCAAATGATGCCAATGCCAGGGACATGGCTTCATTAGGTTACATAATTAGGTTTAAGTCTTAATTAGGTGATTTTAGTGTCATTTAGGTCAATCATTATTTTATTAACTATGTTGCATTGGTTGACTTTGTATTTGTTCATGAGTTGTTCTTTTAATCGACATAGACATCTCTCTTAAGATCTAACCATCTAGTTGTGTGAGTAGAGGAAGACCAAAGGTGATGTGGAGGCGAGGAGCTTGGAGCAGTATGCTAAGAGTCTACATTCAAATGATCAAGAGAGAGAGATTGTATAGCTAGCTAAAACATCATCAACAACAAAGCCTTCAGCTACATGGATTCTTTGTCTCCATTCAGATCTGTCTTGGGTCATTCTCAGACTTAGATCCAAAAAAACTAGTATCCCTTTGTATAGTCTCATTCCAACATTTTTTGGGCCTTCCTTACCCTCTCTTAGCAGGCTCAACATCCTAAAACTCATATCTCCTAACCGGTGCATCAGCAGATCTCCTTTACAAATGGCTAAACCACCTTAAGAAGTTTTCTCGCATATTATCCTCGATCGGAGCTACACCAACTTTTATTATGATTGCTTCATTCTGAATCCAATCTTTACATGTGTATCTACACATCCACCTTAGTATTTTCATTTCTATTACCATCATTCTCTACACATTCCTATGGTTCACAGGCCAACATTCAGATCCATAAAGCATAGCAGGTCTCACAACTACTTTTTAGAACTTTACTTTGATTTTCAAAGGAATTTTCTTGTCACAAAGAACAATAGAGGCCCCTCTCCACTTTATCCAACCTGTATTTATTCTATTAGTAACATTTTCATCAATGTCCCCATCATGTTGCAAAATAGATCCTAGGTATCTAATAGAATCTCTCTCTGAATGTTGGCCTCACCAATCTTCACCTCGATTCCTTTATCATTGCTTCCACCAAAAGTGCACTCCATATATTCAGTTTTATCACTACTTATACAAAATCCTTTAGTCTCTAGTGCATGTCTCCAAACCTCAAACTTCTCATTACTCCATTTCTAGTCTCATCAATCAATACAATATCATCATCAAATAACATATACCAAGGTATCTCATCCTAAATGTGACTTGTCAACTCATCCATAATCAAAGTAAAAAGAAATGGACTCTGTTTGAGCCTTGATATACCAATGTTGATGTCAAAATGGCCAGTCTTCCTAGACCAGATACTTACACAAGATAAAGCCCTATCATACATATCCTTTATAAGGTTAATGTATGGGGCATGTACTTGTCTCTTCTCCAAAACACTCCACAATATCTCACGTGAGACAGAATTATAAGCCTTCTCCAAATCAAGAAAAAATTCCTATGAAGGTTTTTCCATTTTAGCTCTATAAATCTCCATTGTTCTCCTTAGCAAATGGATTGGCTTCAATGGTTGAGCAACCTGGCATGAATTCGAATTAGTTTTATTTTACTTTGGAAATTTGACTCAACCTTCTTTTGATCAACCTGGCATGAATCCAAATTAAATAGCTAGCTAATGTAGTATAAATTATCATTCTTTGTGTAATTTTTATAATTTTTTAATTAGCTCATTTTCTAGACGTTCTTGATTGAGAACTCACGTTTATAAACCAGAGACTTTATAATTGTTTATTCATTATGTTGTGTCGAGACTTGTTTCACTCTTGACCAAAGAGTGGGGCTCGACTTGAGTGACGAAAGTTAAGGATAGGCACACGACTCTTAGATCTACTTAGGTCTTATTTATTATGCTCGTTTAACTTAGACCAAACATCAAATAAATTCATTAATCAAGATGCACCTTAGATCATTCCGATTAGCTTCATATATAAATTACTTCTTCAATAGTAATAGAACTCTTGTTCAGTTACGGCTTCTCATCGACTTGCATATATTTAGATAACTTTCAATTCAGTCGTGCTTTCACATGAAGAGTACAGGGTGAGCATACTTCTTTCTGATCAATCATCATAGTTTTCTGCTTGCATTCGGATTTCTCAATTCCTTTCTCTTGAGTTTTATAACATAGGATTAAAAATAAAGGGACTGACATTAAGTATGTGCTTCGATGTTCTCACATTAAACTTCAAGTGATAACCAAGCATAAAATTCATATTGTTAATATAAGTTGATATAATATAAACTTGGAATAAAATCAACCTCCTCTTACGGGAGAGTAATCCCCTCATTTCTCATAGGCATTTACCTCCGGACAGAGTAGGTAAGGACGCATCCATAGGAATAGAGCTCAAATCCTTGGGCGTGCACCTTAAGTCTCCATTTCTAACTTTTATGAATTTGGGAGCTGTAAGTGCTCGCCTCCGACCTTAGTTTGTGTTTTGCTCGTGTAAGTCTATTAGCTCCTTTAAGGGTGTGATATAACCCATCATCCTTGACATATCACCTTTTTGATTGAGGACTAATAGAAGCACTTCTGAGCATAAGGGAGAGACATTGTGAGTAACATACTCGATGATTTAACTATCACTAATTAAAATTGACAGGATAAACTGGTCGAACTCTTACAACATTCAAGTGTGAAGTTGGTGAATCAATGGGGTTTGTATTGCATTTGTATTATCTGAGTTAAATCCTGCACATTCAAGTGCATTCTTGTGAGATTGCATCTCTTGATTCAACTCCGTGCTCATTTCGTATCCTATTGACATCAAAGATGGACATTGGGTGAAGTTTGTTCATACTTCACAAACCTCACATTGAGCTCCTCAAATGTCATGTCTTTTGAGGTCAATGATACCTCATTTCCTGAACCTCCCTGGACTAATGATGATCCTCGGCTTGAGTCTAGGTTCTCTTCTTTAGGGAATGGTCACACACCAACAAATCTCTTCCCCTCTTCCCTTCTCATTTGGGATGTCCTTTGCCACTGTGAGCTCGATTTGATTTCAACGTCTACTTCTAATATAAACCCATTTTCTGATGAAGGTGATGCTAAAGTTTTAAAAATCGAATCGGTCGGTTCGACTAGTTTAACCAAGAACCAAAAGAAAATGTGTTCAAACATAGTTTTTAAGGAAATAAAAACCAATCAAAATTGATCAAACACCGATTGGACCGTTTAAACCCAGTTGAATCAATTGAACCAAACAAGTGGTTCAACTATCCATTTTTTATATAAAAAAATTATTTTTTAATAATTTAATAAAATGAAAACTCTTAAAATAATTCATAACTTAGTCTCATTCTACCCCACATTATAATACTCCTTAATATTTTCTCCTTCCACACGTACTAATGACCCATTATTGCCTCTCCATTCTTGTCATATGAGCATTGCCTCTCTCTTCTCACATTCAACAGCAAATAAAGAAGACATTGTCATGATCATACTATAGGAAGTAATAAATTAACCATTGTCATTAACTAGAGTTTAAATAGTACTAAAATTGTTAATTGTATACATCACATATATGTATTTAACTAAATTTTACACGAAACATTATTATGCTCTTGTATTTTTCTAATAACATTTACACCCCTGATTTTTAGTAATTTCAAGTGTGTGCTTCTATATTCTTAAAAAAATCGCAATACTTAGTTGGTGTAATATAAGAGCACAAGTGTAGTAATAAAATGACAATACTATGTGTTTTGTAAAAATATAATGGCACATATGTAATTGAAAAAAAAGGGGTATACGTGTTATTAGAAAAACTTGGAACGACATGAATGTAAAATCCTCTAATGACATGATGTAGCATTTTCAAATTTTTTGAATGATATACGATCTAACTCGGTTAGACGTGGTTGAACCATACAAACTAAACCAACAATACGATAGTTTGGTTTTTCTGATTTTTATGAACTATTGATGTCACCACTGATTCGACTGGTCAGTCCCATTGGTCTGATCATAAAAACCACAAACTGATACCTACCTGGTTTGATGTCCGGATCAGTTTTTAAAACATTGGGTGTTACATAAGATTCATTTGTCATGATGCCTCCAAAGAAGCACCTCAAGGGTGAGGATCATGATGACCTCTTATATGCAATAGTATCTAGACTGGCCACGACAGAACATCAGAATGTTCATATTAGAGCTCAGATAGGTCAGCTGAATGTAGGAGTTGACGCACCGATGGATACAAACCACAATTTAGGGTAGTGTCAATGAATTGGTTGAGTCCACATACACCAGATGTGCAAAATGAGATGAAGCCTCAATTCCTTACATTGCTGCCAAATTATAATGGGAATGCCAATAAGGAACCTTATGTATTCTGAGGGACTTTGAGTTAGTCTGTTATAACCAAGGTTTTTGAAACCAAACCAAACATCGAACTAGAAACCTTGCTGAAATGGTCGGATCGGGTCGAACCATGTAATCAAACCGGTTCAATCGGATGATGACATCATCCTTATTTAAAACCAGATTAAACCGGGCCGGTGAAAAAAAAGTGGTTGAACCGGCTAATCAAATCGAAATGAAATAATATATATAATATATACTTAATATACTAGAAATATATATAAAATACATAGATAATGTATATACTTCACACTATACATAAAGTATTTTTCTTATACACAATCAAATTTAATACATATCATATATATATATATTATTTGGACTAGATGCTCTATAACAAGATAATAGTTTAATTATATTTAAAATCCAGTATATGCAAAAAGTTGTGTTAGTGTAGTTGGTTAGAGGTGTGTAATAGGAAATCAAAGGTCACGAGTTCAACTCCCACTAACAAAAAAAAAATTAAATAATTTAAAAATTAAATGCGGTTCAACTTCGGTTGAACCTGGTTAAATCGGGTCAAAAAAATAGGTTGAACCGGACGGGTTAATTAAAATTTGCATAATCGAACCGAACCAGTTAAACCGGTTAACCGAACCGGTCCAGGCCCAGTTCGCCGGTCGGACCAGTCGAACCGGCCGGTCCGGTCCAGTTTCAAAAACACTGGTTATAACCTTAAGCATCCTAGGGTTAGTCAACACTACATCATGCTCAAAGCCCTTCTTTTTGCCTTGGGAGATAAGGTAGACTATTGACTGAAGAAGCTTGGGGTAGCTATAACTACCTATACTTAGTTCAAGGACCTTTTGTTGTAGAAGTTCTACCCTTTGAGTAGGTCAAATAAAATGTGAACTCGGATCATGAACTTCACCCAACTACCCAACGAGCCTTTTGTGACACATGGGAGAGGTTCAAGGAGTTACTGCAGAAGTGTCCTTATCATGGTATATAGAATACCATTTTGCTTCTGGCCTTATTCAGTGGTATTACCCCTGAGATGCAGAGGTTAATGTGTGCTACCTATGGAGGCAGCTATATGTCCAAGGGAGCGGATACCGTCTGGAAGGTGTTCAAGTAGATGGTTGATACTAGTCGCTCACAGACCACCATCATGGGCGTACACAAACACCCCCCTCACATTCCTATATAAGAAGAGGGGTAAGTGATGACTAGGATGACGGCTAGGGTATAAGGTACTAAATGGTCGTTGCGACCCAAGCAATCAAACTCGGTCAATCCAGAAAAAGAGACCACCAAATAATATGAAATCAACTCAAAACACGATAGCGGTCTTGCTATTTTATTAACCTGGTATAGCGACCAGGGTCGAACACAAGGAGCACGTAATGGCCTCGCGGCCTACGAAGTAGTCAAAAATAAAATAAAAGAAAAGAGTATTTTTGGTGGGTTTTAATTCTTTTTATATTTTTTTTGGATTTTTAATGTATTAAGAAAATAAAGAAAACTAGAAAAAAAAGCAATTCAGCTATTTATTTAATGCACTAAAAATCAACCAAAAATTCAAATAAAAATGTTTTTGTGTGTTTTATAGTTTTTACTGCTTTTAGTGAATTTTTGGGATTTTTCTGATTTTCATTTAATTTTCTAAAAAATAAAACAAAGTAAGAACAGGGAGGTACTGTCCAGCCGAGCTTATGGGACTTAGATAAAATATCTAAGAGTCCCCAATAAGCTTGGAGGTAATTTTCCTGTATAGAAAAAAAAACAAGGAAAATTTTGGCACCTTAATTATTATTTTTGGGTTTTTAAATTATTTATTAGAATTTTTATGAGTTTTTAGGTGTTTTTCAATTTTTATGAGTTTTATATAATGAAAATAGCCAAAATTGGCTAGAAAATCAAGCAAGCCAAAACAAACAGTAGCTAATTTTGTTGTAATTTTTAGATAGGTTTTAATATTTTTTTGTGATTTTCAAAGTTAACAGTAACTAAAATAGCTGTTTTTCAATTTTTAAAAATATCAAATCAAAACAAAAATGTCTCCAAAAATTCCAGAAAATTTTACAACATGGAAGGAGCCATGTGTCCAATTTTCATTGTATTTGGAGTCGATTTGCTATTTTATTCAAAAATAAAAGTTAGGTACTGTACACAGGGACCTGAGTGCAAATACCCAAAGCTCTAGGGGGTCCGGTGCAAAATACCCAGGAAAACACGCACGTAGCGCGTGCCTGAGGCACTCAGGGACCTAAATGTAATAAAAATAAGTTCCGGGGGCTATTTGGTAACGGGTACCAAAAGTCCGAGGGCCTGTTTGCAATTTACCCACAAATAAACGCACATACACAATTAATTCACGCACAGGGGTATAAAAGCAATTATCCAAAAGTTTTCATTCATTTCAGAACCAACCAGAACTACAGGGCTACTGACGCAAAATACCCAACAAAACTGTGTCGATGTACGTGCTACTCCATAAACAGGGGCATATAAGCAAATAAAATAAAGCGCAGGGTCCACAGTGCAATTGTACCAAAAATAAAACATTACGTATTTATAGGACTAAATGCTAAATAAAATAAAAGGCATGGCCTAAGGGTAAATTACACTTTATTAAGTCGACCGACGGATGGGCACCACGTGGTGGATGGACGGCTGAGATGCGGGTGGTGCCCAACGAAGGAGTCTTCGACGCTGATCTGACGGTCCAAGCATTGCCACGTGCAAGATCAAACGGTGGATGGTGGCTGTGGCTGAATCTCGTTGGATCGACGGTGGAGATCAACCCTCAACAGATCTAGCGGTGGATGCTGCTCCTCAAATGGACGATCGTGATCAAATCTGGAGCTCGGGGTCGATCGAACGGCTGCTGGAGGTCTTCGAAGAACAGGTGGCCGGCAAACTTCGCCGGCCCAGTACGCTCGCTCCGAGCCTCTGCACGGGGCTCTGATGATCGGAGAAGAGTCGGCGTGGCCCTCCACGTCAGATGGGACTCTTCGATGGAGCAACGGAGCTCAAAAGAGCCCGGTCAGCTCCGGCGGAGAAGTGGCTCCTGACTCGAGTCAAAGGACCTCAAATGGCCCTCATTGTACCTGCAAAAAGGGGTCCAGGAGACTCGCAGGTCGAGGGCAAAGTGCCTCGACCCGGTTAGGCGTGGTGAAAGTGGTCGGGGAGTCGGTGCGGGCGAGCTCCAGCGAGGGGGTGGACGGAGGAGCTCGAACCCCAGCTCCTGTGCGAGCTGGGTTGAATGGAAGTGCAGAGAATGTGCGCGGGAGGAAGGCGGAGGCTATGGTGCAGCCCGATGATCGAATGGATGGGTGACGTGACCGGAATCGAAGGTGGTCGGCGACGGGGCGAATTGGGGGTAATCAGAAATTACAGAAAAAGAAGAAAGATGTCTGCTACCTTAGTGGATGGTTCGATTGTGGGCGAGCAGGGGATGCTCTGGGTCCCCGCCTCGAGGAGCGTCGACGTCCGAGGCTCTGGCTCCGGCTCTTGGCAGAGCACGGCGGTGGTGGCTCGCCAGATCAGTGGCCGCTTGCTCCCTCCTCGCTGCGACACCTGCTGGAGCAAGCTGTCACTCTCGCCAGCACGGTGGAGGTCACTGGTGGAGGAACAAATGAGCCAAAGATAGGAAATAGAGTGGCGGAGCTCAGCTTAAGTATGGGTGCAGGTCCGGCTAGGAGTGATCGGGTAGGGCTGCATGAGGTACGGATCTCGATGCGGATGCCCCAGCGAAGGTGCCGGATCTGCCACGGTTAAGATGGACCCGTGGTTTAGGGAGATGGTGATCGGGTATGGATGGGGAAAATCTGAGAAACCGGGTCCGTGAACCAAAACCCGTGGAAGGTGGTCCTGGGGGGGGGGGGAGTTGACCAGGCGGTCAACAATCCCCCTGGACCAATGGGAATAAGCCATTTGGAAAAGATTTGTAAAATCATTAATAAATAGTAAATGGCCGATTTATTAAAAAGTCAAAACATGAAATATTTTTGTTTTAATTTTTTCTATTTTTTTGTGATTTTTAATTAATTTTTCAAAAATAAAATAGGGTATTTACATTATATAGCTATATATAGGTATATGTACAATATAAGGTTTTGATTTTTTATTTTTAATTTGTTATTTTTATACATTTTTATTCCCATGTTATATTTTATTTATTTATATCATAAAATAAGGAATAAAAAGACATTTTTATTTTATTTTTATTGTTTATATACATAGGTGAAATAAATAGATATATACATATATATACATGGTATATTTACAATGTATTTTTAGGTTTTTAATTTAGTTCTTTTTATTTTGTTTTTGTTTTAAGGGTTTTTATTTTATTTATTTACACTATATAATATAGATTATTTACAAAGTTTTTGGAGATTAATTTTATTTATTTACAAGGTTAGATAAATAGGGATGAGTGGACTATACACAGGGTGACTATGTACAAAGGTTATGTTTTTGTTTTCTTTTTAATTTTACTATTTTTATCTTGATTTTATATTTATAAATATATACACATATTTACAAGCCCTTTTTAGTCTATTTTTGGGAGGAAAATATTTTTATTTTATTTACATATATATTTACACACATGAGCCCCTATCTCCCTCTACTTTGGCTTTTATGCGGTCAGGCCCATGCTGAGCCCTCCCTTGGGTTAGGTTGCTCAATATTTATTCTAAATATTTCCCTCTTTTTCTTTTTGATCTTTATTCTTTTATTTTTGCACAAAACATGCTAATTATTAGTTTTTACACAATGCATGCTTTTGGTAATTATTTATATTTACAACTATATACATGCATTTGCAAAGGTTTTTGTAGCTAAAATATAAGAATAAAGAGTGATGAATGAGTATTCATCACCCCCCTATACTTAACTTTGCTAGTCCCTTAGCAAACACTTATTTGAAAAAGAAGTGAAAAAGAAAGAAAGAAAAAGAAAAAGAGAATGTACATGGATCAAGGTTGATTATTAAACTTGCCTTCATTAAATTAAGGTATGGAGCTCGATCTGATCTTTGGATTATTAATGTGTCGGAACCTTATTTGGACTTAAGTTTAAAACTCAACAGCCTCTAAGTTCCACTAATCTGTCCCCAAGACTCCTCAATGCTCCATATCAGAACAAGTCATCAATCACAAACCCTGAAGATCATGAATCTTTTCTTGTCCTGTGAATGTGAGGTATAAGCTCTCCACCTCAGAAATGCAACTTGACAACCCTCCCCAACAAGGTAACTCTATGACCTCAATTTGGCCACTCTTTCCTCGAGGAGTGGGGTATTCCCTTCTAAGTTCAAGTTCAACCGACTCAAGAAGAGGAGGAAGAAGAGAATGGGTCAAGGCCAGTGTAACCATGTACCCTTAGGAGCTTGACCAGTGTAGCCAAGTCTCCCTGCTGCAAGCTACATAAGGTAAGGCATGGATCTCAAGCTTTGCTTAGTGCACTCTATATACATACTCCGGTGGGATTATCATTTTCTATCAGACCAACCAATTTTTTGGAGTTATTTTCTTTTTGCATTTTTTTTTCAAGTGCATCTATACAACATATACATGTGTAGCATATATACAAGGAGTTTTTCCTCTTGAGCCAGTAGACTATCCCACTTTTGAAGCTTTATTGCAACCCACAACTCCCGTCGTTAGACCTCATGGCAACCAGACCAAGATGAGACGCACTTCCTTCACTAAAAGAAGAACTACCCTCATATGCTACCCCAAGTCAAGGAAGACTGCCTCCTCACCACCTCATCCGTAGAGAGCTCGGTGCAAAGTGCTAGTGTCCAAGTAAAGCCATTGTCTATATGAGTCATGTGTTGTTGTTAAGTGCTCTACTTAGGCTCATTGAGATGACATGTGATCATAGCCTAGTGGACTCAAAGAATTAAGTCACCATGGACTTGAAAAGCCTTAAACCTAAGCCCTATAAGGTTCCTCTTATAAATTAGGTGGATTAAGATCTTAATCAAGCTCCATTTCTCAATTTGATTCCAGGCTAGTTTAAATGTCAACTATCATCCAGGAAAACTATATACATATGTACAAAAGATGCTATTTACACAAATTTTTACAAACATGCAAAATTTTTGAAAAATGTTTTGAAATCATGAATGGATGATGCATGAAGTGCAAGTTTTGCAAAAGTATTTACACACATTTACACGACATTTTTGCAAACTTTTGATTTTCAAAACATTTTGGAAAAATTTTGTACTATATACATAATTTTGATAAGAAAATATTTACAAAAACTTTACACAAAAGATTTTTGAAATCATTTTTACAAAAATACTTTGTACGCTAGCTATTTATGTGCAAATAAAAGAATGTTTATGTACATGAAAAATTTTTAATTTTTGTGATTTTTAAGGATTTTAGCCATTTTATTTATTGACACACTCACACAAAGTACGAGTTATGGCTAAAGTATATATGAAATATATACACACCCCCCTATACTTAGCTCGAACGATGTCTTCAGAGTCAAGAGCGATGAAGAAGACATAACTCATGCTAGGTATAGGGAAGTGACAAGGAAGGCTATATACAACGATAAATGAATGAATAGAATGTCAAGAGGGTCTCGGGTCTTTCCCCTATACTTAGGATCAAGTAATCCTAAGTATAGCAGGTTGTACACGAAGGGAAAACCGAGCGGAGAATGTACAGGGTCTACCCCCCTATATTTAGGGTAAAATATCCCTAAGTATAGGCAGCAAAATCAGGGTAGACAGAAACAAAAGAAATACCCAAAGATCTCACATCCCCCCTATACTTAGGGTAAAGTGCTCCCTAAGTATAGCATAATCAAAAGATGAAGAAAGGGATGTGGGAGTAAAGAATGTAGTGATATAGACATCTGGATCTATACAAGGCGGAAGATCAGTGAAACTCAAGCGTGAGATGCATTAGATGTGAGTCAAAGACCACATCTCACGCAAAATGAATAGGGGCAAGATCAGCGACCCGTGGCTCATGATCTAGAAATGGCTTGAGCCGCTGGCCGTTCACTCGAAAGGTACTCTCAGAAGACAACTCAGATATATCAATGCTACCGTTGTCGTGTACCTTTCTCACCAAGTAGGGTCTCTTCCACTTGCTCTGTAGCTTCCCTGGAAATAAACGAAGCCTCGCATCAAACTGCCATACTCTCTGACCAGGCTCAAAATGCTTGTGGCTGATATGAGAATCATGCCACTCCTTCACTCTCTCCTTATACTGTAGGCTGTTTGAGAAGGCAGTATCTCTAAGCTCCTCCAGGGCTGCTAACTCTGCCCTCCTCTGGTCTCCTACACCATCTGGATCCATAAGTATATCAGTAACTGCCCAAAGTGACCTGTGCCTCAGCTCAACAGGTAAATGGCACGGCTTGCCATATACGAGGCGAAAGGGAGATGTGCCCAATGGTGTCTTGAAAGACGTCCTATATGCCCACAAGACCGAGTCCAAAAGCTGTGACCAATCCCTTCGGTCAGGGAGGATGACTTTCTGTAATATAGTCTTGATCTCCCTATTCGACACCTCGGCTAGACCATTCGTCTGTGGATGGTAAGGTGTAGCAACACGATGGTCTATACCGAACTCGCTAGCAAGGGCCTTCACCTGGTCGTTGATGAAATGAGACCCCCCATCTGAAATCAAAACTCGAGGAACCCCGAACCGCATGATGATGTGCTTCCTCAAAAATATGCAAACTGTCCGCGCATCCGCGGCTCGGGCGTGGATAGCCTCAACCCAACGACTAACATAATCAACGGCCAACAGAATGTACTCAAATCCCTGACTCTTAGGGAATGGACCCATGAAATCGATGCCCCATGCGTCAAAAACCTCACAGAAGTGAATGTGCTGCATCAGCATCATATCACGCTGTCCACAAGTGCCCATCCTCTGACAGTCAGTACACCTCTTCACGAACTCATAAGAGTCCTTGAAGAGGGTAGGCCACCAAAAGCCGGATTGGAGCACTTTCTGTGCCGTTCTCCTCCTAGAATGATGTCCTCCTGCCTCAAGCTTGTGGCAGTAAGTGAGGACGCTATGATGCTCCTCTTGAGGAATGCACCTACGCCAGACGCTATCCCCTCCTTCGTGGTAAAGGATGGGATCCTCCCAGTGGTAGGACTTGGCCTTCGCAAGGAAGGTCTCAAGCCTCTGTCTGGGCCAATCATGTGGGACTTTCCCAGCAACGAGAAAGTTCACAATATCAGCATACCATGGGAGTGAGGCGATAGCAAGGATCGCCTCATCTGGGAAGGTCTCACAAATGGGATCAATCTGCTCAGACTCCTCAGGCTGCTCTATACGGGAGAGATGATCCGCCACCACATTCTTGACTCCAGGCTTATCCTTGATCTCAATGTCGAACTCCTGGAGTAGAAGGATCCATCTAGTCAGTCTGGCTTTGGCATCCTTCTTTGCCATGAGGTACCTGATGGCGGTGTGATCTGTATACAAGGTCACTCTAGATCCAATGATATAAGATCTGAACTTATCTAGGGCGAACACTACGGCTAGCATCTCCTTCTCTGTGACCGTATAATTCCGCTGGGCGGAATCCAATATGCGGCTAGCGTAGTGGATAGCAAAGGGGACTCCATCCCTCCTCTGTCCCAGCACGGCCCCCACGGCAAAATCGGAGGCATCCGTCATGATCTCGAATGGGAGAGACCAATCGGGTGGCTGGAGAACAGGAGCCTCAATAACACACTGCTGGAGAGTCGCAAAGGACGAAAGACACTTGTCATCGACAAGGAACTCGGTGTCTTTCGTCAAGAGGTCAGTCAACGGCCGGGCAATCTTGCTGAAATCATGAATGAATCTCCGATAGAAACCAACGTGCCCCAGGAATGACCGTAGCTGCCTCAAATTGGACGGCGGTGTGAGTTTTCTAATGACATCAACCTTGGCCGGATCAACCTCCATTCCCCTGTTGGAGATGATATGGCCAAGCACCGTCCCTTGGGTCACCATGAAGTGACTCTTCTCCCAAGAAAGCACCAAATGGACCTCTATACATCACTGGAGTACCCGGTCTAGGCAGTCAAGACAGGAGTCGAATCCATCGCCGTAGACCGAGAAATCGTCCATGAAGACCTCCAAACACTCCCCTACCATGTCCGAAAAGATCGACAGCATGCATCTCTGAAAAGTCGCAGGGACATTGCATAGCCCAAATGGCATGCGTCGAAAGGCATATGTACTGAAGGGACAGGTAAAGGTGGTCTTCTCCTGGTCCTCAGGAGCGATGGCCACCTGGTTGTAGCCCGAGTACCCATCTAGGAAACAGTAATGGCTCTTCCCTACCAGTCTCTCAATGATCTGGTCAATAAAAGGCAGGGGGAAATGGTCCTTCTTGGTGGCCTGGTTGAGTCTCCTGTAGTCAACACAGACCCGCCAAGAGGTGGGTACTCGTGTAGCAATCTCCTCTCCCGACTCACTGATCACAGTCGTGATGCCCGTCTTCTTGGGCACCACATGCAAGGGGCTGACCCACTTGGAGTCGGAAATGGGATAAATAAAATCTGCGCTCCACCATTTTGAGATTTCCTTCATGACGACCTCTCTCAGGTTGGGTTTCAGCCGCCGCTGGAACTCACACGACGGCTTCGCCCCTTCCTCGAGATAGATATGGTGGGAGCACAACGATGGACTAATCCCATGGAGATCTGCTACGCTCCATCCGATTGCCTTGCGGTTCTTTTCAAGAACCCCCATCAAACGGGATTCTTGCTCTCCAGTCAGATCGGTGAAGATGATGACTGGGTACATCTCAGGCTCGCCCGCAAGGAATCGATACTTCAGCGAAGTAGGGAGCGGCTTTAGCTCTGGACAGCTGGGTGCTGGAAAATATGGCTTCGGAAGAAGATGCGTGTATGCTGCCAAATCTGCCTGGGAGAATGAAAACGAACTCTCGAAAACTGGATCTGAAGGAGGCTGCTCAACTGCACTGTCTCTGATCTGCTCTGCATCTACCTCCTCCTCAGCTGTAGGCTCTGTGGGACTCAGGTCTGGCATGTGATCCTCGCAATCTGCCCAATAAGACTCTCAATCCGAGGGATCTGCATCAAACAAGGTGGCATCAATACCACCGTCACACAAGGTGGCCTCAGGACCACCATCACTAAACTCCGTGTCGCAGTCGAGAACTGGCTTTGCTGCCTCTGAAGTATCCTGAACCAGGGTTGTGCTCCCCAAGCTCTCCTCTGCTATCAACTCGGCATCAGCGGTGTCTGGAAATGAGAGGATAGCATGTGCTGCAGGGTCTGCCCATGCTGCCTCATCGTCTGTTATCACAAAATCATAGTCCTGGTGGATGTCTAACCCGGCATCTGTCAGCTGCTCTGTATCTGTACTGGTCTCTGAGCATGCTCTGTCTCTAGCTCTGTAGTCCTCGAGCGTCTCTATTTGTACACTTTCTCCCTCGACGCGAAAGTATACCTTCCCGCTATCATGGTCAGTCACTGCCTTGGCTGTGGCCAAGAACGGACGACCGAGAATGATGGGGGTATCAGCCACTGAATCAGGGATCTCCATGTCCAACACTACGAAGTCCACAGGGAATTTCAGGCCCTGAATAGTGACGACAACGTCTCGCAACAACCCCTTCGGCCTCTTGACAGATCGATCAACAAACTGAAGGACTGTCCTGCTTTATCTAAGAGTGCCCAACTCGAAGCGGTCGAGAAGGGCTGCCGGAAGGAGGTTGATAGACGATCCGCTATCCAATAGAGTCTGATCGAACCTCTGCTCTCTAATGTGACATCTGACATAAGGGGCTCCTGAATCTGGCCTCTTGGCCGACAGACGGTTCTAGATCGCGAAACACGTGGCTTTCGTCAGCACATGAATCTCTGAATGGTGGTTCCTCCTCCTCCTCCCGATTGTAGTCTTGTCTCTCAAAGAACGCTGAAGAAGGGGGATGTGCTGCAAAGCCTCCTGAAGGGTCAACTGTATATGAAATCGGTCAATCATGCTCTCGCTGAACTCCTCCTGCTCTCTCTTTTTTGGATCTTTTTCTTTTTTCTTCCCCTTCCCCATCAGAAGGGCTCTAGGGAAGGGGATCACAGGGTCCTTCTCAGATGAAGGACATGAATAGGTCTAGACGGCTTGACGGTCGGATCCGCACATACATCAAGCACCACAGTGGGACCAGAGTAAACTAAACCTTTTCCTTTATTCACAACATTGTTCCGAGGTACATCAGAATGAGGAAAGACAATAACTCTCTCAGAATGAACACCGGTGGCCTCAGTACCACCACGGGCTGGCTCTGCTGGACGTCTCGCGGCCTCAGTACCGCGCTCTAGCTCGGCATCTCGGGTGGCATCAGTACCACCTCCTCGAACTGGTGAAACGGCGGCCTCAGTACCGCCGGTGGGATCAGCATCCTTGGTGGCATCAGTACCACCGTCATCATCTCGAGCGGCCTCAGTACTGCTCTCCTCCTCCTCATCTGGCGCTCTAGGTGTATCCTCATGCCGTCCCTCAAACGAGGCGCTGCCTGCTGGTGCCCTACCGCTCCTAAGTGTGACAAAATCAACATCAAAAAGATCTAAAGACATATCATCAAACGGATCACTAGGAGTGGCATGCTCAGTGTAAACAACCTGCTTAGACTTCCGCTTCAGGCTGTTGGGGTTCGGCTCGATCTGGGCAGGAATAGCGGCCTTCCCTCTCACAATGTCCCGCATCTCCTGGCGGAACTCGTCCATCTCCCGTCTAAAAGTAGCCTGCTGGTCCGTGAGGAGGCGGGCTATGTCGTCCAAGGCGGGGCTCTCATATGGTGGACCATGGGAGCCCGACGGGTTGCCTCTCTGGTAATGAGGCTGCTGGAACTGGTGCTGCTGCTGCTGAGAGGGGTAAAAGGAAGGATGCTACTGCTGGTGTGGCTGGTGAGGCTGCTCTCGCCTCCAAGGCTGTCCCTGCTGATAGGGACGAGGAACGTAGGATGACTGTTGCTGTGGCTGGTAATATCTCTGCTGACTGTACTGGCCTCTCTGACCAGATGGCTGCTGCTGGGGCTGGGCACCTCCATTCCCCCACCTGAATCCGGGATGGTCTCGTCGGATCCCAGGCTGAGGACGATCATACCAAATCCTGTTGACATCCATCAATGGCTCTGCATCGTACTGGGCTGGCGGGAGTACTGCCAGAGGCTGATCCGGCTGGTATACCACCATCTGCAAGTCTGGAGATGGTGGTGACTGGTAGGAGGGCTGCTGCTGCTGGTACGGCTCCGCCTGCACAAGGTGAACCTGTCTAGGCTGCTGGTGTGAGCTGGAGCGCAGGGACGAGCTGCTGCTGCCGCTGTGATCGCCTCGCGACTGAAGACGGGGTTGTGAAGCCGTCTGTGCCTCCTGGAGACACATGAGATGGGTCTTCATGTCACTCAGAGTCTGTGCCATCTACTCCATCTGAGTGATGCCCTGGCACTTCTTCTTCTCAATCAGCTCCATCCGATCCAACTTCTCACTGATGATACCCATATCCGCAGCTGATGACTCTGCCTGTGCTGCTACTACTGCGGATGAACTAGATGGACCGGCGTTGACCCGTGCTATCCTCTGGTACTGCACGGGTCCTGGCTGCTGCTGGGGTCTGCCCTGAGTATATAACCTGGTCTGGGACATCACCATGTAGTTCTCGGCCATCTCCTCGTAGATGGCCCAGACCTGGTCGTGATCCTTGGCGAAGTAAGAACCGCCACAAGAAGCGTTCACCAAGCCCTAGAGCTCTGGTGTCAGCCCGCTGAAGAAGCTCTGCACAAGGTTGGGCTTCGAAATGTCGTGGTGCGGGCATCGATCAGTCAGCTCACGGAACCTCTCCCATGCCTCATGGATTTGCTCGTTGGGGAGCATGGAGAAGTTGCTGATGAGGGCTCTCGCTGCATTGGTCCGCCCGAGTGGATAGTACTTGTTCAAGTACTCGGTGCGGAGCTGCTCCCAGGTGTAAACAAACTTCCCCAAGTGCTTCAGCCAGGTGGCTGCTCTGTTGGCCAAGGAAAAGGGGAAGGCAATCATCCGAATCGTATCCTGGTCCAGCTGACGATCGTGGACAGTACTGCAGATCATAAGAAACTCCTGGAGGTGGAGATGGGGCTCCTCAGTAGCGAGTCCGTGGAAGCGGGGGAGTAACTGCAAAGTGTTCGGGGGGAACTTGAAGTCCCCCACGATAGCTGGAAGTACAACCCAGTGGTGCGTCAGCGTCGATCCGGGGTTGTGTAACTCCCGCATCGGTCTCGGTGGTCCTCCTGCCGCAGCTGCGGCGGCTGCTGCCGCTGCGGCGGCTGTTGCGGCTGCTGCTGCGGCTGCTGCATCAGCATCATCTGGGATCCTCGGCTCGTCTCTCCTCTGCTCTCGCTCTGCTCTCTCTGCTCGTATCTGCTCCATCTCTCTCCTCATATCGAGCATGAATGCTCCCTGATCCCTCAACTGCTGCTGAACGGTCTCTAGGGAGGCGATCAGAGTGGAGTTGATCGCGCCCTGGTCCAACACAAAGTGCTCAGGTTGTGGACCTCGGGAGCGATCCTCGGAACTGCCGGCCATGATGTCTGCAAAATCAAATGAGCCAAACTCAGGTGCTGATAAGTCTGCTAATCTCTCCTCTGGCTCATGTCTCTCAGAACCAAAAGAAAGGGGGTCGAGGGGGAACAGGGCGGAGTCATACTCGGGCTCGGAGAGCTGGTCTCGGCTCTCACGGGCCAACCAAGATGAACGGGTAGACGTGCCTGAAAGCAGTGCAGCCAGAGGCTGCCTAAGAGAGCGTCTACCCATCATCGTGATCTGACGAGTAAGGCGGATGAGATTTGGAGAAACTATGATCGGCAACCAAACCCTTTGTTCAACAACACAACGCGAGCTGAAGACCGTAAAGGCTCGGTCAAATTATCTTGTCAAATTTTATTTTGTGAACAAACAATCTATCAGAGCGCTTACGTGACCTGTTGGGATACCCGATGCTACCCCAACCGACTGGCCCGCATGGAAGAGTCGGTAGTCAGTCGGGTATGACACCGGAGGGCTCTACCTAGTGAACGGGTCACTCTCTCGCACAATCAAACCAACCAATGAGGGGGTTGCTCTCCCCAAGACAGATTTTTAGGTCAAGTGTCTTTTAGGGTCAATAGTTTTAGCAGTCCCAATTTTATGGTTTTTCTTTTTAATCTTTTTCAATAAAAACAAAAGGCCTAACGAATTTTTCGGTTCTCCTGGTTATTTAGTCAAAAACGAGGGGGAGAAGACGAAAAAGCCGATGCGTGATGAAATCAATGATGCATGCAAAGATAGAAATGCGTACCTTCCTCCAGCACTCTACATGCAAGTGATCCGTGCAGAAATGTAAAGACAGAAAGTAAACTACCTATATGGTGCATCGGTGAAAACCGAGTCCTAAACAAGCAAGTCTACTCGAAGAATCGTCTAACTGGTCACCGATCCTTCAAGCCAAAGGTCCGGTCTCGGTCTACCCCTCCTCCTCCTGACACATCGGGTTTAGGAGCAGCGCTTGGCAGGGCAGGCTACGGCACGTAGGCTACGAAGGGGATGAGTCAGTTATTTTTATTAGTGAATTATTAGTAGGTCCAACTAATCGCACTATAGGAACATGCAAGCAATTAGCTGTGGGGATCCTACTAATTACGGCACAGTCAAGCAGAAAATCCTAAGTCTAAGGTCTCGATAAAAACCGCGTAAAACTGTAAAAGGCAGCGAAGAAAACAAAAGCCGCGAAAAAGCCGCGAAAAATCTAAACTAGCTACTGGGTCCCCCGAGCACACCGGTGCTCGGTGAAACAGACCCGAGAAAGAAGTCCAAAGTCTCTGAGTGTCCCTGTATAATTACAATAATCAAATGAATAAAAAGAAAATCTAAGCTACTCCTATTCTAATCCTCACCCACTCAACCTCTCTCTCACGCTCTCCTGTGGCTCCGTACAGGAGGGAGCCGCCTCCAAGTCCCGCAGTTGCGCTGGCTTCACGAAATCAGCCGCCTCGGTCCTCGGGCCCTCGCAAGAAAGGAGACAAGTGGTTAGTCCAACAAAAATAATCAAATAATAAGAAAATAAAACAGGGTATATGTGCAAAAATGCCAAATAAAAGAAACACTCAAAAACAAAAACACAAATAAAAGAAAATAAAACAGAACAAAATAAAGCAAAAATAAAAACAAAAAGCCGCGAAAAGCCACAGACTCTGAAAGAGCCGCGGAAAGCCGTGAAAAAGAAAATAAAGTAAAAACAAAAACTACTAAGTCGTGCTCCCTAGCAACGGCGCCATTCTGATGACCAAGATGACGGCTCAGGTATAAGGTACTAAATGGTCGTTGCGACCCAAGCAATCAGACTCGGTCAATCCAGAAAAAGAGACCACCAAATAATATGAAATCAACTCAAAACACGATAGCGGTCTTGCTATTTTATTAACCTGGTATAGCGACCAGGGTCGAACACAAGGAGCACATAATGGCCTCGCAGCCTACGAAGTAGTCAAAAATAAAATAAAATAAAATAAAAGAGTATTTTTGGTGGGTTTTAATTCTTTTTATAATTTTTTTGGATTTTTAATGTATTAAGAAAATAAAGAAAACTAGAAAACAAAGCAATTCAACTATTTATTTAATGCACTAAAAATCAACCAAAAATTCAAATAAAAATGTTTTTGTGTGTTTTATAATTTTTACTATTTTTAGTGAATATTTGGGATTTTTCTGATTTTCATTTAATTTTCTAAAAAATAAAACAAAGTAAGAACAGGGAGGTACTGTCCAGTCGAGCTTAAGGGACTTAGATAAAATATCTAAGAGTCCTCAATAAGCCTGGAGGTAATTTTCCTGTATAGAGAAAGAAATAAGGAAAAAATTGGCACCTTAATTATTATTTTTGGGTTTTTAAATTATTTACTAGAATTTTTATGAGTTTTTAGGTGTTTTTCAATTTTTATGAGTTTTATATATTGAAAAATAGCCAAAATTGGCTAGAAAATCAAGCAAGCCAAATCAAACAGTAACTAATTTTTTTTGTAATTTTTAGATAGGTTTTAATATTTTTTTGTGATTTTCAAAGTTAAACAGTTACTAAAATAGCTGTTTTTGAATTTTTAAAAATATCAAATCAAAACAAAAATGTCTCCAAAAATTCCGGAAAATTTTACAACATGGCAGGAGCCATGTGTCCAATTTTCATTGGATTTGGAGTCGATTTGCTATTTTATTCAAAAATAAAAGTTAGGTACTGTGCACAGGGACCTGAGTGCAAATACCCAAAGCTCTGGGGGGTCCGGTGCAAAATAACCAGGAAAACACGTGCGTAGCGCGTGCCTGAGGCACTCAGGGACCTAAATGTAATAAAAACAAGTTCCGGGGGCTATTTGGTAACGGGTACCAAAAGTCCGAGGGCTTGTTTGCAATTTACCCACAAATAAACGCACATGCACAAATAATTCACGCACAGGGGTATAAAAGCAATTATCCAAAAGTTTTCACTCATTTCAGAACCAACCCGAACTACAGGGCTACTAACGTAAAATACCCAACAAAACACGTGTCGATGCACGCGCTACTCCATAAACAGGGGCATATAAGCAAATAAAATAAAGCGAAGGGTCCACAGTGCAATTGTACCAAAAATAAAACAACTATCTAACGTATTTACAGGACTAAATGCTAAATAAAATAAAAGGCAGGGCCTAAGGGTAAATTACCCTTTATTAAGTCGACCGACGGATGGGCGCCACGTGGTGGATGGACGGCTGAGATGCGGGTGGTGCCCAACGAAGGAGTCTTCGACGCTGATATGATGGTCCAAGCGCTGCCACGTGCAAGATCAAACGGTGGATGGTGGCTGTGGCTGAATCTCGCTGGATCGACGGTGGAGATCAACCCTCAACGGATCTAGCGGTGGATGCTGCTCCTCAAATGGACGATCGTGATCAAATCTGGAGCTCGGGGTCGATCGAACGGCTGCTGGAGGTCTTCGAAGAATAGGTGGCCGACGAACTTCGCCGGCCCAGTACACTCGCTCCGAGCCTCCGCACGGAGCTCTGATGATCGGAGAAGAGTCGGCATGGGCCTCCGCATCAGATGGGACTCTCCGATGGAGCAACGGAGCTCAAAAGAGCCTGGTCAGCACCGGCGGAGAAGTGGCTCCTGGCTCGAGTCAAAGGACCTCAGATGGCCCTCATTGTACCTGCAAAAAGGGGTCCAGGAGACTCGCGGGTCGAGGGCAAAGTGCCTCGACCCGGTTAGGCATGGTGAAAGTGGTCGGGGAGTCGGTGCGGGCGAGCTCCGGCAAGGGGGTGGACGGAGGAGCTCAAACCCTAGCTCCTGTGCGAGCTGGGTTGAATGGAAGTGCGGAGAATGTGCGCGGGAGGAAGGCAGAGGCTATGGTGCAGCCCGATGATCGAATGGATGGGTGACGTGACCGGAATCGAAGGTGGTCGGCGACGGGGCGAATTGGGGGTAATCAGAAATTACAGAAAAAAAGAAAGATCTATGCTACCTGGGTGGATGGTTCGACTGTGGGCGAGCAGGGGATGCTCTGGGTCCTCGCCTCGAGGAGCGTCGACGTCCGAGGCTCTGGCTCCGGCTCTGGGCGGAGCACGGCGGTGGTGGCTCGCCGGATCAGTGGCCGCTTGCTCCCTCCTCGCTGCGACACCTGCTGGAGCAAGCTGTCACTCTCACCAACACAGTGGAGGTCACTGGTGGAGGAACAAATGAGCCAAAGATAGGAAATGGAGTGGCGGAGCTCAGCTTAAGTATGGGTGCAGGTCCGGCTAGGTGTGATCGGGTAGGGCTGCATGAGGTACGGATCTCGATGCGGATGCGCCGGCGAAGGTGCCGGATCTGCCACGGTTAAGATGGACCCGGGGTTTAGGGAGATGGTGATCGGGTATGGATGGGGAAAATCCGTGAAAGCAGGTCCGTGAACCAAAACCCGTGGAAGGTGGTCCTGGGGGGGGAGTTGACCGGGCGGTCAACAATCCCCCTGGACCAATGGGAATAAGCCATTTGGAAAAGATTTGTAAAATCATTAATAAATAGTAAATGGCCGATTTATTAAAAAGTCAAAATATGAAATATTTTTGTTTTATTTTTTTCTATTTTTTTGTGATTTTTAATTAATTTTTCAAAAATAAAATAGGTATTTACATTATATAGCTATATATAGGTATATGTACAATATAAGGTTTTGATTTTTTATTTTTAATTTGTTATTTTTATACATTTTTATTCCCATTATATTATTTATTTATTTATATCATAAAATAAGGAATAAAAAGACATTTTTATTTTATTTTTATTATATATATATATTTAGGTGAAATAAATAGATATATACATATATATACATGGTATATTTACAATGTATTTTTTGGTTTTAAATTTAGTTCTTTTATTTTGTTTTTGTTTTAAGGGTTTTTATTTTATTTATTTACACTATATAATATAGATTATTTACAAAGTTTTTGGAGATTAATTTTATTTATTTACAAGGTTAGATAAATAGGGATGAGTGGACTATACACAGGGTGACTATGTACAAAGGTTATGTTTTTGTTTTCTTTTTAATTTTACTATTTTTATCTTGATTTTATATTTATAAATATATACACATATTTACAAGCCCTTTTTAGTCTATTTTTGGGAGGAAAATATTTTTATTTTATTTACATATATATTTACACACATGAGCCCCTATCTCCCTCTACTTTGGCTTTTATGCGGTTAGGCCCATGCTGAGCCCTCCCTTGGGTTAGGTTGCTCAATATTTATTCTAAATATTTCCTTATTTTTCTTTTTGATCTTTATTCTTTTATTTTTGCACAAAAACGTGCTAATTATTAGTTTTTACACAATGCATGCTTTTGGTAATTATTTATATTTACAACTATATACATGCATTTGCAAAGGTTTTTGTAGCTAAAATATAAGAATAAAGAGTGATGAATGAGTATTCGTCAGTAAGCAGGATGTAGTTGATCTCATAGAGGACTTGATTCCTAGCATGGGAATCATTGTCGATAAGTTAACACTCATTGAGCGGGTTGACTAAGGATGAATGAACTAGAGAGCTTGTCTAAGCTTCTAAAGCATATGGAGGAATTGTCTGAGAAGGTATCTAAGATGAAGATACATGTCGTGTTTGCATCTTCTACTCATGTTTATGGAGTACAACATATACAAGAGCGATAGAGGAACCTCCTCTTGCGGGAAGTGAATGGTATATGGTACACACATAACCCTGCCAACATGAAGGATACCAGAGGATTCTTAAGCGCATCACGGAAGCGTGATGATTGTATCATATACGATCAAGAGCGACTAGTCATACTAGTAGCTCGGTGCATCGGAATATTAAAAAATTTCAAACGACGAAACCACAAGATCCGTATACCATTTATGAATCGTTTCGTCTAACCACATATTAGATACATGAATACCTGTTGTAGCGTGGTTGCGATCAAGCTTCTAAGAGAAGAAGCCTCCTATCTCAAGTCCGACCTTCAGAGGAGATGCTTGCGAGCGCAAGGATGAGTCACGGAGATCTCGCAATCCAAGTAGTTGTCCAAGCAAGGGAACTCCTGATCTCCTCACACGAGATCGTGTGTCTTCTTCGCGAGCGAGAAGCACCAAAGAAGATGGAGTGCCAAGAGTCGTCGAAGCACAACGCAAGGCAACGATGGGGGCCTTCTTCCTTCTAGGGTAGGGTGGACGGCCACCCAAGAGAGAGGAGAAAGAGGACACGAGAGAATGAGAGAGAGAGAGTAGAGAGACTTCGTCAAGTCGATGTGTTTCTCGAAGAGCAACGCATACCTCTTCTTATATAGGGTTTTGGGAGTCCATGGATCCCAATCCATGGACAACACACAATCAATGGGTGAGATTGATTTATGTTCCTTTCAATAGCTAGGATGTTGTTGGTAAAACACAATAACAAGTGATTTAATTTAAATTAATTAATATTGATAAATCAATATAATTAATCTCAAATTAAATCACATTTACTAGAGATAGGATAATGAGAAGACCATGGTCCACTCCTAAATAAGGGGGAACAGCTACTCCTCTCCACATGGAGAGTTGTAGCCGTCCTCTCTTGTTAGATAGGACTTGGTCAGTCTCATAATATATCATGAGATCTCATTATCTCATGATATCTCCAATAACTCTTGTTGAAAATAATTTTCACAAAAAATAATTCCAAATTATCTTTTGGATAATATCAATCAAACCATTGAAAAATTGTGAATCTTATTCACAACCCAAAAGTAAATATAATTATATTTTCAATTAATTATTCAATGTGAATCTCATTTACATTAACAATTAATCAATAAATTCACACAAGTCTCTCTCTAATGTATATTATAAATCGTATTTATAATATACATGGATAATTGGAATATGCTATCCACATTATCCATATCTACATTAATTGAATCACATTTAATTACATTGGATACTCATTCTCATGCATTCAGATAATGTGAATCGAATTCACATTATTCATGATAATTAAATCACATTTAATTATCCATTTCTCAATGCTTAGATATAACTCAACCTTGAAATTATTATTGAACTCTTTCAAGAATAATGCGCTTTCTCCGCAGATACTTGGAGATAATGACAGGGCGATTGTATTATTCCACGTATAGTGACTTGGATATTGAGATCATATCTCAAATACAGATCTCACGTATCTCTCAGAGATGCTTGATTTAATCAAGGCCGCAAATCTAATCGTCTCATTGCATCTGAATCTCATTCAGATCAATGTACAACACTTGGACCAAGATCAGATTGCTTCTCTACTAAGAGGAGTCACTAAAATCCAGACATGTTTCATCACTCCCTCGGAATGGAAGCGTCGTGGTTATACAATCAATTATTGATTACATCACCCTCAGGTATTCCTAATACATGTACATCCTGCATATTGGAAGACCTGTGATCAATCCAAAGATATAGATCAATTTTACACTGTCATCATCAGGGTTTCATCAACAAGTTTCTCAATCTTGGTCATTGGATTTGGTATTGATCATATGCTTTCCAAAAGCATATATCATACCTTCGAATTCTTGTCATGCTTCTAAAGCACGACGACCACGCATGGAATTCGATCGGTCCCAATACCTCATGAGTGAGCTCATGTCTTTAGGCTCAGAAGTGAACCTATATGATCCCTTTGAGAGATCGAATTACTCATATGCCCTTATATGCACACCAGCTCGCCGGTGTATAGACCTTGGTTAGGCCATCAACCTATTGGTCTTCCAAATGTACATACTTAGATATATATAGCAATACATATGTCTCCGGTCAGAGGATGCGTGCCTATATCGTGACAGTATTCGATATAGGACTTTGGTTATCTCGATCTCGTTAAGTCAACTCTTTGACCTAACTAATCCGGCACCTCCGAATCTCTAAACCCATGCAGAGGACCTGCATCAAGAGGTCAGATATTAGCCAAATGAGAAAGGATTGACATCTCCTACTCAGGCTAGAGATCATCTCTTAACAATCATTTGATGGTGTTTGATGAGTCCTCAATCTAACTCCTTAGATATTCATCCAAACACCAGCCTCTATGATTCAATTATTGAATCAACAGTTGTATGATTATTAAGATGGCCATGGTACGTAACCCTAATTGTACAAAGGGACCTTATTATGTAAATTAGTTATTCTTCATTTTAGATAAGGGAATGATATTCGCATTAACATTTATTGCATAATGGCTTGTCGTGGGCTCGCATGTCCAACAATCTCCCACTAGCCCAAAGAGCCAATAATGGGCTAATCATTTAAACCCGCCCTCATGTGATAATCATAGACAATTTAGAAAAATATCTAGGTAAGCTGGTCAATCACTCTGTTCCTGAGAGACTACGCCAAGTCCTTTTACAGCACTTGCATATCCCCTAGTAACAATGCTCGCGTCCAATGTGAATGTTGCATCTTATGCAACCAATACTCAATCTTATCAGTTATAGTGTCCTTGACACTACAACTTAATAGGTATTATAACCAGTATTTCCATAATCCTTATCAGAATACCCTTATTCTTGGAGATATCTATCTCCTAAGGTATCCATAGTTAAGACCTTTTAGATCACTATCTATAAAGTCTTAAGTTTTTGAAGATAAGACTTTTGATATCACTATCTCAAAAATCTTTTCATCTTTGAAGATATTGTTATCACTGCAATCAAGTGTTTTATCTCCTTAGCAGGATTAGTAACATTTATTACTCCCACTGTATAGCAGATATCTAACTTTTGTACACATCTAGCATACACTCGGCTTCTCGTAACTAATGCATAAGGGCAAGTAGTTTTAGCATTTACTTCCTCAACTCTTTGAGGTGCTATCCCTTTAGATAGGCCGGTGCCATATCTTAAGGGAAGGAAGCCTTTCTTGAAATTTTCCAGAAAATGGAACATGTCCAAGGTGTATTACTAATGTGACGATCCCAATACCCTCCTCATTTTGCTTCTGAATATCTTCAGAAATAAGATCTAAGAGGTATCCTTGAGATCATATCTCAAGGTATGGAATAGTCAGTCTATAAAATACTAATTATTATCCTTATATCATTCCAAATGATTAGGCTATCATCTACATATAGCATGATGAACACAATGGCACTCCCGCTAAGCTTCACATGATACATCAAGATTCTATATGAAAACATAACATTTATAATTTCATCAAATCTTATGTTCCAACTACAAGAAGCTTATTCGAGTCCATAGATGGAGTTTCTTTAGCTTACACACCTTGCTTTCCTCAACCATGAAGCCCTGGGCCTACTTCATGTGAATATCCTCGGAGAGATATTCGTGGAGGAATGCAATCTTGACTTCCATCTTGAAGATGTCAAAGTCAAGTTGTGTAGCTATAGTTAGCAATATACTGATGGGTTTAAGCAAGGTCACTGGAGAGCAAGTCTCATCGCAAGCGATGTCTTCTATTCAATGTGTAGCTCATGCTACGAGCCGTGCTTTGAAGGTCTCTACCTTCTCATCAGGTTTCCTTTTTCTCTTGAAGATCCATTTACACCTTAACAGGTCTTACCCATATAGGTGGATCCTTGAGGGTCCATATACAACACTTGTATATGAAGTCTACTATAGACTTTATTGCTAACATCCATCTTTCCATGACATGATATTTAGAAGCTTCATCACGTGAAGTTCAATCATTGTCAGATTTCTCTGACACATGGAATTCATCCTCAAACTCATTTGAAGAGGTATTAGTGGTTCATCTTTAATTGTCCTTTTAGTTTCCGATTTTAGGAGCCTCATTATCTTCTCAAGATTAAATGAGTTCCTTTACTTCATTTTCATCTTGATTCTCAAGAGAGTCATTCTCTAAGAATCATATCCTTAGAGATGAGATCTTTTAAGAATCTCAAGGTCATAAAGTAGGTATCCAATACCATCCTTTATTTTTCTAATGAAGTAGCATTCTCTGGTGCTAGATTCCAGCTTGCTAGTATGGAACCTTATAAGGATATATAATGTAGTCTCTACCACTTATATATATACCTGGAAACTAAGAGATACGTATGCTAAGATTAATCATTGATCAAATCACGTCACACATGATCAATTGTATCTCCCTATAACTCTATTGAGTTTAGGTGCATTAGGAGGATTCATATCTCCATAAAGTATTCCTGTGAATTCATCTAATAGGTACAAGCTACCTAGGTTAGATCAAATTTGTTTCATCTTCCTTCAAACTTTTGTTCTAAATCAAAAATTGTGAAATCTTTGAACATTTCAAAGCATTCTAAGGTGAAGGGAAGAAATCTCATATCACAAATAATCATTAAACGATATTACATATCATCAATGTTTATAATGATACAGATGATCCACATACATCAGTATGTATGGGATCTTTAATACCTTGGCATCTTACACCATTCCTAAAGATAGGCACATTGGACAATTTTACTTTGAATACAATATTCAAAAGTATGTAAGATTTGAGATTTTAGACATTCTAAAGTTCATCTCTTACTAGTCTATTGATCTCATCAGCAGACTAATGTCCAAGGTCTGATGCCAGATCATTGTCAAATGATCTTTATCCTCCTATTGATCTTATAAGGTTTAATTTTCAGTATTTAGAAATGTTAATGAACCATTCATTAATTTTCTAATTTAGTAGAGTCCTCCATATATCAAAATACTATCTGAAAAATATCCATCATAACTCTTTATGATAGGCCTATTCCAGAATTTATGTTTATTTCCAACATTTAGAAATAAACAATGAGTGTATTCCAATATCCATGTCATAGAGACATTCTCTAACACTAAGGGCTCTCCCACAGAAAATATGAAGTCCATTTATCCAATAGAGGTTGTTGCAACCATTGCATCAATATCCATTGATGATTATTAAACCTTAAGATCAAATTTCAGTCTTTTAATACATATGCAACCAATTGCAGGTGTTATTAGAAAAATGAGATACAATTATTAGACTTTTGATCTTATCAAATAACAAAGTCAATTTCAACTATTACATGTAGATGTAAATTATTTTGTTGCACTATCCAAGTCCTTCTCTAAGGATTCCAGATAGACTTGATAGTCATAATATCAATACATAGGCTCATTGCAGTATTGGCATTCATCTAACTATTTGGATGTCATATGTGTGTGGAAACCATAGAAGTACAGCCAACTCTTTGACTTTCCTTCTAACCTAGGTCCGACCCATGCTTCCACTGCGCTCCTTTCATTTTTAAACAACCATTGCTTAAGACAAAGGATCTCTTATGTTGAATTCAAAAGATTTCAATATAAGAGTATTTCGACATTTATATATGCTTCATTTAATTCATACAATATGAACATTATGAAGCTTCATGAATGACTAGAGTATAGATAGTAGGATGATGATCATCTTATCTGCGTACATCTTAACTCTTAAAGACTTAGATTCAGGTAGGTATTGAAACATTTTGAATACATTATCTCTTATAGAGCTATCATTCTGCATGACGCAGTGAACCATGTCATTCATGATTAAATGTCAAGAGCATATATGTATGCCAGAACATCTTCTTAGATTTATAAGGGTTAATTGACAATCACGATCATCATCGACATGTCACTTCCAAAGTACATTCGATGAGAGATCAAGATTATAGAGACAAACAAACCCTAGGTTCGTAGTCCTATTATCTATTTAATTGTCATTATTATGAGGAAACTTGCACATTGCAACCACATACATTATGTGTCCAACTGCAAGTACAATATCTTGATTATGGATCCAATCCATGATATTTTACTGGTTATTACTAAGTATAGTACTGAGTGTGTTTAATGAGGATTATCTGAAATAAGAAATTTTGCATAAATATATATATATATATAAATATATATACACATTTTACTTTGATTTAGGAATTTTATATCAAAGTTATCTTGCCTTGTCAATAGTGAAAGTTCATTCCTTTAAATGAAAATCTTTTTAAATCAATGATTACTAGGATTTTGGGAGGGTCTAATATAATCTACACAAGGCGGGAACTACACTTCCACAGAAGCGACCGCTCACGAAATCCCAGAAAATCAACAATTAACCCACAATTAAGAATAAAACGATGGTATGAAAAATATCTAGAGTTAAAATTTATTATAACTATACAATGGATGTATATGGTGTGCAAGTATATAGAGGTCGAACACAGGGAGCGAACGAGAGAAAGGAAGAAAATGAATGCACAAAAGTATGCTTCTTGTTGTCTATGCATTTTTGTGGGTTTTTTATTTTTGATTTTAATATAATTTTAATTGTTTTCAAATTTTCTATATTTTTAATTTTTTATATATTTTTCTGATTTTGAATTCCATTTTCTTTATAAATATATAATATAGAATATATAAGGTTATATATTATATGGACTAATATAGATATAAATACACCTAAAAACAAATAAAAAATACAAAATCAAGTATTTTTGAGTTTTAAAATTTTATACTATTTATGTAATTTTTAAGTATTTTTCCTATTTTTATGGATTTTTAAAGTAAAAAATCTCCTAAATCAAGGAATAAATTAATGGGACATATTAATTTGGAAATTAAAAATAGCAAATAATGTTTAAAATTGTCCAAATCAATTTTAATAGACAAATAATATACAAAGAAAATTATAAAATAGAAATGGTATTTTTAGAATTTTTAGGATTTTTTTATATTTTTATAATAGATTTTGGAACTTTTTAAATTTTACGAGTTTTCTTTTTCTAATTTTAGTGATTTTTGATCTGAATGTCAAAATACTTAAATAAACAAAATATGTTTTTTGGGAGAAGTTTCGAAATGTTTTTTATATTTTTTTTTAATAATTTTTAAGCCAAACAGGGAATATTTGTGCTATTTTTTATTTTTAATAAATATTAAAAAAGTCCTAAATTTAAAATATAAAAAATAATGTGAGAGTGTGTACAATCAGGAGCTTATCCCCATTTTTTGGTGATTTTGGAGAATAGATAATATATTTAATAAAAAGAACAAACACTCAATAATTATTGAACTAAACAGGGCATATATGTAATTAAAATAAAAGTGTGGGGTGATGAATCCATGTTCATCACTTTTTATTCTTTTATTTTAGCTAATTATCTTGGCAAAGTATCATGTAAATAGATGTAAATATAATAAGTAAGCAATATGCATGCATGTGTTAATATTACATCATTAGCATGTATTTATGCAAAAATAAAAGAATAAAGAAAAAGAAAAAGAAGGAGGTATTTAGAATAAATACAGAGTGACCCGAACCCCAAGCGAGAGCCAAGCATTGCCTTGATCGCCAAATAAAATATGTAGAGAGAAATATTGCCTACTCTATGTAAATAAATAAATTATTTTCACCAAAATAAAAATAAATATATTCTTTTACCTCCTTATATATCTATAAAAATAAAATAAAAATGAGAAAAACAAAAATAAAAATAAAACAAAAATCTCTTTCTCTTGTACATAATACATGTATATATATTCCCTCCCCTATTTATTATATACATGTAATAAATAATAAAAATAAAACAAAAATTATTTTGTACTCTAAAAATTATGTTGTAAATAATTAAAATGTAAAATTAGGGTATTTTTGTGAAAATAATAAATTAAAAATAATTGTACAAAATATATAGGTATATTATACTTGTTATAATACAATATATTGTATATAGAGTAATTTATTTTCAAAAAAATAAATAAAACCATAGAAAATTTCTTTGAAAAATAATAAACATTTTTCATTTTATTCATTTTTAAACTAAAATTCATTTACTATTTTTAAGTTATTTTTCTTTTATATTCATTGCTTTTTTGTCCTGTAGCGGCTTTTGTCCTCTTCCTGCGTCGTTCCTGATTGGTCCACGACCGCATGTTGACCCGAGTCAACCCCCTCTTCCAGTACTTGACCCGACCCGACTACGCAGCTGGACCTCCTTCTCCCTATTTTCCCGGGCGGGTCGTGCAGCCTTTCGCCGCGAATTTTCACCCACGTCTTCCCCATGGATCCAAGACCCTCGTGGATCCCTAGGGAGGTACGGATCTTTCTCGTTTCGCATGCCCTCTCCCTTTCTTTTCAGCCACTTGGGAGCACTATAAATCATCTCATCCTCTTCCCCAGTCCAGCAGCTCGTGCCTCGCTCCCTCTTGATACCCTAACCACCTCCAGCAGAGTAACAACTATCTAGAGCGCTACCTGACGTTCGATTTGGTGCAACGATGATGCAGCTCAACCATCGTGGTCGGAGTTCCACCGCGAGCAGTATCCCCTGCCTTCCGTCGCTCGGTCGAGGCCATTACCCCAACGACTCCCTTGCCTGAAGCTCAGGAGTCGATCCCGATTTTCAGGTGAGCCTTTTATCTTTCACTTGAGTCCATTGGTTTAGATCTTTTATTTCAGCTCCGCCGCATTTTCGTTTGCTCCGACTAGCTGATCGGAGCTCCATCGCCCATCTCAGCTGCTTTGATATCATCGTACATCCACCCTTCATCGAGCTCTGCATCCTGATCACCCTGATCTTAGCCTATCTAGCCAAGATTAGGTCTGATATCTCTTCCTTCGCCTTCGCCGGAGATCGACCAGCATCCCCCGCAGCTTCTTTCACTTTCAGTCCAAATAACCAGAACCGGAGCGTAGATCCGAGTCATAGCTACCTTTTGCAGGACCTTGTGCGCGTTGGGATCCCTTTCCCCATCCATTCCAGAGCTCGTCGGAGCAGCTTCAGGCCGTCGCCATCATCACGCCTATCCAGCCACTGGAGCCCCCATCCAAGCCGTTCAGCAGTCGTGAAATCGTCTCACGGTCACGCTGGTGTCTTCCATCTTCCATCAGAGCTGGGGATCTCGTCCTTGGCTCCGGTGAAGTCCACCTAGGCGTTGTTCTTCCAGAGCGATCCATCACTGTTGGATTGACCGGAGCCCTCCAGATTACATCCTGAGCGTCCATACAGCCGCCATGTTAGACCGTTGGATGTCAGATCTGATGGTCACGTGCGCCCTACATCCCCGGTCGTTCTGGTACTGTCAGATCTGACATCTAACACCATCAGAGCCACACGTCCATGCCTTCTCCAACGGTCGACATGCGTCCACCCTACGTGCGCCTCACGTGCTGCAAGGGTATATATCCCTTTTTACCCCATACTTATTTTAGTTTACATTTTAGTTTGTAAAACAATCTGTAGTTGAACCTATTTGCATTTTGCCCCCTGTAGTTTCTGTTATTTGCACTTCAGTCCCCCTTGTCTGGAAACATGTGCTTCATCACGTGCACTTTAGTGTTTTTTGCAGTTTCAATCCTGAACTTATTTGATGTTATATTTTGAATGGATATTTTCTAGAATTGTATTCATGCCCATGTAAACGTGTATTTGACGCATGTGTTGGAATTAATTGGTGAAATTGCATATTTGACCCAAGATTAGTTATGCGTGTTAATGTTTAGCACATATTCTTAAATAATTTGCATTTAGGTCCCTACCAGCTGTGTGTTGAGTTTGTGATTAAATAAATATCAAAACTACTCTAAAAATTCCCAAAACATTACCAGTAGCTCCTGCTACTGTGTAATATTTTTGGTAATTTTTGTGACGCATTTTGATTTTATTTGTTATTTTCTAAAATTCAAAAATCTTAAAAAATACATTTGTCTATTTTAGAAAACTCATAAAAAATAGAAAATACCCTTAAAATTTCCAAAAAAATGTGAGTGATTGTTTTGTATTGTTTTAATTTCTGTAGCATTTTCATTTGATTATCTTTTATAAAACTCCTAAAAATCTTAAAACTCCTAAAACCTGATAAAAACATCAAAAATTCTAGAAAAATGAAAAAAATGTGTTTTCAATTTCTGTAGTTAGATTTTATTTTATACTATCACATAAAATTGTTGTCAAGATTTTAGAGGTATTTAAATATTTTTAACTTACCTTTATATCTAGGTTATACATTATTCGCTATTTTTAGATCTCTTTTATTTTTAGAAAAATTTATAAAAAAATCATAAAAAGCCCATAAAATTCCCAAAAAACATTTGAATATTTTAAAAACACAAAAATAATTTTATTTTGAATTTTTGAGTATTTTTAGACGTGAACATAATTATTTGAGTTTGACTTTATCTTTTTCTTATATATTTTTTCATTATAAAAGTATAAAAATTTAAAAACCACCAAAATTGCTTTTATTTCATTTTAGATTTCTCAACTACTTTATAGAATTTTTCTCGTGCTCCTTGTGTTCGACCCTGGTGGTTATACTAGGTTAAATAAATAGCAAGATTGCTTGCCTTATTTTCAGGATTGTTTGATTTTGTTGGTGGTCTATTGTTTCTTGTTGATTGCGCCTCATGATTCGGGTTGCAACGAGCCTAGATATTCCTTAACACAAGTTGTATATGCGGGTCATCATGAGGACTTTCTGCAAATTTTCCAAAAATATTAAACTGGAATTAAAATTATATGGACCAAAACAAAATACATAAAGTCACATGGTCCTAAGTGCAAAAACATGATGTGGACTGGACAAAATTTTGTAAAAATAAAAGTTCGATGGGTTGTTCGTAAATATTACAAAAATAATATAATAACATATGAAAGATTACGTACTGATATTTAAATACAAAAAGTATGTTGGGCTAAGATGCAAAATACCCAACATATGTGGGAATGGACGGGCAAGATCCGCCCACTTGAATACGTGGCGCTTCCTGATGCTCTGATGATGCTTTGGACAAACGACGGAGATTAGATCTTCGATCTTGATCTGATGGTTGAGGCAACGTGCATCCAAAGGTGGAGGGTGAATCTGGAATGACGATAAGATCAAACGTCAGGGAGGGGCTCTAGAATTACAACACAAGAACTCACCAATGGCGAGTTTCGATCTGCTCTCATGAGCTCCTCCGGCCATCTCAAACACTCGAGCGAGGGGCAAAATGGAGCATGGGCTTGTCCACTCCTAATGGCTGCTTCAGAAGCTCTGTTGGCTTAGGTGGGCAGGGATCGAGGGGTGTTGGGCCTCGTAGAGCTTGCTGCTGGTAGAGGCGGGCAGGGACTGGGGGGAGGGGGTTTCAAGCTCGACGACCTTCGAGAGAGGGGAAGCTCGAACATTTGCTTGTTAGAGAGGTCGAGCTCGAGAGAGGGGGAGCTCGACATTTGCTTGTCAGAGAGGTCGACCTCGATTAGGGGGTGGTCCGAAGGCGATGACCTCGGTGGCGGAATGGGGGGAGGGGGTGGAGGCGCCAATGCATGGCCTGCATGGGAGGAGGAGGTGGTGCTTGACAGTGGGAGAGGGGAAGAATGGCATTTTTGCAAATAAAAATCAATATCAGGGGTATTTTTGTCTTTTTAACAGAAA
This sequence comes from Ottelia alismoides, assembly GCA_037367405.1. Classification (NCBI taxonomy): domain Eukaryota; kingdom Viridiplantae; phylum Streptophyta; class Magnoliopsida; order Alismatales; family Hydrocharitaceae; genus Ottelia; species Ottelia alismoides. The sequence goes on from JAZKJV010004593.1 coordinate 205,788, forward strand.
GGGTCACATATAGAGGCTATCTCAAACAAAACATAACATAGGGTTATGTCATGTAAGACTTAAGCATTACTTGGGGTTTCTCATGTAATTCATGATTATGCAGGGTTATGATTGTTATTGTGGAATTACTCAGGGTTATGGGTGTAAAAATCCATTTTCTATTTTATTGTACAATTCAATGGGATTTAATATTCCTTTCAATTTTCCTCATTAGTAGTCATTAAATCCCCTTCATTGCTAACCTTAAAATCCCAAGGATCCCCCACCCCTCACATCACTTTTTCCCTGCAATTTGAGAGAGGAGAAGAGAGAGAGAGAAAGAGAGAGTTAGAGAGAGAGAGGGAAAGAGAGATCTTATCGGGATTCCCTCTTCATCGTAGGAGAAGGCGGCGTCGAATTCGAAGAGGAGGAGAACGTGGATCCGTGTCCGGAAGGAGTTGCGATGACCACATCAGGAAGAGTTACGCGACGGACATGAGGTATGTATCGGCTTAGGATTTACGGATGAACAATGATCGCATTCAAACTATGATCTCAATATATGTATCGATTCTCTATATATTTCACATCAATGGAAATACTTCACGATCAAGTGACATCTTATTTTGTTGGGATTCTCTATTTCGATTTTGAGAATTTTCTTACCACTAAAAGGAACAACAACGAGAAAGGAGATTCTATGAAAGGTTTTGAACATTAGATAATGACTAGAAATTTACCTCGCATCCTCTGACTTATTGAAGGTAATTATTGTCGTAGGAATTACTATTTGTATTATTTGATAAAAATAGGATAGTCATATCTTGATCAAGGTTTAAATCATTCACATTCGTGTGGAGAGTTAATGATTCAGATGTTAGAAGTTGGATGGAGTTACCGAAAATGACTATGTATTGCTGATAGGAATTTAATACAATAAAAAAATACATGAATGAAGATGGAACGTAAATAGAAAATGCCTATTAAGGTTGGTAAACACATATGTTATCTTATCTGACCAAAGATCCTAAATAATATTGATAGATTCGAACTTGAACGAAGGAATGGAGTGCATATCCCTACCTATTATCCATCGTAGACGAGTAGACCCGCAATTAAGCTAATTAAGATAACGTTATGTTATTGATTATTGACTAAATTACATTGTCCTGAAATAACAAGAGTTGACGTTATAAATCGTACAAGACCAAACCTAAACTTGGGCTTAAGCATTTTGGATGGTTGTCAACGGGTCCAATTGGATCCGAACCCAATAAGTTGTCAGGGCCAGTTTTCCTCGATAACGGACCGGGGACCTAAGCCCGAGACATTACAAATTGTAACGGCTGGGTTTTTCTTTGGAAAAACCCCCAATAACATTGCCATTACACCATTATTTCCTAATTCGTTGCCCAATTCAATGGTTTTTAATATTCCATCATTTTTCCTCATAAGTAGCCATTAAATCCCCTTCATTGCCAACCTTAAAATCCCAAGGATACCCCACCCCTCATGTTTTTTTTTTCCCTGCAATTTGAGAGAGGAGACGAGAGAAAGAAAGAGAGAGGGAGAGAGAGGGAGAGGAAGAGAGATCTTATCGGGATTCCCTTTTCATCGTAGGAGAAGGCGACGTTGAATCCGAAGAGGAGGAGAACGTGGATCCGTGTCCGGAAGGAGACGCGATGACCACGTCAGGGAGAGTTACGCAACGGACTTGAGGTATGTATCGATTTAAGATTTTACATTTTAAAGAAAAAGTCATCTCCGAATTGCAATCTCTAAATGTATGTGTTGGACCCGTATGATTATCCTAGGCAACACGTTGAGTCGTAACTAATTTGAGTGTAATTGTTTGGACTATGTTGAGTGCTCTGTGATGTTCAAGCCATGCGGTTTCTCCTTCTTCTTATACGAAGTTGCTAGTCATGTGATAGAATCTAAACAACACATATAGAGATGGTGTCGACTGTATTTGTTTAATTTGAGGACTCTCGATGAGATAAATTACATTGGCACAACCATAGCTATAAACTACCTGTCACATGCCACTAGATGCCTCCTCTTATTCTAGCCTTAATATATATATAATAATCCTAATTCTCTGATTGAGGTTACCCTAACAATTGGGCATGGAAGGCTGTATCGGCGATATATCACCAATATATCGATTTGGACAGGGTAGGGATTTCGATATTACCCAGTATCTCCATTTACAGGTATATCGGCAATATATCGCTGATATATTGACGATATATCACCATATCGGCTCATATCGGTCAAAAATAACTGGTTTCAATAGAAAAATACCAGATATCAATCGATATCGTTGATATTTCACCGATATCTCTATATAACAATATTACTATTCATGGAAGATTGATTCAACACCTAGTATTAAAACACATATATCTATTTACACCTAGTATTAAAACACACAATGGTTTATATATATTTTGTTTCGGTCGGGGGTGTTGCCCCCTCACCCCCGCAAGGGGGGGGCAACCTGGGCCCCCCTAGCCCTCCCAGGCTCGCTGACCGGGCAGCGAGACCCCCGTACTGGTAGGGTATGGTGAGACAGGATGGTGCATACAATGGTTCTTCAACTTGGTGTATGTTTACAACTTATTCATGTTGTAAGACTTGAGTGAAATCGGTTTCCAATATCTATAAGTCGATTCTTCAAAACAAAAAGTCAAGAACCAAAACGTTAATATAGATATGCTCAAAATGATCGATATATGCGATGTAAGCTTCATAGATTGATCGATATGTGTGATCTAAGAGTATATTTGTAAGCTACTTAGTGATCTAAGAACCTGGATGAACTCCATTTTCAATATATATAGGTCAACAACTAACAGTACCAGCGATATTTCGATATGATCAATATGTGCAATATAAGGATCATAGTCTTCACAAATGATCTATATGTGTCATCTAAGTGTATATTTATAAGTTATTTAATGTTATAAGAACTTGAATGGAATCCATTTCCAATATCTAAAGGTCAGGAATAAACATTAACAGCAATATGTTCGATATGATGACTGATATGTGCGATATATGGTCTATAAATGACCGATATGTGTGATATAAGTGTGTATTTGTAGGTTATTTGTTGTTCTAATATCTTGGATGATCTTAATTTCTGAAAAAATGCCAAAAAAATTGGCTTTTTTGAATCATTTTCGACATTTCCACCGATATCGTTGATATAATGTCGATATATCTCCATATATCAATTTTTGGGCGGACCGAAACGATATTGATATCGATGTGGCCTTCCATGATTGGGATTGCAATTGCATGAGGTCCTGTATGAAAAAAATGGATGGCAAAGTTGATAGATCTTACATAGTGTACCCGTTGTCAAATCAAGGGGATTCTTTTATTGACTGCAGACATATACCTTGGATTATTCTAGTGATGGGTATTAAGTTAAAATGAGATTTTGTGCATGTCATAATCTATCCACAGATCAAATTGAGAAATATTCTCATGGGTGATTCCACCAACAATATCATGTATTCTTGATGTGCGTACTTAAAGAACTTGTTAATGTAGTATTACGTACATTATGCAAATAGCCCCTTTCATGTTATGATAAAGCACAAGATCTGGCAGCAGCATTTTACTGTAACATATTCCTTGAATACATTATTGATGATACTACCCAATACTAGAGTAGCAACATATTCTATGGGTATATTTGTATAATATATGTACAACCCTCTAACTTCATCTCACTGGAACGTGCTCAAATAATTAGGTCATAAATGCTATATACTCTTGTGATATGGAGAACCACCAAGTACATCTCAATATTGTATTTGAGACCCTACTCCAACATCAGCTTTATGCGATGTTCTCTAATTATAACTTCTTGTTGGACAAAATCATCTTATTAGTCATGTCACATTTATGTATGGTATTGGAGTTGATCTTAATCAAGATGAAATCTCTATTTACTTAGAGTTACTTAGAGATATTATTTTTCTTTAATTGGTGAGATTATTGAGACAATGAAAAATATTGAAGTAATATAAAGGATTAAGGCTGCAGAAAAGATGTTGATCTCTCAAAAATAATTGAAATGCCCAAGAAGAAAGAATATGATCTTATAAATTGAATCGATCAGGATGTGAGATTTGTTAACAATTTACCAAAGACAAGGATACATCATTAGGATAACATCGAAGTGATTATAGACCAGATTGTCTCACTTTTTACATTTGCTTGGATTGACTGGTCATGGGGTTGGATAAATTATAAGTGAATGACAATATCGATATATATTGTATTCCACATCAATTGGATTCAAACGAATATGAGATACACACTGTAATTATGGAAGAGTTTCAAGATGCTATGGGCACTCCATTGAAGTTTATCACCTAGTTCCGTCCGTAGTCCAATGATCACTTAGAGTGGATCGTTATAACACTAGAAGGTCTTGTAGAACACTCTATCATTAGAATGATGTGTGTGAGAACATATTTTGGAATCAAAGCTACTCCATGCCATTAAGAAGAGTGTCACGTAAAAAAAAGAGATGTAAAGGAAATCCATGAATCTATGGCATGTCTTTCTACAAAGAAATTTTAAGGATGAAATTTTTTTTCAAAGATGGTAGATTGTAATGCTGAATTTTTCTTTGGAAAAATCCCAATAACATTGCCATTACACCATTATTTTCTATTTTATTGTCCAATTCAATGGGATTTAATATTCCATTCATTTCCTCTCATTAGTGACCATTAAATCCCCTTCATTGCTAACCTTAAAATTCTAAGGATCCCCCACCCCTCACGTCACTTTTCCCCTGCAATTTGAGAGAGGAGAAGAGAGAAAGAAAGAGAGAGTTAGAGAGAGAGAGTGAAAGAGGAAGAGAGATCTTATCGGGATTCTCTCTTCGTTGTTGAGAAGGCGGTGTCAAATCCAAAGAGGAGGAGAACGTGATCCGTGTCCGGAAGGAGGCATGATGACCACGTCAGGGAGAGTTACGCGATGGACCTGTGGTATGTATCAGTTTAGGATTTACGAATGAACAACGATCACAATCGAACTATGATCTCAATATATGTATCGGTTCTCTAGGTATTTTACATCAGTGGAAATACTCCACGATCAAGTGACATTATATTTTGTTTGGGCTTCTCTATTTTGATTTTGAGAATTTGCTTGCCATTAAAAGAAACAACAACGAGAAAGGTGATTTTATGAAAGGTTTTGAACATTAGATAATGACTAGAAATTTACACCGCATCCTCCGACTTATTGAAGGTGATTATTATCGTAGGAATTAATGTTTGTATTATTTGAGAAAAATAGGATAATCATATCTTGATCAAGCTTTAAATCATTTACACATTCGCGTGGAGAGTTAACGCTTATGGATGCTAGAAATTGGATGGAGTTATCGAAAATGACTATGTATTGCTGATAGGAATTTAATATAATAGAAAAATACCCGAATGAAGATGGAACGTAAATAAAATATGCCTATTAAGATTGGTAAACACACATGTAATCTTATCCGATCAGAGATCCTAAATACTATTGATAGATTCGAACTAGAACGAAGGAATGGAGTGCATACCACTACCTATTATCCATCATAGATGAGTAGACCTGCAATCAAGCTAATTAAGATAACGTTATGTTAATCATTGATTATTGACTAAATTACATTAATCCTGAAACGGCAAGAGTTGACGGTATAAACCATGTGCAAGCCCAAACCTAAACTTGGTCTTAAGCATTTGGGTTGGTTGTCAATGGGTCCAATTGAATACGAACCCAATAGATTGTCAGGCGAATTTTCCTCGATAACGGACCGGAAACCTAAGTCCGCTATGTTCAGCATCCGTTTAGCAATTGACACAAAACGCAACAAACACATCGACTGTAGGTTTAGCGCTCAACAATACTCTGATCAGCTGTGAAATGTATACAGATGAAAAAAAAAGATTTCACTTTGAGGAGTTGAACCTAAAATATAGAAACAGATCGAACCTTAACGCACTCGGCGTGGTCTCCAAGGTTGCGAAACTCGGGGTTGACCTTCGATCCACCGGAGTAGCCGACGCAGTCCAGACGACGCCAGACAAGCATCCGAAGACCGCCTCTGATCTCCAGAAGCTTCCGAGGGTGAAGACAGCGACCTCGAGCTGCCGCTCGCGCTCGGCTGGAGGAGGGATGGCGGTTCGTTCCGGGAATCGGATGGCGAAAGCCCTGTGCTCCTCCGAGATGGAGAGGAGAGCAAAGAAGAGGAGTGTCAGGAGGAGGCGACCGGAAGGCATTGAGCTCTCTGTCTCCTTACCGAGGAATGAATTTGGTGCCCGAGGGGAATAATTGGGGTTTGGTGGGCGACTCCTATGCACCAAACACAGTAAACATGGACGTAGTGTTAACACCCTATTAGGATATTTCCAATGATGTTAATCATCTTAATAAAGATCGTTTTCATGCAGCAAATTATACAAAATCACAATCAAGAAAATTGACTTATATCTATATTTTAATTAAATTAATGCAAATAAATACATGTATAACATAAAAAACATATATCGGTGGATTAGAAATATATGCAGAAGGTTTTTAAAACTACATAATATATAAATCTATTCGCTATAAGGTTTTTAAAACTACATAATATATAAATCTATTCGCTATGATTAAATCAGATAAGTAACCGTGGCAACTTCATTTTATAATTCAATATGTCATTCAATGTAGATTACAAGCAAAGATCGGCTATGATAAGACCAATAAAACAACATTAGTAAGATGATTGATGCCACGACGATATTCTAATTAATAAATTTAATAGGAACCAGCACGTGGTTAAATTTTAAGTTGACAAGCCTTCAGCATGATGTACTGAAGTATCTTTTTTTGTTAATTGTAATATTTAATGAACTTAAGTAAATACAAATAAGTATACGTGGTTATTTAAAAGTGTAGGAATATTATAAAAAGTTAGCTATAAGATATAAAATGTTAAAAAGGATAAAATCCTACAAATAGCATGCTATTTGATTTTGAATATAAATTAATTTTCATTTTTTTAAGATGCTTACAAAATTAAAATACATAATAAGCATAAAAGAATAGAATCAAATATATAATCTTGAATATAAAAACAACAAAAAAACCTCAAATTGATTTTCAATTAATCATAAACATGTTTCTCCCCTGTAATACCATCAATTTATTCACGTTACACGGTAAAATAAAAAATAAATTGTAAAGACTATCTATGTCACATCGATAAATTATAAATCAAATTTTAACAAATCTTAGTGATATCTTATCAAAAAGATCGGTATCACTACCATAAACTTACGTTTCACATTAAGTATATTTTTTGTTAATTTGACTTTTTGTGCATGTTGATATCTTTGTGGTGTTTTCACCTTAAGCAGGATCCTCTTTTGAAATGCACTTAAGGTGATGAATAGTGTGTTAAGCATAAATAAGATCAATTAAAACTATAGCTCGAATGCTCATGATAAAAGCAACCAGATAAGGAAAGAGTTAGAACCATAAACACCATAGATCTTGTTTTCATATTGACCTACATGATTATTAATAGGCACTAGCGTTATTGTATCTTTGCAGCATGCAGGTTATTTAAAATATCAAGTTCAAGCATCTAAAAGCAAAGAACAATATCCAACTTATTTCTTCAAGTATTGTTGTATTTACTTGTTTTAAGACTTGTGAAAACTCACAAATGCATAAGCTACATTTAAAGCGCGACTATACAATCTACATGTGAATCTTCTAGAAAAGCCTAACCTAATCGATCACATCTAGTTACCTAATTAATAAACTTTTGCTATTGGAATTGAATTGATCGGTCGCACTTTAGACCTCATCGATCAACTTTTAACTCTATTCATGAGCATGATCGATCACCCCATGATACATGAGAAGCCACTTTTTATCTCTGAATATTTTGATGATCGACCAACTTTTTATTTTGATCAATCATTATTTATTATTGTTAACTGGGTAAATTGCAAAAAAGTCCTTGAACTATACATCGAATTTCAATGGCATGTCCAAACATTAGAAGGTAATGATCTAGTACTCAAACTTTTTAACATTTGTCTCAATGTGGTCCTTGACTACTGAAATTTTGTTGATCAATTCATCTTTCTAATCCTATTCGATAATTGGACGACAATATTAATTATTTTTCCAAAAAACATATACTAACATTTCGAATTCGTGTCTTATTTCATAAACAAGACGACCATGCATGGAATTCTTTACAACCCCAAAATATTCTTTATAACCTCAAAATATATCATGATTGATCTCTATCTTCTCGTTCATCAAGTATGAACATGTATGATTCTTTTGAGACATCATACTTATCATATATCCTCATATGCACACCAACTCATCGGCATATGGATCTTGGTTAGATGTTCAATCTAATGTCATATCTAATGTGTGCACTTAGGTATATAGATAGGGGTTGATGGGGCGGTCCCCTGGGGGCAGCCAACATGGCTGGCTCGCCCCATTTTTTGACAAATTGTTTTTATTTTTTTTGAAAAATATTGCCATGTATATTCACCCATGTATCCCACCTATATGCCATTCGAATTTCGTCAGAAACAGAGACTCCTACGGCTTCCATCCAGACATGGTCGATTTAAAAAATCCTGCTACCGTTAAAAAATGACGTCTAGATGGAGGGCGTAGGAGTCTCTGAAATTCGAATGACGTATAGGAGGGATATGTGGATGAATATACATGGTAATATTTTTCAAAAAAAATTTAAAAAAAATTGCGAAAAATAGGACGGGGGCAGCCCCATTTTTCCCATATAGATATATATATATATTTATCTCTGGTCAAAAGATGTGTGATTGACCGTGATAGTTACGATTCAGGTCTTGGTTTATCTCAACCTCTCCAAGTCAACTCTTTGACTTGAATATTTTCGACACCTCTGAGTCACTATTCCTATGCAGAGGATCTGCATCAAGAAGTTAGTCGAAAATCTGTCTATAGATAAAGATTGACATCCCTTTCTCAGACTGGAGATCGATATTAAATATGCATGATATTCAATATGACCACAGTACATAACCCTAATTGTACAAAGGGATCTAAATTTAAGTGCATTCACAAACATTCATCTCAGATAGAGATGAGAACACAGTAATTTTTATTGCACTAATGGATCACCAATGAATATGATGAATCTCGTATTCATCGTGCTAAAAGTCTCATATTAAAACCCCTGTCTTAACTAATCCAATAAAAATCACCATTAATTCTTTGTTTTTATCTTATATTATATTGTGTATAATTAATCTTATTGACTTGTATTCAATTTTCTTTATTCTTCTTGTAATTATTTTATCATTAAAAACTACTAAAAATTAGATAGAATAATTTTCCATAATTCATTGACCTTTAAAAAGACTAAAAAATGCAAAAATATCTCAAAACCAAAAAAACGGTGTTTTTATCCCCCTTAAAATACCGCCAAAAATACTTTTTGTACAAATGTCTTCTTTTGGCTTTTTGTCCAACATGAAAGTTGTAAATCTCGTCGAGACAAGCAACTTTCATGTTTTGACTTTTTCTTAATTTTGCCTCTAACTATTTCTTTTATATTTTTCTTTATTTTTATCCTTCTTAATTTTCAGATTGGGCCACGTGGTGCTCTCTGGAGCTGCCACATGGCCCGCCTCTTCTCTTGCCACCTGGCGCTCATCTGGACCGTTGGATCCACTCAGTCCCGCCTTTATCTCAAATGTCCACCGCCGTCCACTCCCCACCGTCAAATCTGATATCAGATCCAATCCTCACCACCCGCATTCACCTTAGCCATAGCCGTCGGATCCATTTCCCATCCTACGGTTCCCTGCACTCCACGTAGCCCCTCAACCTCAACCGCTCGATTGGTTCATCTCACGGTCCTCTACACGCCACATCACCCTGCTCTCTCCCATCGTTGGATCTCTTCCATCATCAAATCTCGGCCGCTCCCTCGCGCCCTAACACCAGCCATGCGATCAGATCCTTGGATCGGATCACATCCCTCCACCAGCGCAACTCTCCTGACCGTTGGATTATACGATCCAACGGTCCACAACCCTTCGTCAACCTCCAGCCCTCTCTCTGTCCCAGGCATTACGCCTCGCCAACCCACCACCCCCTTCCTTTTTTAGCACTCGCGTCTGACCACCTCTCCCTCTCCTAATGGCCATACCATGAAGCCTCATCCTCCGCCATCTCCGCGCGACCACCATCAATCTCCGCCATCACTCCCACGCCATTTAAAACACCACCTCAAAATGCCTCCCCATCGCGTAACCTCCGTCAACCCCCCTTCTATTAAACCGCCCGCCACCTCTCCGTTCACCAGTTCCACCATTCATTGGGTGTTCCCCCTAGCTTCACCCTCCTCCGGTGACAACGGAGGAGGTGCTTGATCGGAAAAAATTGGTCTCCTACCTAGGTGTTGACCCATGGCCGCCATGGCCGTGCTGCGGGCGCAAACACGCTCCGCCGAGCTCTGAGGACCCAGCTGACCTCGCCGGGCGACGACCCGAAGCTCATGGAGCCTCATCCCAAGCTATAGCCTTCACGGATTCCCCTCTCCGATGAGGTTCTCCCTCTTTTTCTTTAATTTTCTCTTTATTTTACCAACTACATCGCTCACTATCACCCTCATCTGACCACCTCATTATCTTCACCACTCATCGTTCTTTCTCGTCAACCCCCTTTCCCTTCTCCAGACCCTTCCCCGCTCCGACTCCCCTCTTCCCCTGCTCCGCCGGAGAAGAAGCCACCGGCCACCGCCTCCCATTGCCCCCACGGCCCTCACTCACCTCACTCCACTCACATTCACCGCACGCTTCGACTAGCTAACATTTGCAGGTGTACAAGGCTTCAATGACCGGAGATTGCGTCGGAGCTTCTTCGAGCTTTTTCCCTCCGGCGAGGCTCCACCAAACTCAAGCCCTGATCAGCATCGGAGCCTCGCTGCACCAGCAGCTCCTCCGCCGGGCTCCAGCAAGCTTCCTCTACCATCAAAAGGCCTCGCGAGGCACGACGGAGCAATGTGCAGATCTCTGGAGCCCTGCCTTCTCCGGTGACCTACGGAGGAGATAATCTTACAGGCATCGTCCGATCATCTAGATTGGATGGCTACGATGAAGCCACGTGGTGATCCGAGCCTCTGTCCGCTCCAACAGGCTCGGGTCCACCGAGCCTCGAGCCGAACCATCTGATGAAGCCACGTGGCCCGAATCTAAGGTGTCTCCCGAGCCTAGGCGCCTCACGTGCACCGCACGTGAGGGCCTGGGTAAATTGCATGAAGACCCTGGTTTTTGATATCTACAGAATGGTCCCCAGGCACGTGCCTCATGTGCGTGCCTAGGTAATTTACAGGGAGGCCCTCAAAGTTTCTGGAAATTACAAAAATGCCCCCGTGCAAGGAAAAATTACATTGGGGCACAGGTGGTTTTTCTTATTTGTATTTAGGTCCCTCCAGGGACCTAAATGTAATAGTTATCCTTTTATTTCTTGTATTTTTATTACAATTATGCCCCAGCATTATTTTCTTCATAACTTGAGCATCGTAGGTCCAAATTGCATGATTTTAGTGTCGTTTTGATCCTTGTTTCATCCTCTACATCATAGCTTGTTTAATTTTCTCATCTGCCACAATTTTAAATGAAGTGATTTTTTATGATAGATGTTGCTCCTGCTCTCATTGATCTTGCTCTAATTTGATGACTACTCTTCATGTTGTGATTAAATCGACTATGATTTCTATTCTGATATGATGCTCATACTTTTAGGGTATCTTTGTAATCTTTTATTTAGCACACATGTAACCTTGAATATTTGCTCATTCATCACTTTATACGTGAATAAAAATCAACTAAAAATTGCATACATCATGGAATTGCATTGTAATTAGCATAGTGCATCTTACAGGCCTAAACTTGAGAATTAATTCACGTATGTGCTTCATGAATCAAAATTCGATAGATAGATTAAATAGATGTGTCCTTGTGTTCGACCTTGGTAGACTTGCCAAGTACAAATACTCCACAACATTCAAACGATTGTGGTTTTTGCTGAACCAAATTTGCCTCCTATACTATGACAATTACGATTATTAAAGAGGTGAATTTCGCGTTCATCAAATGGCATCGTTGTTGAGGACACAACTTAACTTAATTATTGAATTTTGATTTTTTTTGTTGAATAATTTCAAAATTTTTAGGTCTGCATTTCATGCATCATTTTTTGCATCATATCTGTTGATTTAATTTCTCTGTGTGTTCTAACTTTTCTCTTTGCGGCATGGCCCATGTAAATCGAGGACGCTTGATCTTCATGGAGGCGTGAAGTAGGGAGCTTCCGCTGAAGAGGCTGCAAAAGAATCTGTGAAGAAATTCTAGGAATTTTTATCAGTTAGCCTGCATTTGCATCTTGATAAAAAAGAAGTGAGGTAGATCACTTCGTGATCTATCCCCCCCCACAAACACACACACATTTGCATATACACACTCACCTCACCCCATCTCCTTTCCCTCTGTATTTTTCACAATCTCTCGCTCTCTCTCTCTCTCTCTCTCTCTCTATATATATATATATATATATTGAACGAACCCCCCACCCTTGTATCGTAGTACAAACACCCCTCCTAACTCAGACCTTACTTAGGCTATTTGTAGCCAAAGTATAGGGGGGACCTGCCTGCTCATCCCTCCCTCGTATTGTCTTTTTGTACTTAGGTCAATTTTGGCCTAAGTATAGGGGGACCCTCCTCCTCAGTTCCGCTATATCACCCTATATTTGATCGAGCCTTGACTTCATGGCACTTGTGCTATGAGGACATAGCAAAATTTAAGTATAGGGGGGTATACCGTATATTACTGTATATTACTTTAGCCCTAACTCGTGTTTTTAAACTTTTTACGAAAATTTTATTTCAGGATTGGTTTTGGTAAACCTGTAAATCGAGTTTTGTAAAAACCTTGTAATGTATTTTCTTAAAAATTGAGGGATTAATTTTTGTAAAAAAAAATGGAAAAATAAAAAACCTTTCTTTGAATTAAACTCTAACTACTAGGCTTAGTAGATACTTTCAGTGAGGAAAACCTCGGTCTCCCTTAGCAGAGTGGGTGGTTTAGAGGACACCGCATATGGCCCCATCCTCAAGTAACACGAGTCCGTCTATCGGCTCGTACTTACACCCATACTGGCTGAGAGTGGATACTTTTATTCATTTGAGTCCGGCCCAGTCATTGTCTCTCCGAAGAAAAAAAATTTGAAAATTAAAACCCATAAAAATATGCAAAAGTCAAAAATCACACAAAAATATACACCAAGGAGTTGGTGTATTCCTAACACATTCACACTTACTCAAGGCTTGAGGATTTTGAGGACACTGGATTTCTGAGATCTTGAGAGTCTGAGTTAACATGCCTTAGTCATTAGGGTTTTTTAACTTAAATATCCACACTTCCCTAGTTTGAAAGATTTGAGCGCTATGTTGCACTCTTCATCTCTACCTTCAAGAAAAATATGATCAGCACAGTCACTTCCACAACTACATGATTGATGAGATGAGTTGAGATATCACTTGAGGAACTAGGACTAGAGATTTGAGTTTAGACCCGATCTAATGATATTCGAGGATGGGATAAAGTTAATGAAGGCTTTAGAAAACCTGAGTGTCAGCAAAACCCTAGCCAGTATGTGAACAAGATTCATATGCTATCTCTTTGATATTTATCTATGTGCCAGGGTGTGATGAAACTTAATGGAAATTGTTGATCAGTGTGCGCCAACTTTTGGTAAAAGTAGTGGAGCTATCCAACAAAAAAAAGAAATGTCAAAGAAAAAGCTCTAAATACCAAAGTCAAATTACAAATGAGCTTCCACCAATGGCGAGCGCTCCCAAACATTTTCAAAGTGTCCACTTGGATCAAGCGCTAATTAGGACGAAGGAGTCAGGCTGACACCACAAAAAGGGCTCTACATCGTAAGCGATACAAGTCTGGGTGTCAAAGGTATCTTAGATACTCAGAAAAGACACACCCCGGTGTACTCTCAGAAAAACAAGTGCAGAAAACTCCAACTCTCTTGACGGACACATTGATCAACAATATAAAAATTTACATGTGTTGAGTAAAAAGGCACTCGAGAGGCCCCTTGTTCCAATGCAAGGGAGAGAAAAATAGACACAATCTCATACCCTCCATCATCTGGCCGTCCATCTACACATTTCAAGTCTGACAAACTAATGAGACGGTTGACTGAAGCAAGAATAGACTTATTCCCTAGTATTGAGGATGAGGTCTAGAGGAGAATCTTTGGGACTGGAACTTTGGGTGATGCCTCGACTTGACTCTCATGAAATGCAGTACACCTTAAGTTCATATCCTTATATTATATGTACAAAAAGAAAGTCTGATAATTAGAGAAGTTGGATTCCTTCTTACTAAGGTTTGGATAAAACCAGAATTTTAGGATCTCTTAAATTAAGGAACTTCGAAAGATTGAGCCATGAAATCTTCACTTGCACTGTTACGAATTAATCAGACTCCTTCATTCTTTAGATGCTCGAGGATGAGCATGGTTTAAGTATAGGGGTATGATGAATCTCGTATTCATCATGCTAAAAGTCTCATATTAATATCCCGATCCTAACTAATCCAATAAAAATCACCATTAATTTTTTATTTTTATCTTGTATCATATTATGTATAATTATCTTATTTACTTGTATTATATTCCTTTATTCTTCTTATAATTATTTTAACATAAAAAACCCCTAAAAATTAGATAGAATAATTGTCCATAATTCACAGACCTTTAAAAAGACTAAAAAAATGCAAAAATATCTCAAAACCAAAAAAAACCGGTGTTTTTATCCCCCTTAAAAATACCCCCAAAAATACTTTTTGTACAAATGTCCTCTTTTGGCTTTTTGTCAACATGAAAGTTGTAGATCTCGTCGAGACAAGCCACTTTCATGTTTTAACTTTTTCCTAATTTTGCCTCTAACCATTTCTTTTATATTTTTCTTTATTTTTATCCTTCTGAATTTTCTGATTGGGCCACGTGGCGCTCTCTGGAGCCGCCACGTGGCCCGCCTCTTCTCTTGACACCCGACACACATCTGGATCATTGGATCCACTCCGTCCCGCCTTCATCTCAACCGTCCACCGCCGTCCCACTCCCCACCGTCAGATCTGATATCAGATCCAATCCTCACCACTCGCATCCGCCTTAGACACAACCGTCGGATCCATTTCCCATCCTACGGTTCCCCGCACTCCACGTAGCCCCTCAACCTCAACCGCTCGATCGCTTCTCATCCCATGGTCCTCTACACGACACGTCACCCCGTTCTCTCCCACCGTTGGATCTCTTCCATCATCCAATCTTGGTCGATCCCTCACGCCCTAACACCAGTCGTGCGATCAGATCCTCAGATCTGATCACATCCCTCCACCAGTGCAACTCTCCTGATCGTTGGATCATACGATCCAACGGTCCACAACCCTTCGTCAACCTCCAACCCTCTCTCTCCCAGGCGTTACGCCTCGCCAACCCACTTCCCCCTTCCTTTTTTAGCACTCGTGTCTGACCACCTCTCCCTCTCCTAACGGCCACACCATGAAGCCACATCCTCTGCCATCTTCGCACGAACACCATCAATCTCCGCCATCACTCCCATGCCATTTAAAACACCATCTCAAAACACCTCCCCATTGCGTAACCTCCGTCCACCCCCCTCTTATAAAACCGCCCGCCACCGCTCCATTCACCGGGTCCACCATTCATTGGGTGTTCCCTAGCTTCACTCTCCTCCGGTGACAGCGGAGGAGGTGCTTGATCTGCAAAAATGGGTCTCCTACCCAGGTGTTGACCCACGGCCGCCATGGCCGTGCTGCGGGCGCAAACACGCTCCGCCGAGCTCCGAGGACCCGGCTGACCTCGCCGGGCGACGACCCGAGGCTCATGGAGCCTCATCCCAAGCTATAACCTTCACGAATTCCCCTCTCCGATGAGGTTCTCCCTATTTTTCTTTAATTTTCTCTTTATTTTACCAATCACCGTCACCCTCATCTGACCACCTCATTATCTTCGCCACTCAGTGTTCATTCTCGCCAACCCCCTTTCCCTTCTCCAGACCCTTCCTCGCTCCAACTCCCCTCTTCCCCATCTCCGCCGGAGAAGCCACCGGCCACCGCCTCCCGTCGCCCCCACGGCCCTCACTCACCTTACTCCACTCACATTCATCGCACGCTTTGGCTAGCTAACATTTGCAGGTGTACAAGGCTTCAATGGCCGGAGATTGCGTCAGAGCTTCTTCGAGCTTTTTCCCTCCGACGAGGCTCCACCGAACTCGAGCCATGATCAGCACCGGAGCCTCGCTGCACCACCAGCTCCTCCGTTGGGCCTCCAGCAAGCTTCCTCGACCATCAAAAGGCCTCGCGAGGCACGGCGGACTAATGGGCAGGTCGCCGGAGCCCCACCTTCTCCGATGACCTACGGAGGAGATGATCTTACAGCCGTCGTCCGATCATCTGGATCGGACGGCTATGATGAAGCCACGTGGTGATCTGAGCCTCTGTCCGCTCCAACAGGCCCGGGTCCACCGAGCCTCCAGCCGAACCATCTGATGAAGCCACGTGGCCCGAACCTGAGGTGTCTCTCGAGCCTAGGTGCCTTACGTGCACCGCACGTGAGGGCCTGGGTAAATTGCACGAAGGAAATTGGTGTTTTTGATATCTGCAGAATGGTCCCCAGGCACGTGCCTTACGTGCGTGCCTGGGTAATTTACAGGGAGGCCCTCAAAGTTTCTGGAAATTACAAAAATGCCCTCATACAAGGAAAAATTACATTGGGGCCCAGGCGGTTTTTCTTATTTACATTTAGGTCCCTTCAGGGACCTAAATGTAATAGTTATCCTTTTTATTTCTTGCATTTTTATTGCAATTATGTTCTGCATTGTTTTCTTCATAACTTGAGCACCGTAGGTCCATATTGCATGATTTTAGTGTCATTTTGATCCTTGTTTTGTCCTCTACATCATAGCTTGTTTAATTTTCTCATCTGCCACAGTTTTAAATGAAGTGATTTTTTTACATGTAACCTTGCATATTTGCTCATTCATCACTTTATACGTGCATAAAAATCAACTAAAAATTGTATACATCATGATTTTGCATTGTAATTAGCATAGTGCATCTTGCAGACCTAAAATTGAGAATTAATTCATGCAAGTGCTTCATGAATCAAAATTCGACAAATAGATTAAGAAGTTGTGTCCTTGCGTTCGACCTTGGTAGCCTTACCAAGTATAAATGCTCCACAACATTCAAACGATTGTGGTTTTTGCTGAACCGAATTTGCCTCCTATACTACAACAATTTACGATTATTAAAGAGGTGAATTTCACGTTCATCGGATTACAAGTCCAATAGTCTCCCACTATACCTTAGAGCCATTCATGTACAATTCTTAAATCCATATTTATTACATGTTAATCAAAGACCTTTTGTGATAAAGTCTTGGTAAGCATATCAACAATATTGTCAGCACATGAACCATTAGTGATGGTGATATCACCATGCTTCCATATTTCTAGAAAATGTGATATTTCCTCTCCATGTGTTTGCTTCTTTGATGCTATTGGGTTTCTTTCGCTTGCATTATGGCACCTGTGTTATCTTAAAGTAATGGAATGGGAGATTTCGATGAGGAAACTATACCAATTCTAGGATGAACTTGTGCAACCACACAGCCTCTTTAGCAGCATCCGATGCGGCTATATATTCTACTTCAGTTGTTGAGTCAGTCTTAGGATCTTGTTTCTTGCTTCTCCAGCTCGCATCACTACCGTTCAACAAGAACAAGAACCTGAAGTTGACTTCTTATCATCCACATTAGATTGAAAGTCCGAATTCGTGTACCCTAAGCCTTGGAGATCATTATCTTCATAAAGCAAGTGTAGTCTTTGAGTTCTTTTTAGGTACTTGAAGATGTTTTTCATCACGGTCTAGTGTTTCGATTGTAGCAAGATTGGTAACGACTTACCATCCCACTGCATGATAAATGCCTGGTCTTGTACACATCATGGAATACATCAAGCTTTCTATAAACAATGCATGAGGGCATCCGGCCATGGTTTTCCTTCCACAACAGTTTAAGAAGTCCCTTTAGATAGGTGAATACCATGTCTTAAAGGAAGGAAGCCTTTCTTGGAATTATCCATCTTGAATCTTTCCAAGATCTCCTTGATATATACTTGTTGTAATAGCCATAGTCCTTTCTTTTCTCTATTTCTGAATAATTTTATACCCAACATATAAGTAGCTTCTCTGAGATCTTTCATCTCAAAAGTATGGGACAACTAGAACTTAACATTGGTCATCATCCCAAATTCATTCTTAATGACAAAGATGTCATCTACAAAGCACAATGAACACGATGGTGCTCGCATTAAGCTTCTTGTATACACGTGGTTCATCTGTATTCTAAATAAAATCATGACTCTTTATGGTTTCATCAAATCAGATGTTCCAAGTACGATAAGCTTGTTTGAGCCTATGGGTATACTTCTTCGGCTTGCACACTTAGCCTTCCTCAACTATTAAGCACTGGGTTGCACTATATAGATATCCTATTTGAGGTGTCCATTGAGGGATGTTGTCTTGACATCCATCTGCAAGATGTCAAAGTCAAGATGTGCAGTTATAGCTAGCAATGCCATATTGGATTTAAGCATGACTACATGAGAGAATATCTCATCGTAATCGATGCCTTCTCTCTGTGTGTAGCCCTTGGCACAAGTCGTGCTTTGAAGGTCTCTAGCTTCCTATCGGGTTCCTTATTTCTCTTGAAGATCCATTTGCAACCATTGAGTTTGACCCCTTTAGGTAGATCTTCGAGGGTCCATATACCTATCTTAGTCTTCATTTCTAGCATCCAATCATCCATGTCCTAATCTCCCAATGCTTGACCATATGAAGTCAGATCATCATCATATTCTTTTGGTACATGAAATGTGTACCTTTCAGGTTGTTTTACAACCCTATCACTCTTTCTAAGAGGTACGACCCTGTTATTTTCAATTATCTCTTCAAAGTTTGGTGTGTGAACTTCATCGGTCTCTATGCACTCGATTAGTTCCCTAGTTTCATTACTATCTTGACTTCTAAGGAAGTCATCCTCCAGAAATTTCGCATCTCTAGAGATGAAAGCATTTTGAGTCCCAAGATCATAAAGTTGGGATATCCAATACCATTTTTTATAGGTTTTTATCACTTGTGCCCCTCTGAGATATCGCAATTTCAGTTATGCCCCTATCTTTTTGGTAATATCAGTTGTGCCCCTCACTTCTTTCACCGTTATCACTTGTGCCATTCCGTCAGATTGACCGTCAATGGGTTGACTTAACCATGATTTTTTCAGACCTTGGTGCAGTTAAGAGGGGTATTATTGTCCAGACTTCTTCATCTTCTTCCTCCTCCATTTGTTCTTTTTCCTTTCTCTTCATAATTTCTCTCTCTTGGTGGCACCGTCATGCATCCATCGAATCTCAAAATTTTTTGCATTTTCAGATATATCACTCATTACGGATCAAACAATGAATTTTATTGAATTTTTTGATGAATTTTTATGAATCAATTAGTCAAAAATTTATCTTAATTTGACAAAAACTGAAAGCTCTCCAGTCACAGGGGAAGGGGGTACCTGGACGCGGGGGGCGGCGGGGGCAGGGAGAGGCGCGGGGAGGAGGAGGTGCGGGAGGCGACCTGGGCACGGAGGACTGCGCGGGAGGCGACCTGGGCGGTGGGCGGCGGGGGCAGGGGAGGCGCGGGGGAGACCTGGGCATAGAGGGTTAAACAATTTAGTAGAATTGACAGATATTGCATGTTAGCTTATATCACAAAGCATGCAGAGTTCAAAATAATTTTTTGACTCGTGCGGAGTTCACCAACTAATGATGAAAATGAGAGAATTTATGGATCAACAGTTCTGCTTCTTTTCGTCATTTATAATTTAAAAAACTGAGTAAGATATTCGCTAGAAAAAAAACATGCTTTTATATAGGTCAGAAGAAAGTGTAGACATTGTTAAACAAGCTCGACTATTTGGATCAAAACAAAGCATGAAGAGGAGCATAATAGCAAAAAACAGAGTTAGAAGATATGATCGAGGAAAGCAACTCACCATTCCAAGACCTTCGGTGCACGGCCCTTCGACTAGAGCTAAAATGCGCGCCCCTGTCCCAGGCATGCATGCCCCTAGAAGGCCAGCAGCGACACTCAAAGCAACTCCCGTGCATCGACTAGCACGCTTACCTGCCTCTGCGGTCCACTGATCGGTCTGCAACTCATCCAGAAGCTGGAAAAACAACCCATCAGATCGATCATACAGCACGACTTTGCTGGCCTCTCATACAGCTCCTTTTCCCCGGAAGAGTGCTTCGACACGTCTCCATTACATCGAGGTCGACGTCGAGGGATGCACGACGTGGGGCGGAGGGAGGCTGGGGCGGAGGAGGGGGCAGGCTGGGGCGGAGGAAGAGGGCAGGTCGGGGGTGGGGGAGGAGTTCCGAGCGGAGAGGGAGGAGGAGGAGGTTGGAAGAGGAGGAAAAGGATGGGGGAAAAGGAGGAAGAAGAAGAGGATGAGGAAGAGGGTGTCAAAATGACCATTGAACATTTTTTAAAAATTAATTCCACTTATGTCCTAAAGTTAATGTCTGTTTGCACTGTGGATGGAAGGCAACTAACCCAAGGGGCACAACTGATAAAATGGCAAGAAGTTGAGGGCACAACTGATATTACTAAAAAGATAGGGGCATAACTGATATTGCGATATCTCAGAGGGGCACAAGTGATAAAAACCCTTTTTTATATATCCAATGAACTAGCACTCTCTGGTGCAAGATTTAAATTTGCTTGCATCCACATTCTTAGCATAAGCCAAACAACCTCAAATCCACAAGTGTCTCACACTTAGCTTGGTACCATACCAAAGCTCATGAGGGAATTTAGGTAGGGATGAGCATTAGGCTGGGTGGAGCTGGCCTACCCCAAAGCCCAACCCAAAAAGCATTGCTCGACCCAAGCCCAAGCCCAATTTAGGACGGGGATGGGCTTGCGTCTAAAATTCATGCCCGATATTTTTTTAGGTCGAGCTCGGGCTAGTCTTGACCAAGCCCGCAAGCTCGTCATGAATGTGTGTTGCTCCCTCTCTCCACGCAGCTACACATCTCTATTGCAAACCCCGCACCTCTGTCACGCCACGACGCCAGGAGTACGACACCTCGCACCGCACCTCCAATGGTCGAAGCAACAAATCCCCTCCACCACCTGACGTGACTCGATTTTGAATCCACTACACAGTTAATGTTCTTGATCTCATCCTATGTGGTGTTCCGTAAATATTTATGTGTAGTTTAGGGTGTTCAATGTTGATTGATGTTATATGGTCCGATTGTTTTTGTTTGTATTTTGAGGCTTATAGTTTTATTTTGAATGATGTGTTTGTTTCAATAAATCGCGATAATAAAAATGACCAATAAGTTTTACTTGACGACATACTCTATATAGGTCGGATGATTGCAGAAAGCCAAACGGAGCTTTTCTACGTACTTCTTAAAGGATTTTTTGAAATTTGCCCAACTTGATAATCATCACGAGTTCCCCTCTTAAAAAATCTTAGAAAGAATATGTTAAACTTAACGTCAACATAGTTCGAATTTATCCATAAAGGGAGCAGAATGAGCAGAAGTTAGGCATTCATTTACACTTGCAAGCTCATGTGTCATGACAATACCTCAGAAGCCACACTAATATTCTACAATCACATTTATCTTTGGGATATTTACATCCATAACCTTGAGTAGTTCCGTAATTACCCCAGGAACCCTCGATAATTCATAATTATATGAGTAACCTCGAATAATCCTTAACTCTTACATGACATAACCCTGTGTTATGTTCCCTTCGGTATGACCGTTATATTTGACGGTTTCTGTGAAGAAAGACAAAATTACCCCTAATGCTCATTTTTATTAACAAATCACATTTCTCCTGTCGAAGGCGTGGAGGAGGAGCCGCCCAACTCCAGCCCAGGCTGTCCCCCCTTCCAGACCAGGCCCCCCGACGCACCTCCGACCCGAGCTCCCCCCCCCACGCCCCCCCCCCCCCCCCCCGCGCGCCTCCTAGCCCTCGCCCACCAACCCGAGCTCCCCCAACCCCCCCCCTCGCGCGCCTCCTATCCCTCGCCCACCGACCCGAGCTCCCTGACCCTCTGCCCACACCAGCAGGTCAGCCCCGAGCCCCCCCGGCTATCTTTCCCCCGACCCCCGAGCTCCCCAAACCCTCCATCCATTCTCCCAGCCCAGGTAGGGAGTGAGACCCCCCCCTCCCGACCCCTCGCACACCCTCCAGGTCTCTACACACCCCCCGGGCTCCCGCCCAGTCCAGGTCTATGTGCACCCCCCGAGCTCCCGCCCAATCCAGGTCTCTACACCCCCCCCCCCCCCCCCCCCGAGCTCCCTGAACCCTCCGCCCATTCTCCCAGCCTAGGTCGGCCCTGAGGTCCCCTCCCTCCCGACCCCTCGCATACCATCCAGGCTAGGGCTTGCATGCCGTGGGATGGGCCGGGGGCCTTCCACGACAGGCAGGGGGGTTCGATGGAGGTTGGGGAGGATGGGGCGGGGGTTACAGGAGATCTTGCAGGTGGCCGGGGGGTGGGGGGTTCGGGAGGCGAAGGCCAAGAGGGAGGGGGCTGGAGGAGGAAGGGGATGGACGGAGGTCATCAGGGTGGGTGGGAGAAGTGGAGAAGGAAGTTTGGGGGAGGGAGGGTCGGCATGAAGAAGAGGGGTATTTTTTTCCTTTTTGTTTTTAATTATACCCATTGGATATATGATTGGTTAGATTAACTTTAGGTATGCGTGAGTTAACTGACTAAAATAACGGAGGGTTATGGATGTAGGACGACGCACTTATTCAGGGTTACACATGTAATTATGAATTATCGAGGGTTTCTAGGGTAATTACGAAACTACTCAGGGTTATAGGTATAAATGTCCCTTTATCTTTTGATTTATATGCGGTCGGTCCGGCTCGGGACCGACCCATAAAAATTGGGTTGATCTTGGGCTTGGGCTTAAAAAAATAAATTTAATGGGCCTAATCCCAGCCCAAAGCACAAATAAAAAAAGGGCTTGGTCCTGGGTCCTGAAACATGCTCATCCTTAGTTTTAGATACCGATTTAGATGTAATCTTGTTTAAGACATGAGAAGCAATCTCTATTGCCTTTCTCCGATAACTAAGAGGTAAGTTTGCTTAACTATGATTTTTTACCATATCCAACAAGGTTCTATTGGGTCTCTCTGCTAACTCTGTTGAGGTGAGGAAAACCTATAGGAGTGAGATTCAAACTATTCCTCTCTCCTTAAGGTATTCTTTTAATTCATCTAAGAGGTATTCACCACATGGTCAGAACGAATTTATTTTAACTATATATTCCGATTTGGTCTCAAGCAAAGCCATGAACTCTTTGAATTTTTCAAAGGTATCGTATTTGTGATGTAAAAGGAAGATAAAACCATACCACGAGTGATCATCAATATTGATGCCCATCACGAGCCGCGATACGAAAGGGACCGCATAAATCAGTTTGTATTAAGTCAAGTATACCTTTGCATCATCCACCTTTCTTAGAGAAGGGCTCCTTCGATATTTTTCCACGAATACAATGTTCGTAAGTTGTTAAATCAAGGACGTCTAGGAAATCAAGAGGTTTGTCCTTTACCAGTCCATTGATCTTATCAGCAGTTTAATGTTTAGGTCTTTAATGCCATATCATAGTTAAATGAACTCTATCCTCTCTTAATCATTCAAGGATTTTATTAACAGTGGCATTGACATGCAACAAACACTATGTATGTTCAATTCATATGGTCCACCTGATACTAGAGAACCATCTGCTATAAAATTACTATAATGATTTATGATAAGTATATTAAAAAAAGGAAAGTATGTCCATGTCTAAGTAGCTTATATACGGGTAGTAAGTTCCTTCTGACATCTGATACATTGATACAATCTCTAATATCTAGGAGTCTCTCACTTGATAATGGTAGTCTACAGGTTCCAATGGCAGTCGCTACAATAGTTGCATTGGATCTCATATGGATGACTATATCCCCATCATCAAGTAATCTAACTTCTTGAAACGTATGCAACTAATTTCATACATGAATATAAACAACAGAATTAACAGCCTAACTTCCTTCTCATCCTACAAGTAAGTTTGCTTCAATGATGAAAGCAGATTTTTTATTTGCTAGAGTTATACATTTTTTCTTCTCTAAGGACTTTAGGTATTTTGGATAGTTACTCCTTTAGAATTCTAGCTTATAGCAGTGATGGTAGATATCTATCTCCATGGATGTCAGATGCGTCAGAGCATTAGAAGATTCATCAGCAGTTTAACCTTTCTTCTTCTTTTGGATCAGACCCTTCCAAGATCCATTCCTCCAGATGCGCTTCCCTTTGACCTATGCAATAATTACATTGCTAGAGGGATATTCTTTACTTCATAATGTCCTCAGTTGGTCTTATTGTAGAAAGAGTGCAGTTCACATCTTCAAACATCTCCTTCATATTTAGGAGGATGTCAAGAGGGTATTCAATGTCTATAAGTTGCTTCTGAATCACATTAGATAATGATCCAATAATGTAGCAACGAGCAATTGAATGATCCTTATTCCACTTCTTGTTGAACTCATGGAAATCCTTTGCCTAAGGGTTCTCATACTTCACATACGAGAGCACATATGTTATACATTCTAACTCTAGTGGAGTCCCAAATTACAGATCCAATCCGAATAATTTAGACTAATCAACTGATTAACCTCAAGCAACTTGTTTAGTGAGTTGAGAGATTTTATCTGAAATTAAAAGGATGTCTTTAATAAATCTTGAATGAGGTGACCAAACATTTTAAAAAAATATTTTTAAATCATGATGTAATCGTCTTTTTATACTTTGAAAGTCTTTCCCATGTAAGCTTTCAATGCATGAGGTAGGGTAACCTATAGGCCTCGCTACGAGATCCGAATCCCCTTTCCACTTTCATGGCACCCCAATAATACGAGAAAATACAACTATAGTGAAAGAAGTGGGAACTCTTTCCACCTTACAAATCCAACTTGTATTCTCGGTTCGGTCTTCAACACACATAAACCCCCCATATATAGAGTTAGCATGTTGTCGATACCAATTGTCAATGAGCCAATTAAAATATTACATAATGTGCAATCCAATATCATCTCAATAATATAGAGAACACTATTAGGGTCACTACGCATATGCTCCATATCTTTTTAGAAACAAAGAAATTGATCCATGTGAATTTTTATTTTGGAGTCATGATTATGCATGAGCGTCTCCAAAAATACAAGCCATGATGATGGAGTACTTTGCAATGATGGAAGATCATGGATGACATCATATGACTAGTTCATATCTTGTTTAAATTTATGATTAATCATTTCAAATCATATCTCGTGAGTAATCCAATAAGGTATCTAATAAGCAAGGATCCTTGATTATTATCTTAGTTTTAATCCAATTAACGCAACAACGATCAAGCAATCTAAGCAATTCAATTTATGCACTTGATGTTATTATTCAGTATACATCCTCACTAGTATAATTTTATTCCAATTTTAGTTGTTAAAAGTACGCAATGACTTCTCATGCTACCATTTCTTGAAACGAATCCGGTCAGGTCATGCAGATCATACTTACAAGGAGTGCTTCCACTGCCAAGCGGTGCAGTGTGCCAATTAAGTAACCCATTAGCATATCCAAGCCTAGTCATCATTACCATTCCAATTATAGACAACACAATTGGTACAAATTATAGTAAGGGGTTTTATCGATCTTTCGACCATGTAGTGTACTAAAAACATTTTTAATTTCCATAAGTTTCCAATGTAACAACTAGATAATCGACGAATCGATTCAGTCAATTGATAATTTCTAATCGATTCTTGATCAACCAAAAGCATAACTCAATAAAGAAAATAAGAAATAATTAAACACTCTACATTATTGCATACATTTAAATAAATAAATAATGATTTCATATTTCAAATTTCCAAATCGCGACCAATGCGCTTCAAATTAGAAAGTATTATATATACCTTGGACTTGAAAATTATGACCCTAAATATTTTCAATATGTTAGATCCAACTCCTGATGTGAATATATCATATATATATATATATATATATATTCATCTATTTTGAGTCTCAAACTAAGAGAAATAAATCATTGTAACAACCGAGTCATATTCCAACTCCGCCTTTGGATAAATCCAGAATCGTGTGAATTTCTTTTGCAATGATTGGGGACTTGATAAATGACTTATTAATAAGTATTTACAGCAAAAAAATCAATTTTCCAGCTATGATCTTTGATTAAAGTCGGAGTTTACGGTTGTTTTCGACATTTGAATCTTCTCTCGAATGCCACCAACTATTGGTGTGATTTGGGCATGAGTTTAGACATTCTAGATATCATTTATATCTCAAAAATTATGTTTTAAATAGGTAAAAACATTAACATTGTCGTATATCATGGAATCATTCAAAATATCAAAACAATCGCAAAACATTGTACCCAATAATGGGGGATAATAGGGTTTATTATTCATAGGACTCGATGCAATCTAAATCCTTTAAACGTAGGCTCCGATACCAATTGAAGTAAGTTTAAAACTTTGCACCATTAAAACGTGAAAAATAGCGAACAATTTGCAATCTTAATTGGAGTTCATCTCATTAACTAAGAATTTCAACACAATAAAATTATACATTGCCAAACCATAATATTAAGGAAAAGATTTCCAAATATGGTTCCATATATTCTAATGAATATTAATAAGACATTAGGGTTACCTCTTGAAGGTGATTTTCTAAGGAATGGAATCTCTCGAGTCAAGTTCGATCTACAGAAGCTTCTCTCGTGGGCGTGATGATGAATTGTGTAACTTCCCACCAATCTCGATGTATACTTCTTCTTCAAGTTGTGCACGTAAAAATGAGATCAAGATGATCTCAATCTCCTGATTTCATCCCTTGAAATCAATCCCTCCTTGACGTACGAGGAGCATAGAGAAGAAGATGATCTTCTCTTCCACAAGGCCATGCTTATGAAGAGAGAAGAGAGACTTGATGGTGGATGCGTGGGTTATAGTTGGAGAAGAGAGTAGACGTGTATGCAAGTTCCAAACTCTCAAGACTCTTCTCTTCTCCAACTCTCAAGGTAATAGAACTTTGTAGGAATGAAGCATGCTTTTGAATAGAGGCTATTCCCTCTCTTATATACTATGAGGGGACGTCTATGAGAGTCTTACTCCTCATTGTAGACGTCCCCTCTCTCTACCCTTGCATGGTATATCATAGATAAGGATTAAATCCTTGTCCTTTAAGAAAGAGGACTTGAATTGTCTCTTTTAATTACCATCTAAAATAAAGCGATAAATAAACAAAAAAAGATATCATATTCTCGTTAAGACTCTCATGGTGAACATTTATGCTTCTCCAAGCAAGGATGTCCACCTTGTCCTATTTATTGTTGAAGTTGTTGTTTATATTATTTTCATGATAATCAAATTATCATTATTGGAAATTTATGAGAAAGTCCTCATAACTTATGAACCTTATCCACAAAGCTAAAGAAAAATATTAATCCAATTTACATTTTATTGTCAATGTGAAACACATTCTCATAAGTGCCTCGAAATAATTATATGAATTAAATTCATAAAAGTATTAGCTATTATGAATCATTATTCATAATAATTAATGAATAATATTTGTGAATCATATTCACAAAAATATCCTTTTAGAGATTTAATTGTGATAATAATAATTATTGCCTCAATTTTGATATCACACATTACAAGTCCTAATCCAATTACGTTGTGTGAGTTACAGTCGAAGATACTAGGAGATAATGTTGGAAAAATCATACTATCTACGTAATGGTGACTTGATATTTGGATAATTATTCAATTTCAGGGTTTATACCACTTTTGATGAAATACGTCATTCACATTTTTGAGCTCAAGCTGAAATAATTCTCATTCTAAGTGGGCTCAATGAAACATATTACAATCTCCATGAGTTCATTAAATGAGCAAACTGATGAACTCACCTTCCTACTCCATTTCTAATAATAATCCAAATCATTTGAAGCTTAGAAATGAGCTCCATAAGTGAGTTCACCTCTATTTCCATTAACATTTCTATTTCCGATATTTGGACATTGAAATTGAAATAAGAATTGAAAGTTAGAATCAAATAAAATGAGAACTAATCCAATAAATTCTTATATCATTAAGCCAATAAGTGATGTCACTTAAATTCATCGGGTTTCATCAAGGCGATGATATATCCGAAGTTCAAACTCTAGTTTTATTGTTTTCTTTGGAACATATCAGTAGAGTTCCCATTCGATAATTGGGTGATAATATTAATCATATACTTTCGAAAAGCATATATCTTGAACTCATGTCTTATTTAATAAATAAGACGATCATGAATGGAATTCCTTTTGAACCCAAAATATCTCATGAGTGAGCTCTGTCTTCCGGTTCATCAAGTATGAACCCGTATGATTCCTTTGAGATATCATACTTCTCATATGTCCTCATGTGCACGCTAATTCATCAATGTTTGGACCTTAGACATGTCTTCAATCTAATGGTTTGTCTAATATGCACATTCACGCTAGATGTATAATTGTCTCTAGTCAAAGTATGTGTGACTGATTATAATAGTTATGATTCAGGCCTTAGTTTATCTCAATATCATCAAGTCAACTCTTTGACTTGACTATTCCAACCACCTTCAAATCATTATTCCTATGCATAGGATCTGCATCAAGAAGTTAGTCGGAAATCAGTCTATAGAGAACGTTTTCCATCTCTTTCTCAAACTGGAGATCATTATTGAATATACATGATGTTCAATATGGTAATAGTGTGAGATCTCTCGTATTAGGACATAATCTTATTCATAAATTTTGATTTGATCTCGTAACCAAATCAAATAAATGACCACACTATCTTGTAGTTCTCATCAAGACCTTTCCAAAGAGTCCAAGAATATCGGAATCATTGTCCTTATCAGAGAGTTAAGCTCAAAATACAGTCGTGTTGCGGTTATTTGGATCTAGATCTGAAATGGATCCGTTTAAAGTCGGCCCCTGTATAAAGGGGTGGTTGAGTCAATGGATCAGGCCACTTTGACTCTTTGCTTGCATCACCATCACCCTCTCATCGAAGCTCCGTCATCGGAGCAAATTCTGACCATTGACTTGAAGTTTGAGCATGCCATTTCGAAGAGCGCAGAGCAAGGATCATCGTGGATACTTTCATTTTCCACGAAATACCGCAGAAATCTCATTCTCATCGAAAGAAGTTTGTGGGAGAACATTCCCGTAGGTATGGATTTCACATTTCTCTTGTTGTCGGATTCGTGATGTTTTTACACCACAAGTTGTTAGTATTTAGAACCTGTGCGTGGTGTCGATTTCAAGTTTGGGTGAGTTTTACAACAAAAATCAGATTTTATCATGTCACAATATCTTGATTTCTCGTCGAATGGAAGTATGCATGTAAGAGATAAAAATATAATTGTGATTTGGGTAATAGCACTACATGGGGTTGTAACTAGTTCTACGATCGGAGCAACTTCATCAGATGTCACCGAAGTGATTTTGACCATTGTTCTAGGTATGATCGATCATGTCATTTGGATGATCAATCATTTGCCAATAAAATGATAAATCATAGTTTCTTTATTGAACGATCAGTAGTGATCAATCATCAAAGTTAGTTGATCGATCATTCTAGAAGCTGTCGACTAAATGGACCTTAAAAGTGATGTGAATTGACTTTAGAAAGATGTATGATCAATTAAGACAATATGGTATATGTTAAATATATGGATTAAATGACATGAGTTGATAAATAATAGAACTAGGTCCATTGTGAGTAAATTAAGCTAAAACTTGATTTGTGAGTGAGAGCATCTTGAGCATCGAACCAAACGATCATGGGAGAAACATCTAGATTTGTCTTGTATAGGTGGACACCTTCTCACTTTGTTCTTGTCCATGTTATGATGAATTACTTTAAATGGCATGTGGGTAGTGGAGTAGTTACCGTCAAAGGAGGGGCATGCATCATTGAGGCCACGCGTATAAGCTTAAATGTCATGAACCCAACAATTGCGTTGGTTAGGAGACATTATGCTCGGCAAAATGAGGAGTCACCATAAGGTGTTCAGTCTCATCTCTTGTGTGCCTTCAGCTCAGTACTTAAAGAACGAGCCAAGTAGACATGGTTGCTGGTCAATTGCTTCAGTTTTTCACTTAGGATTAGCACTTGTGTGCTACCCAGTGTAGGCTACATTAGTTGGTATATCGGTGGGAGCACTAAGAGAGGAGATTCGGGAAATGATGGCTATTAAAGTTAGAAAATGAATCAAATACTATGTGTATGAGGATTGGAACGGTCGTGGGGATTTCAATTATGGTATGGATGATCTTAGTGTTCAGTGGTGTGACTCGTTCCCTACTCCATCGTGGACTCTTATATGCGGGTAGTTGACTTGGGCAGTTCGTGATAATTCACTGGTTGGAAATTGGTTAAGTGATTGGAAAATGATGAGTCAATGGGAATACTTGGGGATTTAACATGCAGTTACACATCGGTATATGAAGCTAGTGGAAGTGTTGGAAACTTAGTTAGGATGCATTGTACCCCGCCGCATGCCTATAGAGGCACCCCAACCCTAAGGTTTTCTTAGTGTGGTATAGTCATAATCTGAGGTCCCATGTGGACCAAGATTACATACTATCCACGAACCTTAGGTTATTCAAGGATGAGAATGTTTGGAGTGTTTGTATTCTTTGTGAGGATGATTTACCCAGTTGTTTTCTTTTGCATACTTTCTTAGCACTTTACTTGTTGTAGTTTTAATACCATACTGGACAACTTGGCTCATAATGTACCTTTGTGTTGGATCCTCAGGTTCTCAGGAGCAGTTGCCACAGTGAGTGGCTCTAGCTTGGAGCTTTCTTTTAGGTGCAGCTATACGTTTGTGGTACAACTACTTGTATCTAGCTTTAACTCCTTCACTTTTAGTTTTTGAGAGACATGTGTTATGTAATGTGTATGCATTGGCACACTTTTGATGCATACATGGTACATGTCGACTTTTATGGACATGTATTGTAATTGATGTTGGATATGTTGTGAATATAAATGAATGGAAAGTAAACTTTTAAATTCTAGTCTTTTATATTAATGTTCTCCGGCTTATATTTATTGAGTATTTCGAATGTGGAAATGTGTATGCATGGAATCGATTTGCTTGAGTACCTGAATCCTCGGAATCATCACACATGGTACATAATCCTCATTGTCAAATAGGCCTTAATTTAAGTGCATTCAGAAACATTCATTTTAGATTGACATGAGAACACATTAACTTTTATTGCATTATAACTCACCAGTGGCTTACAAGTCCAACACCAACATACATTATAAAGTACACAATAGGGGGAAATATGTAGGTTAAAAAATTCGATCCAACCGGCAATCCGATGTATTGCATTCGATTAGATTTAAATATTTGACGGAATGAAATGGATTGGAAAAAGTTAATTCCATTAAGGTTGGATTAGACATGTATTAAACTAAAATATGATCTGATTTATGTACGCCCCTATAAATGATCTATTATCGAAGATGGCAACCATCCTCCTCGACCTTGGTTCTGAAAAGTATGTACGAGTGGCCTTATCTCATGGAGTTATACGAGCGAAAAATCTTTTATAAGGTGAAGGCTGACATGAACAATCCGCTGGCTTAAGCAAACATTCAACTAGGGAACGGGAGTAACTAATTATAGTTTGAAGAAATGAGGACAACTTATTGGGGCATTATACAATTTGATTTTTTTTATCTACTTTTGACATGTAATGATGATGGAATTTCTTTATTTTGTCATGTTTCTGTGTCGAAACCATTACATATCTATGTCACATTATAGAAGGTTCTCGTTAATCTCTGAACATGTTATATAGTATTGTATGTCTATTACACTTCCTAATTTATTTGAGAGTTTGTTCATAGGAAGCTTATACGTTGCCCATGTCAAAAATTTTGTGACGGACACCTGAAAATGGGAATATTTGTGTACTATCTTGGACTTAGATCTTTGGTCTGTTATCGAGGAAAACTGACCCTGACAACTTGTTGGTTCAGGCTCAAATGGATTCCTTGACAACCATCCAAAATGCTTAAGCTCAAGTTGAAGTAATAATCCCCCCACTTATAACATACTCTCACACTTTGTGAGTTTAGATGTGAGACTATGTTTGAGATTATGGGTGTTACAATTTGTGTATCGCATGGGTGACTTTGGCTATGAAAACATCGAACATTTCTTGCTTGGTATTGCAATATAAGGTGCATCTCCAGCAATTCTGTGCTAATCGTGGATGTCCATATGCATCACACAAGGAAATATACAATCATCATCACATTCAGCATATCATCATCACATTCAACGTATTGAAGGCAAGTTATAAGTGTCTTGTGAACATGTCTTACAACTACACTAAGCATGTGCTCATTGTGGTTTCATGTAGTATCATTCGGAACTTTGTTTGATGCTTCCAAGGGGACGTTGTGATTTTTCGAGTGTATATCCTTGAGCATGTTACTATCGAGGCATAAGAGGGGGGGACAGAATAATGATAATGGGTTCGACTTTGTGGATGAAGAATACATTCCTTTCATTTGCGCAACAGATATGGAGTGAATAAGTACGAGATCGTTTTGTTAGCCATGTGAGATTGAGGCAAATCATTTCTACAATAAATGTTATTGTAATCTTTGATATGTTAATAAAGCTTATTGATTTATTCCGCTTCATGTTTGAGATTAAATAAATGAGTGCACTTAAGATCACTTAGTACAATTAGGGTTACGTAGATATATTGCCAGGTTTTATTAAAATGTTCTTTGTTAAACATATTCAGTTGTCGCATTTGTTCTACTCTACACCCTTTTTTATTAATTTATTTTATATGTACTGGGTCATTTGACTCGTAAGTTACCTCCTTTGAAAATCCAACAAGAAGTGTAGCACCGGAGACGAGGGCTTGAGTTTTTGGTGGTGCCTCCGTAAGATATTGTTGAGGTTGAGGCCTATTTTGTTGTTGCTTTTGTTTCTTTCTTTTCAATTTTTGATGATGTAATAAAGAGACTTTGAGATTTTATTTTATCTTTTTTGGAGACATCTGATTATGAATGAAAGCTCTAAGTTTCCTTTTTGCAGTTATATTTGTATGAATGGTATATCATTCAGATTGTTTATAATTTTTGTTGGATAATTTTGTAAATGGGTGTTGAAATGTGCTACCGTCGAGGTGGGGTGTTATATTTGGTATCTGAGCCTAGTTATCCCATCAGTCATATACAACTGCATGGTAGGAGAAATACCATTATACATTGGACAAGTAGTCTCCCAATTCACGTAAAAAAAAGCTTGACCCACTAAAATTATGCTTTTATCGGGGTTGGCTAATGATCTTTACTCTATGATCTAAATTTTTATTTATTTTCTGCACATACAGATCATGCCACCTCGTAGGGATCAGACTACATGGCATTTGGTTGGGATGATGGCAATGTTGCATGATGTCCAACAGAGATAGCTTATGCTCGAGGAACGATTGTTGATATATGTGTCCAAGGGCAGGTCTAGAATGGGCAAAGATTGTGATCTACTGCCACCGCCAGCATCTCCTCCTCTATCCCCACTACCCTGACAAGAGGACATCTTTTCAAATACCGCAAGGAGAAGGTTCCAAAGTTTTTGGGAAATACTACCCCAGATGAGGAGAAGTTTACCCTGGCTACTTACTCCTTAGTTGGCTATGCTGAGGAATGGTGGAGTTCTATGGAGCCGTAGATTGCAATACCAACTACTTGGGAGAATTTTACCGAGACCTTCCAGGAGCATTTCTACCCGGAATACTGGTTAGAGGAGCGTCACGTGGAGTTCATACTACTCAAGCAATGGAACGGGATTGTGATTTCTTATCTGAATAGGTTCATGGAGTTGTTGAAGTATGCTGCTAACACTATGCCGACTGAGTATGACAGAGCATTAAAGTTCTTTCGAGATCTTCGTAAGTAAATTCGTGAGAGGCTTGTGCTCCTTCAATTGGTTACAATGAAGGAAGTAGTTGATGTTGCATCACGAGTGGAGCAAGACTTGTATGAAGGCAGGTCAATACAGACTAGGAAAGGAGCGTCGAGCTATTCTGGGAGGGCTGATCATAACAATCAATTGACAACACGGAGAGGACAACGTGTCCACCCCTACCGACTTAGCATGTCTACCGGGTCTACTCATAGAGGAGCCCCTACACTGAGGCAAGCAGTTTCCCGACCATCGCGAACAACCCATCCAGTGGCGAACACCATGACTGATGCACGCGTTTGCTATTGATCCAACTAGGAGGGATGCATCAAGTCCAATTATCCGTTGGGAGCTTCACAGTTGTGAGGTACTGTACGAGGGGGATGTATACAACACCAGGGATGAGGTTCTACCTCTTGTGGTGGTAGGGGACATCCCTACCAGACTTAGAGCGTGGCATGTTCTAGCGGGCCGTAGAGAAAAGGACAGCTCAATGCCATCACTGATGGTCACGCACATGCTTTGGGATCAGTTGTGCGAGGTATGATTTTAGTAGGTGACTTTATTGCTCATGCTCTAATTTAACTCCGGTGCATCTCATTCCTTTGTGTCATGGAGTTTTATTAAAGGACCTGGGGGTCAGGTGTTTGTTGTCCATCAAGTGCTTCCTGATTGTCCAGTTTATATTGGAGGTTATATGCTCGAGGCCTACTTGCTGCTCATGCATATGGAGGATTTTGATGTATTCTCGGCATGGACTGGCTCGAGAATTACCATGCATGTTTAGACTATTTCCATAAGCAAATATTCTTCAAGATTCCTAAGTTATAAGAATTTATATTTGATGGAAGTACCTCATCAAGAGGTGTAACATGCATATCAGTTTACAAGCGCATCACCTACTATCTCATGGGTGCAAATGCTTTATTGCTCATGTCATGGGAATTAAACACATATGGAAGGAATTGAGTATGTTGAGGTAATCAAAACTTTCTAGATGTATTTCCTGCTGATTTGCATGGGCTTCCCCCACCATGGGAGGTAGAGTTTGAGATCTCATTCTAGGAAAGGAACTTAAAGAGCAGTTACAAGAATTATTACAGAAGGGTTTCATACGCCCTAGTACATCCCCATGGGGAGCACGTGTCCTCTTTGTTAAGAAGAAGGATGGATCTATGTACATGTGTATAGATTATCGGCATCTGAATAAGGTAACAATCAAGAATCGTTACCCTTTACCATGCATTGACGATCTCTTTGATCAGCTACAAGTATCATCTATTTTCTCCAAGATTAATCTGCGGTTCGATTATCGTCAGTTACAGATTCAGGATGTGGATATACCCAAGTCTGCATTTCGAATCAAATATGGGCATTACAAGTTCTTGGTGATGCCCTTTAGTTTGACGAATGCCCCAGCTGCATTCATGGACTTGGTGAATCGGGTGTTTAAGGTTTTTCTATACAGATTTGTTGTGGTTTTCATTGATGATGTCCTTATCAAGTCTTAAGATGAAGAAAAACATCTCACACACTTACATATAGTGTTGGAGACATTGAGGAGGCACAAGCTATATGCGAAGTTTAGTAAGTGTGACTTATGGTTTCAAGAAGTGTCATTCTTTGGTCATGTCATCACAGGTGCATGAGTGTTAGTGGATCCTGCAAAGATTTAAGCAGTTCTTAGTTGGGAACGACTGAAGAATGTGTCTAAGATCTAAAGCTTTTTTGGCTTAACTGACTTTTACAGACAATTCGTGAAGGGATTTTCTCAGATAGCCCTGCCCCTCACTCGGTTGTCTAAGAAAGAGATGCCATATACTTGGACAAAAAGTGTGAAAAGAGAATCTAGACATTGAAGGAGAGGCTTACTACAGCTCCCATCTTGATGACTCCATCGGGCCTAGATGGATTCACTATTTACACTAATGCATCAAAGGATGGACTAGGTAGAGTTCTGATGCAACATGGTAAGTTCGTTGCATATGAATCTCGACAGTTGAAGCTGCGTGAGAAAAACTACCCGGCCCATGATATAGAACTGGCAATAGTCGTCTTTGTTCTTAAAATGTGGAGGAATTATCTTTATGGGGTGGTTTTTGAAATCTTCACAATTCATAAGAGCCGCAAGCATCTTTTTTATCAAAAGGAGCTCAATATGAGGCAAAGGATGGATGCAGCTTCTTAAGGATTACGAGTGCACCATCTATTACCATCCTGGTAAGATGAATGTTGTTGCTGATGCACTCAGTCATAGGCCTCATTCAAGTGAATCACATCCTTATCTTAAAGGCGCGGGATCTTCTTGCAGCTTTCAGTGATTGGCATCCCTTCCAAAGTAGTCGAGAGATAGTAATAGTGCCATCCCCTTCTCATCTAGAGTTAGTTGAATGAATCATCTGATGACAACATTAAGATCAAAGTATATAGAGACTCGAGGAGAAGGATCTTGCAGGGACTTTAGTTGGCTTTTCTTATCAAGATGGTGTGCTGCGGAATGGGAATGGATTGTGTGTTCCAATAGATGTGCAATTGAGGGTAGAGACCATGCGTGAGGCACACAATTTACGA
This sequence comes from Ottelia alismoides, assembly GCA_037367405.1. NCBI lineage: Eukaryota > Viridiplantae > Streptophyta > Magnoliopsida > Alismatales > Hydrocharitaceae > Ottelia > Ottelia alismoides. The sequence continues at coordinate 242,670 of JAZKJV010004593.1, forward strand.
TCGTCGATAATCCTGGTGGCACCAAGATGTATAAGGATTTGAAAAAGAACTTCTTGTGGAAGTAAATGAGAAAGGATGTAGCCAATTTCAGACAAAATGCATGACATGTCAATTGATTAAGGTTGAGCAGAAGAGGCCACCTAGATTTCTGCAATCTCTTCATATTCCTGAGTGTGAGTAGGAGGGTATATCTATGGACTTTGTGATGGGACTTCTTAAGGTCACAAGTAGTCATGATGCCATCTAGGTCATGGTTGATAGGCTTATTAAGTTAGCACATTTCATACCTGTGAGCATGGCATTCCTACAGCTTGCAGTGATATTTATTAGGGATATTATCAAACTTCATGGGTCACTGAAGCAAATTGTATATGATCATGATCCAAGGTTAGAGAATTCATGAGTTCTTTAGAGTGGAAAGGGTCATGGAAGGATCTTAGCCGTCAGCAGATTTCACGTACAATAATAGTTATCGTGTCATCATAGACATGGCTCCTTTTGAAGCATTGTATCGGCCCCGTCCCCCCCCCTCCCCCCGGGGGGCCGACCGTCCCCCCCCCCCCCCCGATCGGGCCCCCCGTCCCGTACCCCCCCCCCCCCCCCGAGGGGCCGACTTCCCCCCCCCCCCCAAGGGGCCGACCGGGACCCCCCTCCCCCCCCTCCCTTGAGGGGCCAACCGGAACCCCTGTCTCTCCCCCCCTCCCCCGAGGGGCCGACCTGTCCCCCCCCTCCCCCGAGGGGCCGACCCGTCCCCCCCCTCCCCGAGGGGATGACCGGGCCCCAGTCCCCCCCCCCCCCCCCCCGAAGGGCCGACCGGGCCCCAGTCCCCCCCCCTGAGGGGCCGCCGGGCCCCTGATGAATCCATGATTCATTAACTTTTCTGTTGCATTTTGTCTTAAAACCCTTAACAAATACATGTAAATATTCATTAATTCTCATCTTTTAACAAATCACCATTCATGTGTAAATATTCACTTTTAACCACTAAAATCATGTAAATAAATAAAGAACCAGAAAAGAAACAAAAAGGCAGATTGAATATATGTATATATATATATACAATATGACTTAAATATAAATATAGCTGTAAGATATATTTATAACCAACCCCCGAGACCAAGTCAGCATGGATTGGTCGACAAACCAAAAAAAGTAGGGGGAGATAAGGAAAGAAAACCAGAATAAATAATTTAACACACACATATACACCCTCCACTATTTATAAAATAAATACAAAACTTCAAAGATTTTTAATTATTTCATATGAACATATTTTTCACCAAACTCTTCTCCTAATTATTTCTAAAAATGTATATAAAAATATAAAAATAAGTTAAAAATATTACCCTATACATGTGCCAAGAAACCCAGCCTTTAATTTTTCAAAATCTCAACTTCCGAACATCATAACTTCCTCATACGAACTCTAATTTCACTCTACTCACCTTTAAAGTTCATAAAATAATATTCTCTAATTAATAAAGGTGGTTTCATCGAATTCGGAGTCCGTTTGCAAAAAGTCTGTTTTGGGACCAAAAGACAATAGGGTTTCTGGGCTATTTATTTTATGTAACACACATTATTTATCATTTTCTTAATTTTATAATTTTTAAATTATTTCATGATCTTGTAGTTTCACCATAAATTATTTCATAATTTTTGGACCATATTTATTATTTTAATAAAATAAAAAAAACCTAAAATATAAGTATAAATGAACTACCTAGTTACTTATCTTATTTATTAAAATATGTAAATTAATTTATTAAAATCCATAAAAATTCGTATAAACATTATTTAATATTCTAATAATTAAGAAATTATAAAATTATTTTTTACTTATTTATTTATTAAATTAAAAATCTAAAACCTATTTATAAATACATATTTATTAATATAATATTTATATTTTAAATAATATTTATTATTTATTAAAAGTAATTAGTTCATAAATTAGAGAATTAATTTATCTACACTTTTTGTATTTAAACTTATTTAAAATAACGTAATTTATTATTTAATACTTAATTTATAAGTTAATTACACTTCTGGGCCAACCAGGTGCTGACACTTGTCAGCACCTGGGGTCATCTTCCTCAAGATTCTGTTGCGCCGGGATGTTCAGACCTGCCGACTTCCCCTAATTTCCCCGTGCGACTCTCGAACCTTCCGACCGATCCACTCCGTCGATCCTCTCCTCCTAACAACCACCTTCAACGCCCACCATTGATTTATACGTGGAGCCCAAGCAAACTCTCTATAAAAAGCCTTCAACTTCCGCCATTGCAACTAACTTTCCAAGCTCTCCGAAACCCTCCAGTTCCAGAAGCCCGCCCCCCCTACTTCCAAGCCTCGTCTCGGTCAACCGGAGGTGGTGACAGCACCGTGGACACGCCAGCGAGGAGGAGACGTCGGAGATCGTTCCAAGGCTACGCCAGCCTTGCATCGCCGCCTACGCGTGCGTCGGAGCTCCGGTCTTTGGTCGTCGTCGAACAGCTGTTCCAGGTAATATACCTTGGATTTCCCAGACCTCTTCCTTCATCTTCTTCATTTTTCGTTTCGATTTGCGTGCCACGATTAGAGTGGCTAATCCGCGATTTAGATAGCTAAACCATCCTAGATCGACGCCCTTCCGTAATTCATCTCGATTCGTTTCCATTTCGCTTCAAATCGCATCTTCATTTCTCTATCATTTTCACGCATGAGTATCTCTTCTGGAAACCTGATTTTTCTATATGTTTTGAGCTTGTGATCTATCACGAATCGAGCATACGAATACGTCATTTGCAGGTTCTACTTCGTCGCGAGTCATTTCTTCACATCTGGGAGCTTTTGATTGTCACGATAAGCTATCTCCAAAGAGCTGCGTCAGAACTGATCAACATCCAGGGGAGACGAGACCGCCATCTTCTTCACATCATTGCCGCCGCTCGGAGCATCTTCCGCCATCACCCCACCGCGGGCGAGCTCGAGGGGTGGAGGAGCCACCCCTCTGGCCCCGCCGGAGTGCCAAAGTCATCATCGGTTGACCAGGAGAATTCCAAGAAGAACGCTCGCCACCAGCAGTCGTAACAAACTCAAGAACAGACGACGCATAGGTGCGCGACATGTGGCGCACCCACGACCATCCGTTCCACGCCAGAAAGTTCTAATCGTGGCCGTTGAAGACGAATCAGTGGAAAATTTGCTTACTAAATCGAGCAGGTTTCGAGAATATACTTCCGCCCGCCAGGTTTTCATTATTTGTATTTAGGTCCCTCCGCAGGGACCTAAATGTAAACATTTGTATATTTTTTCTACAGAACAGACCCTGAGGACCCATTTGCAAATATTTTAATTAGTTTCTTTTGCGCTTATGCCCCTGGGTTGTAGGGGTTGTTTCGACTTCGTATGACGTTGTTCTTTGACGGTTTCTTGAGGGTAGTTACACAACTACCCCACCTATCTAATATAAAGTTTTCGAGTGTTTTTGACGAGTTTTTGTCGTGTTTTGATTTCGTCAAAAATCGTCTTGTTTTGTTTTGATTTCTTGAGTTGTTCGAGCTCGCAGCTCGACATCGTTCACTCTACTATATCACCTAAATAGTACCCACCTAAAATATAATAAATAAATCCTTTTGAAAAATCTCCCTTTTTGAAAATTAAATAAAAATTGGATAATAATAAAATCAAATAAAAATAATAAAAATAAAAATCAAAAAAAGGTTTCTTTACTTGATCACTTGGAGAAGAGATTAAAAATAAAATTACAAAGATAAAAATCGAAGGAATTTATTCTGCCTCCTTGAGTTCGACCTAGGAACACTTGCCTGGTAAAATAATTAGTGACGGTTTTCCGAAGGAAAAACCGAATTTGTTTGATAGGTTGAAAATCGAAACTTGTTTCACGGCTTTTTGGCTACATCGACCGAGTTCCCTTCTAATAAAAATGAGCGAAACCGATTTTCGGCTTTATCAAAATGGCGCCGTTGCTGGGGAGGCGTTAGATTCTTTTTGATTTTTCATTTCTTCGTGATTCTATTTTTTTCTCTTCTCTTTGTTTCATTTTTTTCGTACGGTTTTTCGTACGACTTTTTCATGTTCTGTTTTCTGAGTTTCTCTTTTATTTTCTTACGGCTTTCTTGGTTTTCTTGATCGGCTTTACTTGCTAACCATCTTTCTAGGGCCTGCAGGATCAACCATCTTCTTCGGAAGCCGAGCCAGTTGAAAGAGCAGAGGTTGGCTCCTTCTTCATGAGTTGGCTGCAGAGGAGCAGAGTAGTTAGTATCTTTTTGTAAAAGAGAGAGAAAGGGAGAGAGTTGTAATAGATAATAAACCCCCCCATTTTTCTTCGGGGCCTGATTCACCGGATACAGTGTATCCGAGGATCAGGGCACCCACCGGGGTTTTTTATCGCTCATCGGTTTTCCGTGGTTTTTCTAGATGCTTGTTTAGGTTTTTTTTACTCTATCTGCTTGTGCCACGTAGTTAGTCTTAGGACTCGCAACCTAGGTGCATGCTTTAGGATTTTTAAATAAAAAGAAAAAAAATCGATAGATGTTGACTGAAAAAACCATAAAAATTACAAAATTAAAATCGGGACTGCTAAATCTATCTGACTTAAAGCCGTAAATTGACTCAAGTGATTTGGGGAGAGTAATCCCCGCACTTTTCTCAGAGTGCATGAGCTCGAGAGCCGACACTTAAGGATAGAGCCCAAACCCCGTATTTCTCGCGGGATACTACTGGATCCATACATTTGATCACTGTTCCTCATGGGTAAGCTCGGGTAGCCGGAAACGGTCCGGGTTTACTTAGCAGAGTGGGAGGTTTAGAGGACACTGCGCAAGGCTCCGTCCTCAAGTAACACGGGTAGCCGAAAACAGTCCGTACTTACTCCCATACTGGCTGAGTGCGAGTGGTCTCTTGTAAGGATTCGGGACAGTGTTTCGGGGAAACTATCGGGTACTTATTGGCTTGCTCAGCCCGCGTAATCGAAACATTTGCTAATCACAACCCTAAAATCGAAAAGATAGAAAGACTGAACTCTTACGGTCTTCATCAGGGTTTGCTTTGTGTTTGTTTGCGGGGTGTGAGTTTCCGCGGCTTTCGCACTTCTCTTTCTCTTGAATCGTAAACGTGCTCTCCCGAAATTTCTCTTGACATCGAAGATGACGTCTCGATGGCTTTTAGGCTCAGACTCTGTGAGCTTTCGACCATCCACCGTCGAGCGTATGTCTTCGCAGGCTCGGGATGACCCTCTTCCCGAGCCGGTCCCATCAGATCTCGAGGCGAGTCAGACCCAAACTCCCTCGCCTCCTGGCCAGACTATTGAAGCAGACACTGGCCTCAATACATCATCTTGATCTCCTGAGTACTTTCGCTGAGTTCATACGAGAGTTTTTACTTTACAGACGATTAGATGGCTCGCGAGAAAGGATCAGCAGCAGACGAGAGGCCACCAACTGGGGAACATCAGGAGGGAAGACTAGAGCTGAACGTAGATGTCACGACAGGTATTCTCGATACATTACAACAGATGAATTTACAGATTCGTGAAAAATATAGAGTTCAGACTGAACTGCGGGTTGAAATAGCCATACTGAGAGAAGGGGTTGGGAATCAGTTACCGCCTGCGGTTCCCGCAACTTTACGGGACGAGTATGACCCGGGCGCGAGAACACTCCACCATTGGATTCGGCTACCGCCGAATCAAGGGCCATACGAACTTCGACCGTCCTTCATATCCTTTCTTCCCAAGTACTATGGGAATGCAGCAGAGGAGCCGTTCACATTTTTACAGCAGTTTGAGATGATCTGCGGAATGGCTTGTTATCCAGGAGTAACACATGAAGCCGTACATCTCAAGGCCTTCCCCTTTACCTTAGCCGATAAGGCCATTTATTGGCTGAGTCATTTGGGGAGGGAAATTTCTACGTGGGACGATCTGAAGTCCACCTTCCTGCGCAAGTATTTTCCTCTGGGAAGGACGAACAGGATGAGGAGTCAGATCTCCAACTTTACGCAACTACCACACGAATCATTCCATGAGGCATGGGATCGATTCAAGGATCTTACGGAGAGATGCCCGCATCATGAGATTCCGATGAAGGTGCTCGTACAGAACTACTTCGGAGGACTCCAGCCAGAAGTACAGGGACTAGTCAGTGCTGCATGTGGCGGCAGTTATTTGAACAAGGACGCCAAGTCAGTCTGGGCCATCTTCGAAGGGATGGCCGAGAACTCGAGAGTCGTAGACTCTACTCGAGCATTTCAGAAAGCCCCACAGCCACCACATCACCGAGAACATCACAAGGTTGCGAACATCTCGGACTCTGAATCCAACACCAACATGGGTTTTATTTGCGAGAAATTAACGTTGGTGGACGTGATTCACAAGCATGTCCAAGACCTACAACGGCTGCGAGAGTTGGAGAAACTCTCATCTCTACCTCAGCAGCTGAGTGATCTTTCGAAGAAGGTCGCTGATCTTCAGATCCAGTACCAACAGAGCCAGACTTCTTCGAATGCGCAACCAGTACAGAGGATCGCACCCGCTCCACCCACCCGTCAGATCCACTACATCCAGAGCGAGCCCGAGATTCCGTAGATCGATTGGCACGAGGATCAGTCTCATGCCAATCCCGGCCAGATCACCAGCACCGTAGAGATGGAGGTGGAGTCGCAATCCACTTTCGAGATCAACGGGATTTGATATGCTCCGATGCAGCAGCTGAATATACCGAATCAGCAGCCGCAACAGCTTTACGGTCATCCGTAGCATGGGCGTCCGCAATTTCAGCAGCGCCAGAGCTTCACGCTGCAGCAGTCTCATCCGAATGTCTACCATCAGAGACCGCAGCCTTCATATCAGCACCCTGCTCACTACTCACAGAATCATCCTTTTCAACAGCCGCAGCAGTCTTCCTCCACACCTCAGCGCTGCTCCCAGCCTTCCACCTCTCAGCATTTCACGCCAAGGCAGGAGAGAGGAGCAAGCCAGGGCCACCACACCGAACCGGAGATGTCTTCACAGGCCCAGGCGCTCAACTAGATCATGGATATGCTGAGTACGCTCCAGATCACGCACAAGACAGAGATGGAGCAGGTTAACCGTCATCTGGACGAGTTAACTGTGCCAAAGACCACTCTCCCAGCCCAGCCTCAGATGAACCCGAACAACAAGAGGAGGCATCCAGAGCAGGTAGATACTACAGGTAAGATCTCATTTCCTGAATTGTTATCTAACTTCATTTGTCTCAGGAGCGGTAGATCACCACAAGCACCTACTGGAGAGAGGAGAGGGCATCAGAGGAGCAGGAGCCGAACTATGATCCTGAAGCCGAGAAGGAGAAACCGCAAGAGGATGAGGACCATTACACAGATTCAAGAGACGGGAGCAATGCCAACACTTCAGATATGGATACTGGCGACTCAGACGATGACATCACGCCAGATCAGGCAGAGAGCCCCGACAAAAATCTTTCTTCCCCTGTCTTAGAGAGTTTTGTAAATAATTCTGAAACTCTCGATGTACAAGCTGATTCTCAGATGAATAAAAGTTCTGATTTTCTAACTCCTGAGATTGTTCCTTTTCCTGATGCTTTGTTTAGAAGAGGAAAGAAAAAGACCAAAAATAATGTTGTCACTCCAGAAGACGAGAGATTATTGAAAGATCACATTTTTCTGAAGATTCCACTGCACGATGCCTTGGATCATTTTCCTGCGCTCAAGAATTAGTTGAGGAACAAATGTACTACACGTAGGAAAAAGAGATCATGAGTTGAGAAACACATATTTACCAAGGCAACTTCGTGTGCGATTCGGAACAAGGTACCCAAGCAGAAGAAAGATTTGGGAGCTCACTATGTCAACTGTCAGATTGAAGACACTACATTCAATCGTGCTCTCTTAGATAATGGTTCCTCGATCAATTTACTTCCATCCTCTTTGCTTGATAAGCTCAAGCTGGTCCTCTCTATAAATCACGAGCGATACTCCAATTTGCAGATCAATCTATAAAGAGACCTAGAGGTGTACTGAGGAACATTATCGTGACCGTTCAGGGCTCGTAGTTTCCCGTGGACTTTACGGTCCTAGACATGACATGCCCTACACAGTTACACCTTGCTCTAATCATTCTCAGGAGGCCCTTTTTACAGACAGCAAGAGCACTCTTTGACTATGATGCTGGGAGAGTATCATTCCGCACAAACAACGGACAGATACACATTGAAATGGAGAGAGAATGTAGCAGTCCTAGATCAGTATTGTCATTCACTTTAGAGGACACCAGTCTTGCGGAAGATTGCCAGAACATAGATGAGACACAGTTTCCTGATCTTGAGAGCGTTTGTTTTGATACCCACGATATCCTACACGAGGATAGGGTAGATCACTTGGTACCTAGTTCTTCAGATGATTGTTCACATACAGAGACAGAGTTCATATCAGACTCAGATGAGCAGTCACCTGCAGTAGATATCTATGTGACGCAGATTGAAAGCACACATATTACAACACAAGAGTCCATCAAATACATTGCACATATCATACAGTCTATTCAGCGTAGAGAGTCGGATGGTTTAATGCTCACACATATAAACACCTTCTGTAGTCCGACTCCAGAGACGCATATTTCAGAAAAGAGAGCTATGCCATGTATAGAGTTCACTTACAGAAGAAGCTCTACTGTTGCAGCTAGCGATCAGTATGCACATAAAAAGCAGAAAATTCAGTATGATCATGGCTAAAGTGATCTATTTTGTACAGGAATCATGATCATTCCTTCACTTCTTCCTGTACAAATTCTTTTGAGCCATTCTTTTCTGGAGATCTACAACACTTGTATATTCTTCGTAGACCACAATCGTCCCCATTTTTGCTCGTCTTCTATGCTTAAGATACCAGATCCTAAGTATAGGGGGGACCGATTGCCCGTTGATTTACGTTTTATTTTTTGTACTGATTCTTTTGCATAGCCATTCTTTTTCACAAATCACTGGTCTCCAATTTTTGGCTACTCTTTTCTATACTTAGGATGCCTTATCCTAAGTACAGGGGGGACCGAGTGATTTCGATGATTTCGTATTCTTTTCCTTTTGAACTTTCATTATGTATTCTTTTCATTCAGTCATCCCGTTTTTGCTCTCCCGTGATACCTACGATGACCTGATCGTAAGTATGGGGGGGTTGACTGACTTGTACACTCGCTTTTTTTTCACCCACTTTTACTTAGCATGAGTTATGTCCTCCTTTTTCTCTTTTGACGCTATGAGGACATAACACAAGCTAAGTATAGAGGGTGCGTATATATTGTATATATACTTTCGTCCATAACTCGTACTTTTATGTATTTTCTATATCTATAAAATCCATAAAAAGTGGGTACGGGTTAATTTAAAATCCACTCTTCTATTTATCTATTATTTATAAAATCCTTGTAAATAAGTAAAATGTGCTTAAAATTTGTAATTAAAACTTGTAATTAAAAGTTGTACTTAAAATTTGTCCTTAAAATATGTATAATACTTATTTAAAATCTTATTTATTAAAACTTGTGTAAAAACCATTCAACCCTTGTAAAATACTTTGTAGATAAAATTTGTAAAATACATTAGTCATTTAACATGAATAAAATATATCTTGTAAAATTTATGAATAAAATCTTGTTTATAAAAATCATAAAAATCCATAAAAAAATACAAAGTCCTAAAATTCATAAAAATTACAAAATCCTTAAAATCCATAAAAATGAGTAAAATTCAGAAAATACACTTCACAAAAACATGGTTGCATTTGCATTCGCATTTTTCAGAATAAGTTTGATTTCCGGAACTAAGGACTGAGTCTAGTCTAAAGGATGGAGCTTGATTACGGCCTTTAACGTTCATTGTAAGGAGCCTGACTAGGATCTGGAATTTAGACTCTTCAGGTCTTGTGACTTAAATCTTTGGGTTCCGTAAGACCATATTCGGGAAATCAAGTCATCTGAGCTTAAGTAGACCATTTGGAGTCATCCGTACAACTCTACACCAGTGAACCAACCTTGAACACATGCACTCTGCACTTAGCTCAACTCGCATGGAGTTCCGAAGGGCAGTACACCTTGGTAGTGCGTTCCTATCCTTATCTTTGCGGCATTGACGTCTAAAGACGGGAGAGATTGGGGTTGCGATAGTTGCTTCGGATGAGGGAAGGATCTGCTGACACAATTTTTCTAAGACCTCAAAAAAGGGACGGACTTAAAAGATGCTATATCCGTCGAGGCACAAAAAGATGAATGCAGTGCAAGCAAATTACAAAGTCAAAGTAATACAGAAGCCACCAAATAAGACCACAATGGTCCAAGCTTCCACCAAATATGCCTGCACATCTTAGTGGAGACTCATCTACACCGGTTGGGCTTCACAAGGAGATGCGTCTACACTGGTCGCACTCCACTTCTTTTCTCATTCTTCTAACTTCTCCCTATATTTGATTGTGGACATAGCAGAACTGAACTCAGAAGGGAATACCTCCCTCCCCGAGGAAAGAGTAGCGAGATGAGGAAGCCATAGGAGTATATAGCCGGGATGGACGGTTTCTTCGGTTCTCTAAGCAGGAAGAGCTAAATCAATTCATACACTGTACAAGTTGACTTCAAGGATGATAGAGTTTGTGATATGAATAAGTGAGTCTGAACTAGCCGATGAAGTGATCTTGATTAAGGATTATGGAACTTGAGGACTGTTGAGGATAAAATCCTAATCCTAGTTAAGGTTCCGACAAAATGCTTGTTTCAGGCCCGATCGAGCTCTGTCCTTTGTCTGTTCTCATGAATTGGTTTAGGAAAACAAATTCATTCTAACTTTCTTTCTTTTTCACTTACTTTTTCAAAATAAGTGTTTGCTAAGGGACTAGCAAAGGTTAAGTATAGGGGGTTGATGAATTCATGATTCATTAACTTTTCTGTCGCATTTTGTCTTAAAACCCTTAACAAATACATGTAAATATTCATTAATTCTTATCTTTTAACAAATCACCATTCATGTGTAAATATTCACTTTTAACCACTAAAATCATGTAAATAAATAAAGAACCAGAAAAGAAACAAAAAGGCAGATTGAATATATGTATATATATACAATATGACTTAAATATAAATATAGCTGTAAGATATATTAATAACCAACCCCGAGACCAAGTCAGCATGGATTGGTCGACAAACCAAAAAAAAGTAGGGGGAGATAAGGAAAGAAAACCAGAAAAAATAATTTAACACACACATATACACCCTCCACTATTTATAAAATAAATACAAAACTTCAAAGATTTTTAATTATTTCATATGAACATATTTTTCACCAAACTCTTCTCCTAATTATTTTTAAAAATGTATATAAAAATATAAAAATAAGTTAAAAATATTACCCTATACATATGCCAAGAAATCCAGCCTTTAATTTGTCAAAATCTTAACTTCCGAACATCATAACTTCCTCATACGAACTCCAATTTCACTCTACTCACCCTTTAAAGTTCATAAAATAATATTCTCTAATTAATAAAGGTGGTTTCATCGAATTCGGAGTCCGTTTGCCAAAATTCGATTTTGGGACCAAAAGACAACGGGGTTTCTGGGCTATTTATTTTATGTAACACACATTATTTATCATTTTCTTAATTTTATAATTTTTAAATTATTTCATGATCTTGTAGTTTCACCATAAATTACTTCATAATTTTTGGACCATATTTATTATTTTAATAAAATCAAAAAAACCTAAAATATAGGTATAAATGAACTACCTAGTTACTTATCTTATTTATTAAAATATGTAAATTAATTTATTAAAATCCATAAAAATTCGTATAAACATTATTTAATATTCTAATAATTAAGAAATTATAAAATTAATTTTTACTTATTTATTTATTAAATTTAAAATCTAAAACCTATTTATAAATACATATTTATTAATATAATATTTATATTTTAAATAATATTTATTATTTATTAAAAATAATTAGTCCATAAATTAGAGAATTAATTTATCTACACTTTTTATATTTAAACTTATTTAAAATAATGTAATTTACTATTTAATACTTAATTTATAAGTTAATTACACTTCTGGGCCAACCAGGTGCTGACACTTGTCAGCACCTGGGGTCATCTTTCTCAAGATTCAGTTGCGCCGGGCTGTTCAGACCTGCCGACTTCCCCTAATTTCCCCGCGCGACTCTCGAATCTTCTGACTGATCCACTCCGTCGATCCTCTCCTCCTAACAACCACCTTCAACGCCCACCATTGATTTATACGTGGAGCCCAAGCAAACACTCTATAAAAAGCCTTCAACTTCCGCCATTGCAACTAACTTTCCAAGCTCTTTGAAACCCTCCAGTTCCAGAAGCCCAACCCCCCTACTTCCAAGCCTCGTCTCGGCCAACCGGAGGTGGTGACAGCACCATGGACACGCCAGCGAGGAGGAGGAGACGTCGGAGATCGTTCCAAGGCTACGCCAGCCTTGCATCGCCGCCTACGCGTGCGTCGGAGCTCCGATCTTTGGTCGCCGTCGAGCAGCTGTTCCAGGTAATATACCTTGAATTTCCCAAACCTCTTCCGTCACCTTCTTCGTAATTCGTTTCGATTTGCGTGCCACGATTAGCGTGGCTAATCCGCGATTTAGATAGCTAAAGCATCCTAGATCGACGCCCTTCCGTAATTCACCTCGATTCATTTCCATTTTGCTTCAAATCGCATCTTCATTTCTCTGTCATTTTCACGCATTGAGTATCTCTTCTGGAAACCTTATTTTTCTATATGTTTTGAGCTTGTGATCTATCATCTATTGGCCGATTCAACACGGATCGAGCATACGAATACGTCATTTGCAGGTTCTACTTCATCGCGAGTCCGTTCTTCACATCTGGGAGGAAAAATCTAAAATTTTGTAAAATACTCAGAAATTATAAAAATTATATAAAAGCAACAAAAAATCTAAAAATTGCATTTTAAGTTTCTACTTGTAGATATTTCTTCATAGTTTTTGATAAAAAAATCATTCTAGTGGTTTTGAGCATTTTATCTATTTTTTAAAAACATCCCTAGTTACGCATTGTTTTGTCATTGTTTGATTTTTAGGAAATCACAAAAATACCTAAAAATTCCCTAAAAATATAAAACCACTATAAAATATATAAAACCCAAAAATATTTTTACTTTATTTTTTTCTGAGTATTTTTGACCTATTTAAAAAATAAAAAAAAGATTGCTTGAGCATACTTTTATTCCTTGTGCATATTTCTCTTATATCAAAAAATTAAAAATTTGAAAAACTAAAAATGACTAAAAAGATAATAAAAATTTTTGGATTTTCGAATCGACTACTTAGTGTATAATTGTGCTCCTTGAGTTCGACCCTGGTCGCTATACCAGGTTAATTAAAGTAGCAAAACCGCTCGTTTTCCCTGTTTGACTTTTTAGTGGTTTGAATAACTTTCTCGTTAATCGATTTGGTAGATTCGAGACAACGACACTTGATTAATTAACTCCTCCCGAGTTAGCAGAATTCTTGTTATCATACAAACATAGTCTTTTATCGATTCCAACCATCTTCCTAGTTTAAGATTCAACTCTTTTGGGAGAAAATATATTTCGAGCTCTTATGATTAGTGAATATTTAACATTACTCATCATATAAATAATACCTCTAAATTTTCAAGGCAAATACTATTGTAGTTAATTCTAAATCATGTGTGGGATAATTCATCTAATGCAACTTAAGTTGTATAGAAGCATATGCAATCACCTTCCCAATCTACATTAAAACACATCACAAACCTTGACGTGATGCATCACTATAAATTACAAATCCCCAATTTCCAGAAGGAAGGCTAACTATAGGAGCTGAGGTTAGACGATTCTTAAGTTCTTGAAAACTCTCTTCACATTCCTCATCCCAGATAAATTTCACTTCCTTCCTAGTCAATTTTGACAATGGTGTTGCAATTTGCGAAAACTTTTCAACAAATCTTCTATAATATACCGCTAAACCAAGAAAACTTCGAATCTCTGACATGCTTGCAAGTTGCTTCTAGTTCATAATTGCCTCTATTTTAGTTGAATCTATAGATATACCTTCTCTGGAGATAATGTGTCCCAGAAATACAAACTTCTTTAACCAAAACTCACATTTATCAAATTTCACAAATAACTAATGTTCCTGCAGGATATGTAATACAATCCTCAAATGACCTTTTTGCTCTATACCAAAATGACATCAATAATCACAATCACAAATTTATACAGGAAAGAACAGAATACTCGGTTCGTTAAATTCATAAATGCAGCAGTGGCATTGTTAACCCGAAAGGCATCACCAAGAATTCATAATGTCCATACCAAGTCCGAAAAGTTATTTTAGGGGCATCCTCGGCTTTAATCTTTAACTGATGATAACCTGATCTCAAGTCTATCTTAGATAATACATAATCTCCCTATAATTGATCAAACAAATCATCTATTCGAGGAAGAGAATAATTATTGTGTACCGTCCCCTGATTTAATCTTCGATAATCAATACAAAGTCTCAAATAGCCATCTTTCTTTTTGACAACAAGAATAGGAGCCCCCATGGAGAAATGCTAGATTGGATAAATCCCTTGTTTTTAAATTCTTGCAATTGAATCGTAACTTCTCTAAGATCAGTTGGAGTCATTCGATAAGGGTTTAATGCAACTGGGATAGTATAGGGTACGAAGTCAATAGTAAATTCAATTTCGCTATCTAGTGGAAGTTCTGGTAGTTCACCAGGAAATACTTTAGAAAATTCTTTCACTATAGGGATATTTTCTAAATATATGGTTTCTGCTTTTATATTGTATACAAGGGCAACAACAGATGAATATCTCTTCTTGAGTAATTTCTATGTCACCATTCTACATATGGCATTGGTAGGATAAGTTCTCCTTTCTCCATTGAACACAAACTTTGCCTCGCCTGGTATTCGAAAAATAACTTCCTTCTTAAAACAATCTAATAGAGCATGACATGATGTCAGACAGTCCATCCCTATAATGACATCGAATTCTTTAATCTCCATAGGAATTAAATTCACAATAACCCGACCTCCTCCTATCTCTACCAAACAGTCTCTAAAGACGTTCCAGATAATTTGCGGCTCTCCCTTAGGTAAGGAGATCGATAATGCATGATCGAGTATGCCCATAATCTTATTAGCATATACAAAAAAATTTCGAGAAACAAACGAATGGCTGGCACCAGAATCAATAAGAGTACGAACATTTCTGCCAAAAATAACAGTGGTATCTGACACCACATCCTCAGCGGAGATGGCTTCTTGAAGTATCATTGCAAATGCTTTCCCAGGATTTTGTGTAGTTTTATTTCATTTCCTTGGAATATCATTTCTCTTTCCTTCTTTCTTTGATTGGGGTTCTTGAGTTAGGGCACTAGCATGGATTTTTTGTTGAGCTTGTCTTCTTTCATTTCCTTAGTTTGGCGATAGATTTGGCCAGTTTTGATGTATGTGACCTATATGGTTGCAAAGGTATCATGCTAAAGATCCACTGTGACATTCTCCCCGATGACGCTTACAACATATATTACATTGCGGGTTAGAAAATCACGTGTTTTTAGAATTCTCCGGAGCAAATCTACCCATTTGATTTCCACTGTATCTTTGAGCAGATAAATTGTATTGCTTGAGATTTCCAAAATTTCTTCTAACTTTATTTTCTGACCCTCACCATGGCGACCTATCCCCCAAATATTTTCCTATTGTGATCATTATACCTTTGTCTTTCCACACCACGCACTCAACGGGATGATTCCACTAGTTTACCGTACACGATATATTTATTGGTTGAGACCATTGACTTAATATCTACATGGAGTCCATCCTCAAAACACTGGCATTTATCGTCTTCGATGTTCAATAAAGAGTCTGCAAACTTTAATAATTCAAAGCACTTCTCGTATTCATCAACAGACAAACTTCCTTGAGTAAGGAGTTAGAATTCCTTGCATTGATCTTCTTTATATACCCAAGGGTAATATTTCTTGTTAAATTCCTTCTCAAATATTTTCCAGGTAATGTCGGATGGATCTGTATTTTTCTTCTTCACTGACTTCCACCAATCATCACCATTTTCTTTTAGCAATAATATTGCATATCTCAATTTTTGTGCTTCAGTACCGATGTATCTACGTTTCATCATCTTTATTCTATCATTTTGGCCTTAAAAACCCTGGTAAATGCGTGTAAATAGGTTTAATTTTGGCATTTTAGCATTGATGCATCATTTTGTAAATATTGTATAAATTACAACTTTTAAATCCAAAATTACAGAATAAAGAAAAAAAGAAAAGGAATAAAATATTGTAAATATTTTATGACCCGAATCCCCGAGAACTAGGCATCTCGATGGCTTGGTTGACAAGGAATAAAGTAGAGGGAGATAAGGGCGAAAATACAATCAAAATACCTTTTATTTCATTCATTCTTTATTCATTTTGGGACCTATTTTTGGTTCCACTTTTTATACCTCAAATAAAGAAACTTTTAACATGAAAGTTGTAGATAATTAAATAAATAAAAATACAAAATTGATTTCACTCAAAAATAACTTATAGATAAAAAGTTATGGTCTGAATAAAATCCCAGAATCCCAACTTTCCAGACCTGTATCTCCCTAATAAAAACTCGAAATGCATCAAACTCACCTTTAATTGTATATAATTTAAAATAAGCTATTTAATGGTGGTTGTTTCACATTTGGCGGAGCTACAGTTTGAAAGTTGAGTTTTGGACCCCTATTGTATACTTAAACAGATTAAAATATTCATTTTATTATTTGTTCATTATTTTTTATAATTTTATATTTTTATAATTTTGTATTATTTATGATATATATTTACATTAAAATAGGAATAAAAACCTAAAGAAAATACAAAAATTAAATACTTGTATATAATACATAGGTATAAGACCTATAAGTATACATATATAATTCATACTTTTATTTTATTAAGTATACAAAATATTTCAGAAAAATAAAATAAAAATATATTTAACAGTATAAATATATTCTATAAATTTATAAAATAAACAACAAAAATAAATTAATTAAAAATATATAAAACAAAAATAAAATATTAAAATATATAGATAAAGATACCTATAAAGGGTATAAAAGGTAACTTGTATTTCTATAACTCTAAAAAAATAATTAAAAATCACCATAAAATACTTCATAAAATAATAAACAATTTTTTATTTGTAACCAAAAATTAATTAAATCATTTATTATTTTAAACCGAATTAATAAACCTTTTTTGCAGGGATTATTCTGGTTGGTCCACGTGGACCAACCAGATCCTCTCCCTGGTTGACCTCGGTCAACTCCCTGATCGAGATCTGGCTCCGTGTCAGACTGGTTTTTTGGTGTTTTTCTCCATATTTTGGAGGGCACATCTTTCACCATCTGGTGTAGGTGTCTTCCTGACTTTTGTTCCTCGAACATTGGTGATTGACGCCCTAGTGTTTTCTAGGGGTGTGGGTCATCGATTCGTAAAGATTTTCCTCGATCTTTGGTCCTCTTCACCCAACAGTCAACCCTTCAAATATGCACCCCCGACTTCCCATCCTCCTTTGATCACTCTTCCACCGCCTAAACCCTAACCCTAGCTCTTGACGACGTTCCTAGTGACAGCAGGAAGACATTAGGCTCTTCAGGGAAACACGGAGGTATCGAATCGAGGTGAATCCCCTCGCTGAAGTGGTCACCGGAGTACCTCTCCCCGTGCGCTTTGGTGAGGTCTCTCTTCCTTGCTTAACCATTGAGTTAGCTTTTAGATTAGTCCGCAAGCTCTCTCGAATATCGACGACCATTTTTCCTTTCGTGATCATCACAAACCCCTTCGGATTTCGAGTTGGCCGGCATCGAGTTTCGCCAATCAATGTCGAATCAGTTCCACGCATCCACCGAGTATTTTTTTCACCCTCCGTAGAGTCGAGGCAACTTTCCCTCAACTCCTTCACACTTTTTCTGCAGGATTGATGCTCAACAACGCACCTGGGATTGATTTTGTGTCTCGCCGGAGATAGCTGGAGCCACCGTGCTCCGCCGTCGCTGCTGGTGAGCTCTGGTCTTCGACGGAGTGTTTTGAAGACCCCAGCATTCAGAGGCACCTTCCTGGGAGCTTGTCATCCCATTTCGGTACTCCAAACGCCATCAGAGAGGAGGAGCTAGGCCGGGGAAGCTCGTCCGACCCGTCGTGCTTCCATGTTCTTCGTCTAAGCCTCTCTGTCGTCCGATCAAGGGCTGCGCCCAATCGCTGCCGTAGCCGTCGGTTCGCCTCCTCTACCAGCCGTCAGATCACCCAAGGATCTGCTAATCTCAACCGTAGGGAGCCGAACTGTCATCGCATGACCCAGAGCCGACACATGTATAAGTGGACTCATCGCAGCCGTCGGATCGCGCCTCTTCGTGGGTATTTTGCATACTTAACCTGTGAAATTTTTGTATTTATTAATAGAACTTAAACTTTCATCTGCAGTTATTTAACTTTTGTAATATTTAGGAATAGGCCCCCGAACTTCCCTTAATTGCCTTTAGGTCCTCCGTAGCGTCATCTCACGTGCCTGTGCACGTGAGGTGAAGGGCATTTTGCAGAGGACCCCTCGCAGGTCTTGCTATTTTGGTTCAGTACATTAAGTTTTATTACAGTTAAATATTTCTAGAAATTTTTTATAGTTGCCCCCGAAGGTTTCTTATATTGTGTTTTGATCCCTACCAGGCATGTGGAAGACACGTGGGGGGTGGCATTTTTGCAGGAAAGCCCTTGCGGCTTTAGCTATTGATATTTGGTCCATAAAGTATTTTTATACATTCAAATTTTGTGAGAAATTTATGTTTTAGCCCCTAGACTTTTTGCATATTACCGAAATACCCCTACGTGTGTGTATTTTCTTGTTGTTATCTCTATTTATTGCATGCATTTTTAAATTCCCAAAAATTCTCAAAAAATCATTATAAGTTCCTGCTATATAGTAGTTTAACGTCATATTTTTATTTTGCATATTTATTGCATTTTAATATTTATAAAAATTCAAAAACAAGCATTTTGTGCACTATTTGCACTATAAAATCCATAAAAATTATAAAATCACCCCTCAAAAAATTCCCAAAAAATATATTTTGTGTATTTTAATGTCTTTTAACTTCAGACTAAAAACCACTAATAATTACAAAAGAAAACGCATAAAAATTATAAAACCCCAAAAAACTTCCTAAAAATCTTAAAAATTCTACAAAAATCCTAAAAATTCAATTCCAGTTTCTCAATTTTCTCTGATTTTTTGTCTTTCAATTAAAATTTGTTTAAGGATTTTTCAGCTCTGATTCGTCCTCATTTTCATTTCAGCCAGCAACTTAGTTCTTTGTTTTTAGTTTTTTTGACTTTAAACATAAAAAAAAAATCACAAAAATATAGAAAAATTACAAAAACATTATAAAAATATAAAAAGTCAAAATATTTTATTTCCTGAATTTTACTTATTTTTACATATTTTTATAAATATTTCATTCCTCCTCTTTCTTACTTTATGTATATATTCCTTTTAAAGAAAAAGAAAATATAAATTTATAAAAAAAATAATTAAAAATGAAAATATAAAAACTAAAAATTAAATAAGAAAAATAAAAAAATAATTAAAAACCCACAAAAAATCCCAATTGGCTAAGTAGTTCACAAGGCATAGGGCTTGACTTGTTGTCTGCTTGCTTTACTCCTTTGCTTCCTGTGTTCGACCCCTACTTGCTTGCCACTGTACATTCTTAGTAGGGTATATTAAATTTTGATCGTTGCTCTTGATTGCTTAATTGATTGTGTGGGTTGATTGTTGATAAACGTGAAGGCTTGAGTAGTCGCCTCAGCGACAGTGAGTATGATCTGTCAGACCATTATTTAGCGGCTCTCGTTTTCTCATTTTTTAAATGGTGCCGTTATCGGGGAGCATTGGCTTATAGAGTAGACTTGTGTTTTTTTATCTGCTTAGCCATTTTTGATTATATGTTTCTATTGTATAATTTGTTTTGAATTGCCTGACATCCCTTTCTTGTTTTCTTGCGAGGGAGCACTGACCGAGGAGGATCGCCTAGGGAATCCTGAGCAGCCTTGGGAGGTGGAGCCGGCTATTCTATCCTAGCCGGTAGGAGAGAGCAGGAGGACTTGATAGAGAGAGAGAGAGGATAGTTAGGTTTTTATTATTTTTGTGACAGAGAGACATTTTATTAATTTGTAATAATACAGGTATCCTGGACTTTGGACATTCGGTCCCAATTTCCAAGTGTTTGTTCACTTGGGGGCTCACCGCATTTTTGTCGAGTTTTCATCGCCTTTTTTTACTTTGTTTTCCGGTTTTGTTTTTCTTTATTTTGTGGAATGAGCCCTTAGTTTTTAGGATTGCTTGATCATGTAATCTAAGTCTAAACACCTAATAACCATTGCATGCACCTATAGTCTTCTCATTTGACTTAGAATTACTTAATTGCGAAAGTACTCAGTCTCGAAGCTACGTGCCGCTAGAGGTTGTATACAATGCTGGTAGGATCCGTTGTGGCGGACACCGATCGGCATCAGAGACCGGACAAAGGCTTCATTCTGAGTGCCTAGCATTTGGTTCTTCATGTGTAGAAATTGCCTGTTTAGGACGATTTCCGTGTGCATATCGGCATATAGACTAGGTTTATAAATTCATGTTTTGCATCCCGCATGGAGAGAGCTGGGAGGCACTGTAAGTCTTCTATCTTTGCATTCATCATCTAGGCACAAAGGTGAGATTTCCATCTTGGTGCCGCCTCGCATTGCTTTTCCGATCTTCTTCCTCTGTTTTTGGATCAATAGGAATCAAAGAAAATACCAAAAATGTTAGGCGCTTGTATTGAATCTACTCAAAACAAGTGATAACACAAAAAAATTAAAAAAAGGGATGCTAAAAATACTTGACCTAAATAAAACCTATTAATTGGACTCATTTCCTTGGGGTGAGCAAAGCCCTCATTTGTTTTCATGTTGCATAGGAAGGTTTCCTTCCCAGTGAGGTAAGCGTTGTCGTAAGGATTAGAGCCCAAAACCCAGTGTGTGGCTGCCTTGTGTATCGCCTGGATTTCCAAAGTATTGGCACTTCTATCGTACGTAAACGAGTAAGGCTTGGTCGACATTGATGACTCTCTATTGGGTAGAGCATTGACCTTGTCCGAAGTATAGAGCATAGGACACGCCTTCAAGGGGGTGTCTGTCTCATCATCTTGCGTTCGAGTAGGTTCTCGCACGCTCATGGGAGATTCCGTTGCGAGCGAGATCCGAAGTATTGGTTTCGCCTATCGGCTTCCTCCCTCTATTTCTTTGGCTGAGTAGGGATCCAGGAAGGGTTACAAGGACCTCAAATAGTGCAGACTATAGGTTACACAGGAGGAGGACAAGTACAGGATACTTTTCTGGCAGTACTCTCTCTCCTATAGGCGTAGCACTCTAAGGACTCGTGAAAAAATAATTGCCTGAAAAATCAAATCTAAAACTCACAAAGATAATTGCCGAACCTTCAGGGCTTCACGGGTCGAGTTGGTGAATCCATTGCTTTGGGATTGATTGATTAGTCGAGTTAAGGTCAAGATCAAAAACATCGTGCCATTGTGCTATTTTTGCTCTCCTTCCATTTGACCCTTGCTCATTGTGACCCTTCTACTGTTTTACATTCCTTTTATTTCTTGTTTACCTTCGTGCTCTTCATCCATCATCTTTCCATTTTGACCTTCTCAAGATGTCGTCACACGAATGGTTTAGTCAGGATCTCGCCGATGCCCACATCGATTCCGTGTCGCCAACATCTTCAATAAGGAGGGGTGATCTCCAAGAAGTTAGTTCGGATCTTGCGAATTTCTCCTTGGACTCCCCTATTCTCTCTTCTTTCAGCACTTGCCTTTCACAAATAAATCCACTATTCGGGATGGACTCGCAACCCGAGTAAGCTCTTCCCCTTCAAATAAACCAGTATTACTCTTGTCCCTGAATTAACCCTTTGTGGATGGAGATTGATTTCAGTAAATATCCTATGCTCCGTTCACAATATTCTGGGATTGACCTTAATTCCAGAATCATCTCAACAATGGGTGCTCAGGAAGATACTGATCAGGGTTTACTCCATCATGCAAATTCAACACCTGATCACGAGCCAGAAGTTCAAAGTCATTCCGGAATGGATCCAACTGGAAGAGGAAAGGGACCACAACCCCAAACTGAAGCTGAAACCAATCAGGGGGAAGGGCAGTACGCCACACAGAATGAGGTCAATAGTCAGTTGCTGGCATCCATTCAAGCCATCCAGCAGTAGTTGACTAACCAAGCCTTGGCCTAGACCGCCTTCCAAGAAATGCTAAATGATCTGAGGAGGAGGGTTGACACAAGAGACGACCACAAGGAGGATGGTCCAAATCAAGAGTTCAACTTTGAAGAGGTTAGAGATGAGTTCTCAGTGGGAGGACCAGAATTTGATGTAGCGGGCGCAGACCCACCACAGCCAAAGCCTACGCTGAAGGAGACATACAATCCAGGAGCGGGTCGTACACTGATTGGATCCAGATTCCATGTATTCATGCCTACTTCGAGCTAAAGCTACAGTTTCTGTCTCTGCTTCCCACATTCCACAGGAATACCACTGAGGAGCCCTATATTCATCTGAAGAAGTTTGGCCGCATCTGTGATACCGCTCACTACCCTGGAATTCCTTTGGGGGTAGTCATGATGACCGCTTTTCCCTTCAGCCTTCAAGACAAGGCAATATATGAAGGACATGGTTAGATCCTCAAGCGCATTACGGAAGTGTGAGCGTCGTGTTGAATATGAAGAGGAGTGACTAGTCGCACTAGTTGCTCGATGTAACGGAATTTAAAAAAATTTCATTCGACAAAACCACATGATCCAAGAACACTTCTCGGATCATTTCGTTTAAACCACAAACAAGTAATAGGATTACCTCTTGAAGTGTGGTTGCGATCGAGTCTCTAAACGAAGAGACCTCCTGACTCAAGTCCGATCCGACGGAGGAGACGCTTGCGAGCGCAGGGATGAACCGCGTGCTTCTCGCAATCCATGTTGATGATCCAAGCGGCGAATCTCCTGATCTCGACACACAAGATCCGACGTCTTCTTCACTAGCGAGGCACGTAGAAGTAGATGGAGATCCACGAGCAGACGATCAGGCAGCATAACGACGACGCTGCGACGATGGAGACTTCTCTCTAGGTCATCCATGGTGGACGACCATGAGAGAGGGAGAGAGAGAAGACGTGTAGAGAGAAAGAGAGAGAGAGAGATGTGCTTCTCAAGCATTATGTGTAAAGATAGAGCATGGTATGCCTCTCTATTTATAGGATTTTGGGATCAATGGATCTCAATCCATGGGACATATAAAATCAATGGATGAGATTGATTTATGTCAATCCAATGGTCAAGATTATTGTTGGTAAAAGCCAACAACTTGTAATTTAATTTACATTAAAAGATATTTGACAATATCAAATACAAATCAATCCTAAATTAAACCAATAAGGAGAGAATATACATGGAGATTACATCTCCATGTACACCCCATGTGGACGGCCACCCATTCCAATTAGGAATTGGGTGCCGCCCACCTTTTCCATATGGAGGGCAATCTCATGGAAATCCATGAGATTGCATGCCTCCTTGATATTCTCCATTATTTATTTCCAACAACTTTTTGTTGGGATTTTATTCATAAAAAATAATTCACAATTATATTTGAGAATATTGCAATCTTGACATTGGAAAATTGTGAATCACATTCACAACCCAAAACAACATATAATTTATATTATCAATTAATTAGACAATGTGTATCCAATACACATTAATAATTAACCAACAAATATAAATTATAATTAGCTCTCTCTAATAAATTATAAATCACATTTATAATATATTATGAATAATTGGATATTACTATCCACATTATTCTTATCCATAATAATTAAATCACATTTAATTATATTGGATAACTTATTCTCATGTGCTCAAATAATATGAATCACATTCACATTATTTACATCTTTGATAATCAAATCACATTTAATTATCTAAGATAACTCTCCTTATAATATTAATCAAATTCATATTAGTCATGATAATTAAATCACATTTAATTATCCATTTTCTCAATGCTCGGATACATATATCAACAATAGAATTATCCATGAACTCTTTCAAGGATAATGCGCTTTCTCCGCGAGTACTTGGAGATAAGGACTGGGTGATTGTATTGTTCCACGTATAGTGACTTGGATATTGAGATTGCATCTCAAATCCAGATCTTGGGCCTCCCATAGATGCTTGATTAAATCAAGACAGCAAATCTAATCTTCTCATTGCATCTGAATCACATTCAGATCAATGTCCAATCATTGGATCAAGATCAGATTACTTTTCTACTGAGAGGAGTCACTAAAATCCAGACCCGTTTCATCACTCCCAAGGAATGGAAGCGTCATGGTTATACAATTGTTTATGATCACATCACCCTCATGTATTCACAATACCTGTACATCCTGCATACTAGAAGATTCAGAATAAACCCTAAGTATTAGATCGTCTTTATACTATCTACTTCAGGGTTTTATCAGTAAGTTTCTCATTTTTATCATTGGGAGTTGGTATCGATCATATACTTTCCAAAACCATATATCATACCTTGGTCTTGATCATATACTTTCCAAAAGTATATATCAAACCTACAAATTCAGTCAAGCTTCCAAAGTGAGACGACCATGCGCATGGAATTTGTTTCTTCCCAATATCTCATGAGTGATCTCATGTCTTCCGTTTCAGTAGCGAACCTGTATGATCCCTTTGAGAGATCGTATTACTCATATGCCCTTATATGCACACCAGCGCGCCGGTGTATAGACCTTGGTTAGGTCATCAACCTATTGGTCTGCCAAATGTACATACTTAGACATATAGTAATACATCTGTCTCCGTTTAGAGGATGCGTGCATGTATCGTGACAGCATACGATATAGGACTTTGGTTATCTCGATCTCATTAAGTCAACTCTTTGACTTAACTAATCTGACACCTCCGAATCTCTATTCCTATGCAGAGGACCTGCATCAAGAGGTCGGTCAGATATCAGCCTAACTGAGAAAGGATTTCCATCTCCTACTCAGGATAGATATCATCTCTTAATAATCATTTGACGGTGCTTGATGAGTCCTCAATCTAACTCATTAGATATTCATCTGAGCACCAGCCTCTATGATTCAATAATTGAATCAACAGCTGTATGATCATTAAGATGGCCATGGTACATAACCCTAATTGTACTAAGGGACCTATTATGAAAATTATGTATTCATCATTTCAGATTAGGGAATGATATTTGCAATAACATTAATTACATAATGGCTCGCCGTGGGCTCGCATGTCCAACAATCTCCCACCAGCCCAAAGAGCCATTAATGGGCTAATCATTTAAACCTACACTCATGTGACAATCATAGGCTATTTAGAAAATAGCTAGGCAAGCTGATCAGTCACTCTGTTCCCAAGAGACTACGCCAAGTCCTTTTACGGCACTTGCATATCCCCTAGTAACAGTGCTCGCATCCAATGCGAATGTTGCATCTTATGCAACCAATACTCAATTTTGTTATAGTGTACTTGACACTATAGCTCGATAATTATTATAACCAGTATGTTCATAATCCTTATCAGAATACCTTTATTCCTAGAGATATCTATCTCTTAAGGTATCAACACTTAAGACCTTTTAGATTACTATCTATAAAGTCTTCATTTCTTGAAGATAAGACTTTGAGATCACTATCTGAAAAGTTTTGCCTTCTATGAAGATATTGTTATTACTGCAATCAAGTGTTTTATCACCATAGTAGGATTAGTAACAGTTTCCCACTGCATGGAAGACATCTGGCCCTTGTATGCATCATACACACAGCTTCTCGTAACTGATGCACAAGGGCAAGCAGTTTGCATTCACATCCTCAACTCTTTGAGGTGATATACCTTTATATAGGTCAGTACCATATCTTAAGGGAAGGAAGACTTTCTTGGAATTTTCCAAAAAATGGAATAAGTCCAAGGTGTACTACTAATGTGACGGTCCCAATACCCTCTTCTCTTTGCTTCTGAACATCTTCAGAACTAAGATCTAAGAGGTATCCTTGAGATAATATCTCAAGGTATGGAGAAACCAGATTATAAAACGCTTATTATTATCATCCTTAGATCATTCCAAATGTTTAGGATATTTACATTCAGCACGATGAACACAATGGCACTCCCACTAAGCTTCACATGGTTCATCAAGATTTTATCTGAAATCATAACATTTATAATTTCATCAAATCTTATGTTTCAACTACAAGAAACTTATCTGAGTCCAAAGATGGAGTTCTCTAGCTTGCACACCTTGCTTTCCTCAACCATGAAGTCCTAGGGCTACTTCATATGAATATCCTCAGAGAGGTATTCATAGAGGAATGCAATCTTGACTCACATCATGAAGATGCCATAGTCAAGTTGTGTAGCTATGGTTAGCAATATTCTGATGTGTTAAAGCAAGGTCACTGGAGAGAAAGTCTCATCGCAAGCGATGACTTCTCTTCGGTGTGTAGCTCATGGCTACAAACCATGCTTTGAAGGTCTCTACCTTCTCATCAGGTTCCCTCTTTCTCTAGAAAGATACATTTACACCATAATGGGTCTTACCCATATATTTGGATTCTCGAGGGTCCACATACAACACTTGTATATGAGGTCTACATTCGACTTTTATTGCTAACATCCATCTTTCCATATCATGATCCTCATGAGATTCATCAAATGAAGTCAGATCATTTTCAGATTTAACTGGTACATGGAATCCATCCTCAAACTCATTTGAAGAGGTATTAGTGTTTCATCTTTAATTATCTATTTAGTTTCCGATTTCAGGAGCCTCATTATCTTCTCAAGGTTAAATGAGTTCCTTTACTTCATTTTTCATCTTGATTCTTAAGAGAGTCATCCTCTAAGAATCACATTCTCAGAGATGAGATCCTTTAAGAATTTCAAGGTCATAAAGTAGGTATCCAATACCATCCTTTATTTTCCTAATGAAGTAGCACTCTCCAGTGCCAGATTCCAGCTTAATCACTTGGATCCTTATAAGGATATATAATGTAGTCTCTACCACATATATATACCTGGAAACTAAGAGACAATTATGCTAAGATTAATCATTGATAAAATCATGTCACACATGATCAATTGTATCTCCCTACAACTCTATTGAGTTAAGCTTTATTAGGAGGACTGAGATGGGAATGATATTCACATCTCCATAAGGTATTCCTTGAATTTATTTAATAGGTACAAACTACCTTGGTTAGATCAAATTCATTTCATCTTCCTTCAAACTTTGGTTCTAAAAAAACTTGTGAAATCTTTGAACATTTCAAAGGTTTCTTTGGTGAAGAGAAGAAATCTCATATCATACATAATCATCAATAGATATCACATATACATAATGTTTACTATGATATAGATGATTCACATACATCAATATGTATGAGATCCTGAATACCTTGACATTTTACACCTTTCTCAAAGAAGGGTGTATTGGACATTTTACTTTGAATACAATATTCATAAGTATGCAAGTTTGAAATTTTAGACATTCTAAAGTTTCATTTCTTACTTGTCCATTGATCTCATCAATAGATACATATCCAAAACATGATGCCAAATCATTGTCAAATGATCTATATCCTCCTATTTATCTTTAATCAGTATTAGAAATCTCAATGAACCATTCATTAATTTTCTAATTTAGTGGAGTCCACTAGATGTTTGATTACTATCTGAAATATCTCCATCATAAGTCTTTATGATAGGTTTATTCCAGATTTCATGTTTATTCCCAACATTTAGAAATAAACAATGAGTGTATTCTAATATCTAGGTCATAGAGACATTCTCTAAGACTAAGGGCTCTCCCACTGAAATATGAAGTATATTCATCCGGTGGAAATTGTTGCAACAATTGCATCAATTCCAACATGGATGACCATTAAACCTTAAGATCAAATTTCCAATATTCTAGTACATATGCAACTAATTACAAGTGTCATTAGAAGACTGAGATACAATTATTAGACTTTATCTTATCAAATAAGTAAGTCAATATCAATGATTATATGTAGATTAATCTGATGTACTATCTGAATCCTTCTCTAAGGATTCTAGATAGATTTGATAGTCACACTATCAACACATCAACATGTTGCAGTATTGTCATTCTTCCAACTCTTTGGATGTCATATGGAAGTTACAGAAGTACAGTCAACTCTTTGACTATACTTCTTACTTGGGTCCAACCCATGCTTCCACTATGCTCCCTTTATCTATAAGCAACCATTGCTCAAGACCAAGGATCTCTTATGTTGAAATCAAAAATTTCAATATAAGAGTATTTCGACATTATACAAGCTTCATTCAATTCATATAACATGAATAACACGAAGCATCATGAATGACCAGAGTATGGACGGTAGAATGATGACACTCATCGTATCTACATCCATCTAAACTCTTAAAATATTGGTTCTGGTAGGTATTCAAACAATTTGAATACATCGTTTCCTATAGAGCCACCATTCTGTATAATGCAGAGAACCATGTCATTCATGATCATACGTCGAGAGCACATATGTATGCCAGAACATCTTCTTAGATTTTTATAAGGATTATTCGATAATTACGATCATCATCGACATGTCACTTCAACAAGTACATTCGTTGAGATCAAGACTTATAGAGACATACAAACCCTAGGGTTTTAGTCCTATTGTCTATTTAATTATCACTTCTCATTATTATGAGGAAACTTGCACATTGCAACCACATACATTTTGTGTCCAATTGCAAGCACAATATCTGGATTGTAGGTCCAATCCACGATATTCTACTGATTATTATTGAGTATAACATTGAGTGGGATTAAAGAAGGATTATCTGAAATAAGAAATTTGCATAAATATATACAAATATATAATTTACTTTGATTTAAGAATTTTTATATCAAAGTTGAATTGCCTTGTCAACACTGAAAGTTCATTCCCTTAATCACTTTCAATGTAAGAGATATACTTACCATTATATCTCAGCAAGATCTGGGATCTCCTTCCTTATCTTTGTTACATCCCAATAATATGAGAATCTGCAATTCCGATAAAAAGAAGTGGGAACACATTCCACCTTGCAAGTCCAACTTGCATCTCCCAATTCGATCTTTAATACTCGGGCCCACCACCCCTAAGGTGATGTTGACCCGTCATTAATTGAACCAACCGTCAACAGGAATAGAACTCGCTATGCGCAACCCAATATCGCCCCAATAATATGAGGATCTGATATTGGGGTCACTACGCATACAGCCTTACTCTTTCGAGAAGGAAAGAGCCCGATCCAGATGCGCTTGCATATAAGAGCTGTCACTTCAGACATGCATCTCCTATATACAATCCCTGGCGACGGAACCCTTCGCCTTGACGGGAGACCATGGATGTCACTTATGTGATCCTCCATATCATATTCAAATTCTAATTAGTTATCATGAATCATATTCACATAATAATTCTTCCAAAGGAAATAACACATCTATTATAATAGAGTGTTTTTAATTGGATATAATTAACTTAATCATATTAAATTAATTTTCAATCCAATTCAATCAACAAACTTGATTTTACTTGAATATATTGTATTATCTCAAAATACGTATTAATTCGAATTTTAATAATTAGAAAAATACATCATGATATCTCAGGCATCATTGGTTCCCTACCTGCTGTCATGGTCAGTACCGGGAGGAGTGGAACGAACAGCATACGTTGCAACCCGCTACCCCAACGATCCCCGAGTAGACACCATATCCGCCTGGGGAAAAATAATGCCGAGTTAATCACTTTGTACTTGAGATGATCATCGGTTCTTCAACCGAAATTATACCATATAGTAATAATCAAAATATTTTTTATTATAAGGAAATTTGGTAGACAAATTCCCAATCGTATTCAAGAAAGGAGTTTGATGATTGTGTTTTCAGTTTTGATCTAGATCAAATCTAATCAATTATTGGTTGAGGCCAAGTCAATTAAGGAAATAATCATCATCAAATATTTCTCAAATATTGTTCATAATTATTTCATGAAATTAACAATTAATTTTACTAATTGACAATCACATGGTTCTTGATTAGGAAACTAATTTCAGCAGTGACCCCTAATTACTAAAATTAGCATATCTCAATCAATTTAAATCCAAATTAAGCAAAGTAAGTTTCTAAAGTTTGCTAATTTGATTTACAACAGAACCTATGTGATTTGCACGCATTTCAAGGCGTTTCTAAACAGTAATTAACTCCTTAATTACGTTAAGATTCGCAGTTCCCATAACAGTGAATACATATTCATTAAAATGACCATATCTAGAGCAAATAGAATCCAAATTACGTAAACTCAGATCCTATGGTTTCCTTATTTAATGGGGAACAAAATCCAGGTGTTATTTTCGTGTTTCAACAATTTAAACAGCTGAAAATTTACACTAAACAGAGATGCGAAAATGAAATGCGATAAAACGTTCGCAACCCTAACGAACCCAAGTCGCCTTCGGTTTTATAGATCGTATCCAAAACCTTCGACCTAAGGCTCTGATACCACTTGAAGGATATGGTTAGATCCTCAAGCGCATTACAAAAGCGTGAGCGTCGTATCGAATATGACAAGGAGCGACTAGTCGCACTAGTTGCTCGATGGAGCGAAATTTAAAAAATTTTCATACGACGAAACCACATGATCCAAGAACACTTCTCGGATCGTTTCGTTTAAACCACAAACAAGTAATAGGATTACCTCTTGAAGCATGGTTGCGATCGAGTCTCTAAACGAAGAGACCTCCTGTCTCAAGTCCAATCCGACGGAGGAGACGCTTGCGAGCGCGGGGATGAACCGCGTGCTTCTCGCAATCCATGTTGATGATCCAAGCGGCGGATCTCCTGATCTCGACACACGAGATCTGACGTCTTCTTCACGAGCGAGGTGCGCATAAGTAGACAGAGATCCACGAGCAGACGATCGGGCAGCATAACGACGACACTATGGCGATGGAGACTTCTCTCTAGGTCATCCATGGTAGACAGCCATGAGAGAGGGAGAGAGAGTAGACATGTAGAGAGAAAGAGAGAAAGAGAGATGTTCTTCTCAAGCATTATGTGTAATGAAAGAGCATGGTATGCCTCTCTATTTATAAGGTTTTGGGATCCATGGATCTCAATCCATGGGACGTATAAAATCAATGGATGAGATTGATTTATGTCAATCCAATGGTCAAGATTGTTGTTGGTAAAAGCTAACAACATGTAATTTAATTTAGATTAAAATATATTTGAAAAAATCAAATACAAATCAATCCTAAATTAAACCAATAAATAAGGAGAGAATATACATGGAGATTACATCTCCATGTACATTCCATGTGGATAGCCACCCATTCCAATTAGGAATTGGGTGCCGCCCACCCTTTCCATATGGAGGGCAATCTCATAGAAATACATGAGATTGCATGCCTCCTTGATATTCTCCATTATTTATTTTTAACAATTTTTTGTTGGGATTTTATTTACCAAAAATAATTCACAATTATATTTGAGAATATTGCAATCTTGACATTGGAAAATTGTGAATCACATTCACAACCCAAAACAACATATAATTTATATTATCAATTAATTAGACAATGTGTATCCAATACACATTAATAATTAATCAACAAATATAAATTGTAATTAGCTCTCTCTAATACATTATAAATCACATTTATAAAATATTATGAATAATTGGATATTACTATCCACATTATTCTAATCCATTATAATTAAATCACATTTAATTATATTGGATAACTTATTCTCATGTACTCAAATAATATGAATCACATTCACATTATTTACAACTTTGATAATCAAATCACATTTAATTATCTAAGATAACTCTCCTTATAATATGAATCAAATTCATATTAGTCATGATAATTAAATCACATTTAATTATCTATTTTCTCAATGCTCGGATACATATATCAGCAATAGAATTATCCATGAACTCTTTCAAGGATAATGTGCTTTCTCCGCAAATACTTGGAGATAAGGACATGGCGATTGTATTGTTCCACGTATAGTGACTTGGATATTGAGATTTCATCTCAATTCCAGATCTTGAGCCTCCCATAGATGCTTGATTAAATCAAGATAGTAAACCTAATCTTCTCATTGCATCTGAATCACATTCAGATCAATGTCCAATATTTGGATTAAGATTAGATTACTTCTCTGCTGAGAGTAGTCACTAAAATCCAGACCCGTTTCATCACTCCTTAGGAATGGAAGCGTCATGGTTATACAAACGTTTATGATCACATCACCCTCAGGTATTCCCAATACCTGTACATCCTGCATACTGGAAGACTCAGAATAAACCCTAAGTGATAGATCAACTTTATACTATCTACTTCAGGGTTTTACCAGTAAGTTCCTCATTTTGATCATTGGGAGTTGGTATCGATCATATACTTTCAAAAACCATATATCATACCTTGGTCTTGATCATATACTTTCCAAAAGTATATATCAAACCTACAAATTCAGTCAAGCTTCCAAAGCGAGACGACCATGCGCATGGAATTTATTTCTTCCTAATATCTCATGAGTGAGCTCATGTCTTCTGGTTCAGTAGTGAACCTGTATGATCCCTTTGAGAGATCGTATTACTCATATGCCCTTATATGCACACCAGCGCGCCAGTGTATAGACCTTGGTTAGGTCATCAACCTATTGGTCTGCCAAATGTGCATACTTAAACATATAGTAACACATCTGTCTTCGATCAGAGGATGCGTGCATGTATCGTGACAGCATACGATATAGGACTTTGGTTATCTCGATCTCGTTAAGTCAACACTTTAACTTAACTATACTTATACCTCTGAATCTCTATTCCTATACAGAGGACCTGCATCAAGAGGTCGGTCAGATATCAGCCTCCCTGAGAAAGGATTGCCATCTCCTACTCAGGTTGGAGATCATCTCTTAATAATCATTTGACGGTGCTTGATGAGTCCTCAATCTAACTCATTAGATATTCATCTGAGCACCATCCTCTATGATTCAATAATTAAATCAACAGATGTATGATCATTAAGATGGCCATGGTACATAACCCTAATTATACTAAGAGAACTATTATGCAAATTATGTATTATTCATTTCAGAGTAGGGAATGATATTTGCAATAACATTTATCCTGGGAGGAGCAAAAGTCTGCATTTCTCCATAAGTTTTATCCTCTCGGTCGATTGAATCAGATGTGTGCCTGTATCTCCAGTTTTTGCCAGCAGCCCCACGAGACCATCCATGAGCGTAGGAAAGATTCAAGGATCTACAAGAGAAAAGCCCCCATCATGAAATTCTGAAGACTAGTCTCGTCCAACACTTCTTCGGGGGGCTTACACTTTAGAGCCAAAATCTTGTAGATGCCGCTTACGGCGGTTCCCATTTCAACAAGGACGAGGACGTGGTGTGGAACGTCTTTGAGGAAATGGCTAGAGGAGAAGCCACTCAATCCTCATCCCGAGCATACATGAAGGTGCCAACTGCCATCAGCAAGCCAGTGAAAATGTCTTCTCACACAGAAGACAGGGATGAGAGCTCCAACTTGAGCATCATTGGGAGCCATCTGTCCAAGGTGGACATCATTGAGAAGAGGTCGTAGGACCTTGAGAAATTATCCATCATTGAGAAGAGGACCCAGGGCTTGGACAAGCTCGATTTGATTTCCCAGCAGCTAGAGCAGCTTGTTCGTGCCTTGAACGCCAACATGTGCAACGTTGTGTCTACCCCTGTCGAGCCGACCGCTGAGAAAAAGGAACCTGTATTGCATAAAAACCCTCAGCGGACTCCACCGCAACCCCATCCTGTTCAGCACGTGTATTACGTGCAGGTTTCAGAGCAGCCCCCACAGCCCCAGACACAGATGGTTGTATATCAACCAGAGTCCCAGCCTGCTTACTCTGAGCAGCTCTTGCCACCCCCACCACTGATACAGGAGATCAATGGTGTATGGAACAATGAAGCGCAGCTGACCCGTCCTCAAGGACACTCTCAGGGTCAGAACATGGGCAACAGACCCTATCACCAGCAGCAGCAGGGTGGGAGACCCTTCCAGCCCTCATACCATTACCAGCCTCCATCTCACAGTAACACCTGGAGGAAGAATTATCAGCACGGTCCTCAGCAGTCCAGATACCGTGGACAAGGATACCATCAGCAACCGGCTGCTCTGTACAACCAACAGAACTCACAGTATTCCTCCAACCCTCATCCTCACCAATTCTCTCAAGGTTACCAGTCGCAGTCTCAGCCGTCATACCAACACTCTAGGCCCCAGCAGGGGGATTCTTCTGAGATTGTGCTGGTTAATCCGGCCCAGGCCTGCCTTGAACAATTAATGAAGAACATGGTTGAGATGAACCAGAAGATCGACGACCAGACGGCTGCCAAGACTGTCATACCAACCCAGGTCGAAGCCAATCTGAATAACTTCTGACGCAAGGAGTAGGTAGCCGACAGTGTCCAATCGGATTCAGGTGAATTAAATTGTTTTTTTATCTAATGCTGTTACTCTCAGGAGCGGTAGGACACTCCAGCCATCAATGACAATGAAGGGAAAGCATCTTACATCTGACGGGGAATCGTCAGCCCAGCCAGCATGAAGGCCACGCAACATTTTTGAAGGAGCACCACCTACAGAAAATTCACAAAAAAATAAAGAAAACAATAAAACACAAAAAGAAAGCAACGACCCTGGTGGAGATAGGCCAGCATTCGAGACGTTTGCACCTGCTACAGAGCTAGTTTCAGATAGAGGGAATCTTGCACCTGCAACGGATCCAACGCCAGCGTCTGAAGCCAGGCCCGCCATTTTTGGTCCACTTATTGTAGATGATTCTATTCCTTTTTGCCATCTACCTGTACACAACAATATGGACACTATTATGAATGACATTGGTGAAGACTTTTTAAATATTCCTTTTCTAGAAGCAATGAAAAAAAACACAAAAAATGAAAAATTTGAAAAATGCTTTGTCTGATCCTGCCATTATAGAAATTATCCAGAATTTGGTATTGGACATTCCATTAATGAAAGCTCTTGAGTACATGCTAGATGTAAAGAAAGGATTGAAAGATGCATGTACAACCAAGCGCAGGCCTCATCCTCAAAATTCCAGGAACAAAGGTGGCAAGCCCGAAAAGCATATCCTTACAATGGCCACAGTTAATGCAATTAGCAACCTCCCGAATAAAAAGTCGGATATGGGAGCACCTCTTGTGCGATGTCAAATGTTCGAACGAACACTTCTCGACAGTGGGTCTTCTTTCAACTTGATGCCAGCCTCACTGCTTACAGAATTCAGGCTAGGACTGCTCAAGCCTACAAAGATGATCTGCAGTTTGTAGACAAATCAGTTAAGCGGCCTAAGGGCCTATTGGAGGACGTGATAGTTACGGTTCAGGGACAGCAGTTTCTGGCCGATTTTGTGGTACTAGATATGGACGCCCCCGCTCCATTGCTCCTTACCCCAATCATACTTGGAAAAACATTCTTGGGGACGTCGAACACAGTAGTGAATTATGAGACTGGAGAAATCACTTTTGGCGCTGGCAACGAAATAATCAGAGTAGAGACCCTGCCCAAGGGAGTACCAACAGAACGAACATCTGCATCATGCATAAGGGTGATTGAGTATTCTGATGACTGCGACTTTCTGGCAGAGATTCAAGACACCAACTTATTTTTGGATGACAATGAGATGCATGAGCTCCTCTGCCCCGAGGAAGGATTGGAGACCGCGATCAAATTTCCCCTTATCGATCAAGATGAGGAACTTGCTGATGCGCTGAATGAGACTTCTGTGGGGGTGATGTGCCTTCAAAACCAAGAGCAAATTGTTGAAGAGTCTTGTGATGAAGAGGAAATCATCGAGACATTCTGTTAAGATTTGAGAGAAGAGGCAGAACATATTATGTGGACACCGAACAGATGAAAGAATCTCCACCAGAATCAATAGCTAAAGTCACTGCTGAAGTAGCTCCGACCCCACCCGAGTTGAAACCATTGCCCTCCAACATGAAATATGCCTTTCTTGTGGGAGAACCGAACATGTACTCGATCATCATCAATGCACATCTGACCGAAGACCACGAATCTCGTCTGATGGAGGTTCTTGAACGCAACCAAAATGCGATAGGCTAGCGAACTTTGAATCTCCATGGGATCAATCCATCACTGTGCTCGCATCGCATTTTCTGGAAGATGATTGCAAGCCCTCTCGAGAACTTCAGAGAAGATTAAATCCTAATCTGTAGGAGGTTGTTATGAAAGAGATCCAGAAATGGTGTGATGTGGGATTCATTTATCCCATCTCCGACAGCAAATGGGTGAGCCCTCTCCATGTTGTGCCAAAGAAATCAGGGATCACTATTGTGAAGAATGATAAAGGAGAGGAGATCGCAACCAGAGTACCCACTTCGTGGCGAGTGTGCGTGGACTATAGAAGACTTAATCTCGCCACCAAGAAGGACCACTTTCCTATAACCTTCATCGACCAGATCTTGGAGAGATTGGCCGCGAAGGAATACTTCTTCTTCTTGGATGGATACCCCGGATACAATCAAGTTGTTATTGCTCCTGAAGATCAAGAGAAGACTACGTTCACCTTTCCTTTTGGTACATATGCCTTCAGACAGATGCCGTTCGGGCTTTGCAATGCCCCAGCCACATTTTAGAGGTGTATGCTTGTAGTTTTTGCCGATATGGTAGGCAACTTTCTCGAGGTCTTTATGGATGATTTTTCATTCTATGGGGATTCATTCAATCAATGTATGTGTTATTTAGACCGAGTCTTACGGAGGTGCTGCGAAGTAAATCTAGTGCTCTCGTGGGAAAAGAGCAACTTTATGGTGACCGAAGGAATCGTGCTGGGTCACGTTGTTTCTAAACATGGCATAGAGGTTGACC
This sequence comes from Ottelia alismoides, assembly GCA_037367405.1. Taxonomy (NCBI): domain Eukaryota; kingdom Viridiplantae; phylum Streptophyta; class Magnoliopsida; order Alismatales; family Hydrocharitaceae; genus Ottelia; species Ottelia alismoides. The sequence goes on from JAZKJV010004593.1 coordinate 279,871, forward strand.
CAGCCAAGGTGGAGGTAATTTCCAAACTTGAGCCACCTACAACCATCAAACAAGTCAGGTCATTCTTGGGCCATGTCGGTTTTTACCAACGATTCATCAAAGATTTCAGCAAACTGGCCAAACCGTTGACCAAATTGCTCGACAAGGAGAATGAATTCATTGTAGATGATCGTGTGCTCCTTGCCTTTAATCAGCTGAAAGAACTCATCACACAGGCCCCTGTCTTGCAGCCACCAATTTGGACTCAGCCTTTCGAGATAATGACTGATGCGTTGGATTATGCCATTGGTGCTGTACTTGGACAGAGGAAAGATAATGTACCATTTGTGATTCACTACGCTAGTCGGACGCTCGATGAAGCTCAAAGAAATTACACTGTCACCGAAAAGGAGCTGCTAGCGGTAGTTTTTGCCCTGGAAAAGTTCAGATCCTACCTTATTGGGTCCAAAGTGATTGTTTACACCGACCATTTGGCTATTCGGTATTTACAGCAGAAGAAGGATGCCAAACTACGTCTTATTCGGTGGATCCTTCTCCTCCAGGAATTTGACTTGGAAATTAAAGATAAACCTGGGGTAAAGAATGTGGTGGCCGATCATCTATAGAGGCTTCCTGAACTGAAATCTCCTAAGCTGAGCCTGCAACCAATCACAGAAATCTTTCCAGATGAGGCAATTCTTTCACTCACCTCGCTTCCTTGGTATGCAGACATCATGAATTATCTAGTGACTAAAACGAAGCCACAGGATTGGCCGAAGTTGAAAATAGACAGATTCTTGTCTAAAAACCATTTCTACCAGTGGGAGTATCCGTATTTATTTCGTGAGGGGGCAGATGGTATCTACAGAAGGTGGATTCCTTAGGAGGAAGTTCCGAGTATCCTCTCCTTATGTCATGACCAAGATTCTGGAGGACATCATTCAGGCAAACGAACGGCAGCAAAAGTTCTTCATAGTGGCCTCTGGTGGCCTTCACTATTCAAAGATGCAGATGACTATGTCAAATGTTGCACTGACTATCAGAAGATGGGCAGGACCATAGGAATAAGAGACACGATGCCTCTGAAATTCATTCAGATATCATACATCTTCGACGCATGGGGCATCGACTTTATGGGCCCATTTCCCAACAGCCAGGGCTATGAATATATTATGCTTGCTGTCGACTATGTAAGTCGATGGGTGGAGGCTATCCCTACCCGAATCGCCGACAGTAGGACTGTCTGTCGATTCTTAAGAGATCACATCATAGCACGGTTCAGGATCCCCAAAATTCTCATATCTGACGGGGGTAGTCATTTCATAAACAGAGAGGTGAAGAAGCTGACTCAGGAATTCTGTATTGAACATCGCGTTGCTTCACCTTACCATCCGCTGTCCAATGGCTTAGCTGAATGTTCAAACAGGGAGATCAAGACAATTCTACAGAAGCTTGTGCATCCGGATCGCAAGAACTGGTCTCAACTACTTGATTCTGTTCTTTGGGCTTATAGAAAAGCGTACAAGTCACCCTTGGGAATGTCTCCCTACTGCCTGGTGTATGGCAAGCCATGTCATATGCCCGTCGAACTAATTCACAAATCTTTATGGGCCATCAACATCTGTAATTTGGACTCGGGGCAAGTAGGAAAGAACAGAAAATTGGATCTGAACAAATTATTGGAATTCAGAGATTATGCATATGACAACAGCCTGATGTACAAGGAGAAGGTCAAAACGTGGCATGACAAGCATATACGCCGCAAGTCCTTCGAGCCAAGTCAGAAAGTGTTGTTGTTTAATGTGAAATTAAAGATCTTTCCAGGCAAATTGAAGAGTAAATGGACTGGGCCGTTTATGGTTAGGCAGGTGCGTGACAATGGAAGTGTGTTGATATCCAATTTGTCAGTTGACGCATAGACATTTGTAGTCAATGGACAGCTTCTGAAGCCATACCTTGAACATGATACATTCATGTCTGTCATTGACTCTATTCAAGTAATCTACAGGGATGAGCCGAATATCTCTGAAGAGGTAGAGAAAGGCCAAGCAGAGCAAAACATTTTTGAATGACTTTTCTTCTTTTCTTCTTTTCTCCTTTTCCGTCTCTTTTATCTTATTATACCGACATGATAGCATCCCTTTCATCACTGCTACACTTCGTATGTACTTTATCCTAAGTGCAGGGGGAATGCGCATCCCGAATTGTTCATATCCGCTTTCATCTCTTGTCTTCTTTTCTTCTTTTCTTCTTTTCCTTGTCCATCCTCTTTATCTTTCACAAGGTGTCTCCCCTTTTTGACAGTCTTCTATACTTAGAACGTACTTTATCCTAAGTATAGGGGGGGTGCACCCCGAGTTTTCATTTATTTCGATCCTCTCCATTGTCTCCTCTTCTTGTCTATACTTAGGGATATCTTACCCTAAGTATAGGGGGAGACAGTCTGAGTACGATCTGTTCATTCTCACCCTTGACCCTCCCTGCCTTGTGTATAGTCTGCTATACTTAGGATTATTTGATCATAAGTATAGGGGGGGCGGTCAACTTCTCATTTGTTCACTCATTCCATCATTCGTTCTTTATTCTTTAGACTTTTCTATACTCAGTACGAGTTGTCTTATCGTTTTCTCTCTGATCTATGAGGACATAACTCAAGCTAAGTATAGAGGGGTCGTATATACTACGTATATACTTTAGCCATAACTCGTACTTTTTTATTTTCCTAATAAATATGGCTAAAAATTCTTTAAAATTCATTAAAAACCTTAATAAAAAGATGATATTATTCCTCAAATTCTTTTTGGTATCAACCCTTAGCTCTAGCATTCATGGGTCTGGATGACTTTGATATCTCATTATGGCATTGAGCCTCTGCTCTAATGCATGCTAACTTTTACTCCATTTCACCAGCATTGTCACCATAGGCGCTAATTGCCTAGACACGTCTTGGTATGCCATGATCCTGGGATGAGTCAAGACCAAAGGTTATGTCCTATACATTTTAGCATGATGTACATAAAGGACAATGACTTATGAATGGTAGTGCAATCACTTAATAAGATCAAAGGATCTTGAGACAACCTGAGTTTCTGAATACTGCTCATAGTTATCAATTACTGAGTAAATTATTAGAGTAACCGAGGTTTGATACCAATCTGTTACATCTCCAATTTTGAACCATTGAATCCTCCCATATCCGGATCTGGTTACTCAGCAATAACAACTAACATTCAGAAACAAACTGCAATTAAAATACCCAGAAGAAGTATTTTAACATTTTTCCATTCACAAAAAAAAGTTTACATTATACATTATCCCACTATAACCATTTACATGTACATCAACTAGAAAGGAAAACACAAAAAGATTACTAACTACCTTAGAGAGTAAGGCTACTGTGGCTGGTCGGATGACTGTTATGTTAGCTGGCTGGATTATTAAAGTCCTTGAGATAGCTCACCAACACCTGTTGGGTTTTCCATAAATCATAGGATAATAATTAGCGAATGCTAAGTAACGAAGAAGAGAAAAGCAAACAAATGTGTAATTTTTCAAAACTTGTTAACACAAAAAGATTAGTTCATTCTCATTAGTTTAAGTCATATTCCTTTCTATTCAATGTCAGGGATTAGTCTAGGGAATTTACTCACCACTATATGGACTCCGAAGTTGTGGACTCTTCAGGATTACGGATTGCGTTGATATGGTAAGCTTATGCCACCGCGCATCGCCTTAACCAATTCTCCAATACTACCCTGACCATTTCCTTTTCTTTTATTAATCAGCGTCTCAAACCCTTAGCCTGGCAAACAAAGATGCACACTGTCCTCTAGGATCTGGTTGCTTGAAACCTCAGGCTAACCTTTAATGACATAACCTAGCAGATTTAAATACATGTTATCGTGACCCGACCGCTATTGAACCACATGTGCCTCCACATAGCACGACCACATCTTCCGCCGTTCAACCCGAATATATTGGCTCCCTGTACCATTCGTTGCAAATCATTCATTTCGTGTGCACTTATCATAATAGGGCAACCATGTACCACCTAGGTAGGGCAACGCCAATACGGGTCCCTTCCGACAAACCTACAGGTTGCATGCCCGACCTGTAGTTCTACTCCTAGTCATTCTTAACGTAAGAAGGGATCCAACTCAAAACACATCAATTCCCATGATGTAATTCCTCTATTAAGCCTTAGATTTTAATAACCATAAATACTAAGTATAGATTTACATATATATTAATTCATATATTTATATACTCATATTTATGCTCATTTTAACTTCCAAACCCTAACTTTCCAAGCCGCTGCATCCATTCGATGCTTAGACCTTTTTTTAATTGAAATCACAAAGCAAATTTTCATATTTTCTAAAAAATAGCCAAATTAGGGTTCTTCGTAGCAAGAAGAATAAATATAGAAATCTCAACGAACACATATGAAAACCCAATAGCAAAAGGAAGGATTTCATTACCTAAACGAGCTCTCTCTCTCTCTCTCTCGTATGCAGTGCTTTATCATGATTCTTTTTCAAAAGGATGATTTATAGCTCCTAAAAATATCGAATTTCATTTTCATATCAAAAACGCTAAGAACATCCTAAGAACACGAAGAACGGACGCAGAACACGAAGAACACACGAAGAACATGAAGAACGCGAAGAACATATTTTCTTTTGAAACTTCAGCAGAGCTTCCCCTTATACGAGGTGATATTTCTAGGAAAATTTCGGCAGAGTTTCCCCTTATGTTGGGACATATTTCTATAAAAATTTCGACAAAGATTCCCCTTATATCGGGACATATTTTAAAAGAAAACAGAAAGAGTTTCCTATATAAAATCACCAAAAGGAAATCAATAAGGAAACTGAACATGAATCAAAAACCTACCTCACAGAGCAAACTAAGAGAGGATCGTACCTTCCTCCTCCTCGTTCTCCTGGCAGCGCTTCGCTAGTGCTCCTTCCTCGCCTCCCACTCCTCCTCCCGACCTCTCGACCCTGGCCCTTGGGGTGGTGGTGGTAGTGGAAATCGTAGAAAATGAATGGGAAGGGGGCTTATAGGCTTTAGAAAACCGCTAACCTGGGTTAGAAAACCATGGTTTAGACCTTAACCACAGTTAGCAGCCCATGGTTTTGGCCAAAACTTGTCTGAAACTTAGGGCTTAAGTTACAACTATCCAGAAGACTCTAGACTCGATAATGATGCTTAATTAGCACTAATCGTGATTAACTTTTACTAATCATGATTTAACCTTTACGGCTTACGCTTAACTTTTGATAACCATTTATTAGTGTTCGCTAATGGTCATTAATGATCCTCAATCCATCATTAGTTTCTTTATTCATATTTAATTAGTCTTAGTGACTGTCATTAGGAGTTAATGACGTCGTAAACCTCCTTACTTCTCTTTCTTCCGAAAATCATAACAAATCGAAATGAAGTCCGATTTACACAAAACAGATTCCGTTGGTTTTCTCTTGACGAGACAGATCTTGTGATATAAGACTCAAGAGATGTACAAGTTTGAGGCTTTACATACAAGTCACCTTTGGGAATGTCCCCCTATCGCTTGATTTATGACAATCCATGCCATTTACTCGTGGAACTAATTCATAAATCCTTGTGGCTGATCAATGTTTGCAATTTTGACTCCAAGAAAAATGGGAAGAATCGAAAAGTGAATCTGAACAAACTGCTCGAATTTAGAGATTACGTACACGACAACAGCCTGATGTGCATGTAGAAGGTCAAGAAGTGGCATGACAATCACATTCACAGAAAGACTTTTGAGTCGGGTCAGAGGGTTATGTTGTTTGATGTGAAATTAAAAATCATTCCTAGAAAATTGAAGAGCAAGTGGACTGGGCCATTTACTGTGAAACATATGCATGACAATGTTAGCTTGATGATATCTGGATCGTCAACTGACGCACCACCCTTTGTAGTCAATGGAAAATTACTGAAGCCTTACCTAGAGCATGATACTTTTCTGTCTTTCATTAATCCATTCAAGTTGTATATGAAGATGAGCTGAATGCTACCACAACTGACAAATTTTTTGAATGATCTTTTCTTCTTGCATTTTTTTTCTTCCAAAAAGGTGTCACCCCTTTCATCCTTGCTATACTTAGGACGTACTTTGTCCAAAGTATGGGGGGGTGTACACCCCAAATTATTCATTTTCTAATCCCTCACCAGTCCCCTCAAAATTTGATACTTTATCTATACTTAGGGATATTTCATCCTATGTATAGAGGGGACTGGTCGAGCCGTTGATTTTGTACATTCCCACCCTTGACTCTCCCTGCCTTGTGTACATCCAGCTATACGTAGGATTATTTCATCCTAAGTATAGGGGGGATGGTCAACTTCTCTTTCGTTCATTCTTTAATTATTGTAGTATGGGCTTTTCTATAATCGGTAGGAGTTTCGTCTTTTTTTCTCTCCGATCTATGAGGATATAACTCAAGGTAAGTATAGGGGGTCGTATATACTTCGTATATACTTTAGCCATAACTCGTACTTTCGTAGTTTCAATAAATATGTCTAAAATACAAATGATTAAGTGTAAAAAAATATTTGTATATAATTCATTAAAATTCTTTGTATACATCGATTAATAAATCAGGTAAAAATATTTTGTAAAATGTTTGAAAAATGGTTTGAAAATTTCTTTGAAAATCATTTGAATTTTTTTTGGAAAATGTTTTCAACCTTTGTAAAACTATTTCGTTTGTAAAAATTTCTTTTCTTTGTGTAAAATAAAATGTTTTGAAAATATATTTGCAAATGATTTGGAAAATGATTGCAAAAATATTTTTGATATATATATATATATTGTTTGAAAAATCTTTGCAAAATGATTTCCAAATTTTGTAAATGTTTGTAAAATTATTTGTCAAATTAGTTTGCAAAAAATAAAGTTTTCAACATGTTTGCAAAAAGCTTTTCAAATTATTTTGAGAACTATGTGCATAACTCAAGCAAATAACAACTCTTTAGAAAACCTTTTATATACAATCATGTAAATTCCTAAAACTCAATTCTTGTAAATAACAAGAATAATTCCCATGTAAATATGTGTACCTACTTCTTTTCCAAAAAGTCTTTGTTTTAAAAAAACCCTTAAATTTTGGAAAAATAAAAATCCCAAAAATATTTGCAAAAACCTTTTCAAAAATTACATAAAATTAAGCAAAACCTTTTTTGGAAATCCATAAAAAGTTCAAAATCAGAAAATTGCATCACAAAAACACTTCCTTGTATTTTGCATAGCATTCACATTTTTCGGAATAACCTAGACAATTGAACAAGTCTAAATAAAGTCTGAAGATTGGAGCTTGGAATTGACCTTAATACACTTAGTTTCATATGAATCGATTAAGTACTGGAAGTGGCGATTTCAGTTCACCTTGACTTAATTCTTTAGGTTACATAAGACTACATTCATGTGTCAATTCAACATACCTCAATAGAACCATTCATATCATCCATAAGACTCTTGAGACAATGACTTGACCGGAAACCTCGTACCTAGCATTTATCTCAACCCAGATGGATTGGTGAAAAATTTTGGAGTCTAAGTGGGGAAGATGCAAGGCCGCTTCGTCAAGGGTGGCTCAAGAACCATTCTTGGGGATTGCTGACACTGGTACTCTAATCCACTTCTTTTAGTAACAATGATTTCTAAAGACTGGAGATGGATTGAGACAATGCTCCGCATGATGAATGGTCTACCATCGCAACTTTTTCAAAGACCCCAAAAAATGGGTGGAACAAAAGATGCTATATCCACTGGGGCACAAGAAAGAATGCATAAGCTGTACAAAATCAAAGAAAATATCCAAAGAAGCTGAAAAACAAAAATTCCATAAAAAATGAGCTTCAGATAAAGCCTTCTTCTTAGTGAAGAATCGGTTACACTGACCAACTTCACAAGGGAATGAAGACTACACTGGTCCATTCCCACTTCTTTTCCCCTTCTTCTAAACTTCATCCCCATTCGATTGTAAAGATCAAGATTACCTAACCTTAGAAGGGAATATATGTCTCCACTAGGATGAGTTACCAAAGAGCAGATGCCATGATAGTTCATGGATTTTGTCTTGGGAGAGCTAAACAATTTCACACGCATGGTTCTATCACTTCAAGGTAGCAAGAGTATGTGACTGGGAGGATGGCATTGACTTGGCTGTGATTTGGAATAGATGATAGGATTATGGAACCTAACGGCTGTTGTGTCACACTTCCTAACTTCCATGTGGTTCCGAACACAACATTAATCCAAAGGCCTTCTCTGAGCTCCAAACTTCGATTTTGTTAAGACAAGTTTAAAAGTTGATAATTATTCCAAGTTCTTTCATTTTCTTTAGTTTTTTTCTACACTTATAGGCACACGTGTTTTCTAGGAACTAGCAAAGGCAAGTATAGGGGAGGTGATGAATCTCCATTTCATCACCTTTATTCTTTCATTTCGGCCTTTAAACCCTAGATAAACGCATGTAAATATCATTAATTTGCACAAATGGGCATTCATTAATTATTGTATAAATACTGTATAAAATACATTGTTTAAAGCCAAACTAAAAGAATAATGAAAATAAGAGAATAAGAATAAAATGTCAAAGGTATTTTATGACTCAAAACCCCGAGACCTAGGCATCACGATGATTGTGTTGATAAGGAATAAACTAGAGGGAGATAAGGGTCAAAAACAACATTAAAACCCTAATTTATATTCTTCAATATTGCATTTTTGGGACCCATTTTATTCTTTATTACATATACTAAAAATAAAGATACTTTGTACTTGGAAGTTCTAGATAAAAATGTACAGAAAAAATATAAAATTGAGTTTACACAAATAATATACAATGTAATATTTATACTCAAAATAAAAATCCAAAACACAAACTTCCCAGGCCTGTATCTTCTCGATATGAACTCAAAATGTATAAAACACATTTTTATATATAACATTTAATAATCTAATTAATGAAGGCGGTTTCATCCAGTTTGAAGTTAAGATGCAAAATTTAGGTTTTGGACCCCTATTATATAATCTACCTGAATAAAATATTCATTTTATTTATTCTTTATAATTTTTGTAATTTTATATTTTATAATTTTGCAAATATTATTTATAATGTATGTACATATTCATATTAGAATACAACCAAAAAGAAAATACAAAAATAAAATAGTCTATATAAATACATAAATGAATATACTATACGTATACCTATATAATAAGTATAAATTTGTATTTAAGAGTACATATGATATCGGAAAAATATAATAAAAATATATTTATGTGTATGCAAATAAGCTATAAATATAGAAATTAAAAGAATAAAATAATAAAATCAACAATATTAAATAAAAATAAAATATACATAATATAGTAAATATACTTATAAATGAAACCCTAAAAAGTAACTTGTAATAAAACAACTTGTAAAAATAAATAAAAATCTTTCTAAAATACTACATAAAAAGACAAACAACTTTCATATTTTGAGTTTTCCTAAATAAATCTATTTCTTTTCAAATTAATTCCCTTTTTATTTACTTTTTTTCTCTTTGTTGTGGACGTGGCCTAATAGGGTGCTGTCTATGGTTAATCTGAGGTCAACTATCTGACCTCACCCCTGAACCATGTCAGAAAGCTCTTTCCCTCGATTTCGTGGCCGCATGCCGCCTGATCCTTGCATTTTCTAGGCTCGACGTCCTCTTGACTTTTGCCCCTCATTTACTGATCTTTCCCATGAGAGTGATTCCCCATCAATTGATGCATCGAGCCGCGAGCTCTCTTCAAAAAACATCTTCTGTTATTTAACATTTCCTATGACTTCATTAGGATTTTGATCCTCTTCCACTCCAGAAATCCCTAACCCTAGTTTGGATCGAGGTTCATAGTGACAACATCTACCCTCTCTGTGATTTGGTGAGCGTCAAGATGTGTTGAAGTGCAAGATCCAACTTCGTCGCTAGCTCCGCCCGCAGCTCAGCTCCATGAGTGCTTCCGGTGAGCTTCCTCCTCTTTCTTTCTATCTTTTGATTCCTTAGAGTATCAATAGTGTAGAGTTAACCCTTATTGCGCTTATGTTTATTTTATATTTCATAAAATTAAAAATTTTGTCTCACCAAAGCTCCAGTCCCGGCGCTCTGTTCCAGCCACTCACATCTCGTTCTACCTCACCTCATGCTTCCATCTCCTTCCCCTTCACATGTTGAACATCAGGGGAACCCTCGTTCCCCTTAATCTTGCACAGATCGAGAGATCTAGGTCCCAGCTCTGCCTCTCGCCAAAGACATGTCGCCCCGCTCTATTTCTCACCCATTCCGACCATTGAAGCCATCCATGGCTTCGGTTTTTGTCTGTTGACTAACCCTTGCAGGAAACGAAGAGAGAAATCCCCTTTGTATGGGTCATCAAGCTCCAGCATTCCCTCCAATTGTCGCATCTCCGTTCGACCTTGTCGGAGTCCGTCACGCCCTTTTGAGACCACCAGCCGAAGTGGCGGACCTCTAGGAGAGTTTGAGTCACCTCCGAGCTCATGGAGGAGATCAACCACTGAGAACGGGAAGATCAAATCTTGCTGGGGGGAAGTTCTTACATTGTTCTTCCAGCGTACTGCTCTGCTCGATCTAGCACCCCGCTCCAGACTCTATAACTATCGTTTGATCAACCGAGCATCAACTATCATGTCCCCTCCTATGATCTAATCTCAGTCGTGGAAGCTCGACCTGGTATCAACCGTTAGATGCGCGACGCGTGACAAGTGGAGCATCCAGAGCCATCAGTCAGTGCGTGATTAGGGGTATTTTGCACTAAAACCCTTACACCTTTTTGTTTTTAATATTAGTCCATAAACATTTATATGTAGTTCAAATACTTTTGTAATAATTGCATATAATCCCCCCACACTTCCTATATTTACATTTAGGTCCATTTCATGACACTTCACATGCTTGTGCTCTTAAGGGGATGGAGTATTTTGCACTTGGACCCTCGAGTTTTTATTATTTTGTTTCAGTCCACTAATTTGCATAAGTTGTAATATTTTGTGGCAAAATTGCATTTGGATCCTCGTACTTGTATTAAATTGCGAAAATACCCCTCTAGGTATATATTATTGAATATATTTGGAAATATTGCATGTTTACCTCCTAGATTTCTTTGTGGTGTTCGGATTTAGTCCCAAAACTTCAAATATTTGCAAAAATACCCTTGCTAGAATGTATTTTCTTTTTATAGCTTTTATTTTGTAAAGAATGCTCTAAGCCTTTATAATTTTACAGAAAATTGCCATAAATACCTGATATTTCCGGTTGGTACTTGGAGTTTATTTTACATTTATAAAAATTTGAAAATCGAGATATTATTCCTATTTCCAGTAAAAAAACCCCATAAAAAATAAACTTTTTTTTTAAATTACAAAAATTATATTATGTCTATTATTTTATTGTGAGCATATAGATTAAAAATCCATTAAAAAGAAAAAAGGAAAAGCTTAAAAATTAAAAAGCTTCAAAATCCAGCTAAAAATTTTAAAAAAATATTAAAAATCCAAAAAATGTGTTTCCTTTTTGTAAATTTTTTCTACCATATTTACTATTAATTACAAAAAGTTTTGGAAAATTTTAAGCTTTTTTGATATTTTTAAATTCCAAAACAATCCGACCTATTTATCCTAATCACAATTTTGCCTTATTTAATCAATAAAAATACAAAAATAGCAAAAATTATCAGAAAAACACAAAAAATAGAGAAAACTATAAAAAAAATCAGAATATGTTATTTGGGAAATTTTGAGTATGTATATGTATTTATATCTATATACCAACCTATATAGTATATTTACACTTATATATATTTATATTACTCCTATTATTCTTATTATAATTTTTAAATGAGAAGATACAAAAATTGGAAAATTTAAAACATAAAAAAAATTTTAAAAAAATGCCACAAAAAACTGAATATTAGAAAAACCAATGAAAAATCTAAAAATCTTAAAAATACCTAAAATCATCTATTGATATTCTCTACCAATTTTTGATTGTCTATCCTCTGTTGTTTCTTATGTACGACTCCTACTATACTTGTCAACTATACATCTATTTGTGGGGTATAATAAAATTTGATCCACACTTTCTTTCTTTTGTTGGTTGATAGTTGTTTAATTTGACTCTTGTGAGTGGTTGCCTCAGTGACATTTTATCTTCACCTTCTGTGAGGATATTATTTTAGACCCTTGCAAAAGTCATCTCAAGATCGGGCCTCTCCTCCTGCATGTACTCCCCATCCTCCTCCTCCGTAACCACCAAGTTCATCGAACAAGCCCTCTCCCCTACTACTTCTACCTTTGTCCCCTCCTCTTTCTCCACCCTTCTGCTCCTCCCTTGCATCCCCTTCCTCCACCTTCGCCCCCTGCTCCTCCCCCATTCCCCTCCTTCTCCTCTGCCCCTACTCCTCCCTCACATTCTTCTCCCTTTAGAGTGATTTTTCCCACTTGCAGCTATATATCTTCTCCAAAAACAACAACATCTAGTATCCATCTTCAAGCAACTGCTTGTAGTATTTCTCGTGTAGGACCAACTTGTTCAATAGTAGCTCCGTCTGTAGAGAAACCATAATAGATCCACCATACTTTTTTATGCATCCAGAGTGCCCTTCCTTCTTCCAGCACTACTAAAATTGAGTAGAACGAGAAAACCAAAAGGGTCGTTCTATTTCACTATACCACATGTAACACCAAAGAAGGGGAGGGAGAAGTGTGTCCAATAGCAATTAGTCTACTTCACCATCATAATTGCATCCCCTATCCATACTTCGCATCATGTGTCGAGCCATCTGAAGACCTATCCAAACTCCACTGGAGATTCATTGCATCATCATCTTCTTCTGTGTGTATCCAAGTCACAATGCAACGACGCACATCCCGCTGTAATCACCTCCTACTGTTGTCGCGTGGAGTCCGAGCTCCAGTGTGTCTACGAGGGGGTATCGGAGGAGAGGGCGTCTAAGGAGGGGGAAGGAGGAGCATGGGGCAGAGGAGGCTAGGGAGTGGGAGGAGGAACAACAAGAGTTTTTGGATAGTTATGCCCCTCTTAACCTCACCATGGTTTAAAAAAAACCATGGTTAAGTTCAATTCATTGATGGGAAAAGTAATGAAGGGGCACAAGTGAGAGAATGATAAGAAATTAGGGGCACAACTGATATTCAAAAAAAGGGAGGGGCATAACTGATATTGCATATCTCAGAGGGGCACAACTGATAACAACCCAAAAAATGATTTTAATTTTTAGAATACATTTGTATGATATAGTATATTATTAGGTATATTATAATATTTTATTTGTATTTAACTGTACATTATTTATTTACTATAGTATTTATAAGTATTTATTCCTTAACTTGGATATGTAGGGACCTATTGTTAATTACACGTAGTGTTGTACATATACTCTAAATAATGTGAATAATATGGGCTTCATTTGCAAAAATCATAGCATCACGTGATCTAATGCATGTGAGATACCATAAGGTTCTAAAACATGATATCTCAAATTGTTTGGGTACTTATGTGAAATGTTTCTCATTCACCTGAGATAGACGCGAGTTTGGGTAGAGTGACGAATGACCATGATCAGGTCCACATATGATCGTGAGGCTCAGATCTCTCCTCATGGCTCATCAATATTGTGTACATGAGGATTAGATCGCCAACACCTTCTCTTAGATCGACAATGAAGATCTAATAAGGCTTTTAATCCAAGACTATCTATAACATCTTGAACAATGGGATGTTCTTCCCCCAAATGCACCACTATCTATAGGAGCTGCACTCAATCTTCAAGTGGCTTATGGGATGGGGGAAACTCATGTTCTTCCCCCAAATAGGATTTATCCACGTAGCAGTGTTTTGTTTGATTTATAGTTACTCAATGGTTGGATCTGACATAAAGTGCTATGCTTGAGTAGCTATCAAAGGCGATGATGTTTGCCTCAAACTTTAGTGCTAGCAGAAAATAGATTCAGATGGTAATTTGCTTGTTGTTTTTCATCAATGATGGTCTCCATCTAAAGAGAAGGTTTTTGGGGTGATTGTTAAACCTCAGAAAGTTTTGGGTTTTTTTTTAATTTTTGAAATGATAGAAATGCGAATGTCATTGCAACACAAAATTGATTCAAACAAACATATCTTTATTCTAAAGAGAAGAATGAGATGTTAATTATTTATCTTATATAGCACCTATGGTCGAACACAAGGAGACAACTATTTCTACAAGCATTATTATTATGAACATTAAGAGATTTTAATTTCTTTTTTTTTTTATTTTTTCTAATGGATTTTATGATTTTTTGGATTTATTGAATTATATTTTTTCTAATTAGTTTTTAAATTTTTCTATATTTTATATATTTTTTTATTTTTAGTTTTTAATTGATTTTAGTTTTGTGATTTTTTATATATTTTTAATTTTGAAAATCAATTTATGAATATAATATATGCAAAAGTGAAATAAAAACCTTTTAGTATTTTAAAAATATGTCAAATGCTCAAAAATAAAAAATGAAATGTTTTGGATTTTAATGATTTTTTAGTGTTTATATTGATTTTTAAGGTATTTTTATTTTTTATGGATTTTTACTAATTTACGATTCAAAGCTATTTTTAATGTCAAATTATATACTATTTTTGGTATTTTAAAATAGAAAATTGATGCAATTAGTCTAAAACTAATTTTATATAGAAGAGTTTTTACTGAGCTTTCAAATAATACCAAAATGTGTTTTTTGGATTTTTCTACGATTTGATATAATTTTTATAATTTTTTTATGTTTATTCAACATTTTAAGGTTTTTATTGAAGTTTTGATTGATTTTAATATATGTGATAAAATACAATAAAATATACCTACATTAATTGTTTATAAAATTTCAAAGTATTTGGAGTTTTTATGAAATTTTAATGCGCAAATAATAAAGATCGTAGAATTTTTGTATTTTTTAAAACAGAAAATGAATTTATATGTAAAACCAAAATTACATGTTATAGATCTATTTATTATGAATATACTATGATATTTGTGGATTTTTTGTTGGACAAATAAAACTTTTTATTACAAGTAATACAGAATAAAATAAAATGCTACTATAAAAGGACTGAAACATAACTTACATAAAGCTTCTGACTAATTCTTAATAATAATAGAAATTTAAGGGAAAATATGCATTTTTTTCAATAATTCACGTGTTTCTACATGTGATCTATGCTGACAATAATTAAAATGCAATTTTAGAAACCTTAAGATCTTCTATTAACACATATTGTTCAAGACAGTCATTTCAAATTGGCCACTAAGGCAAGTGTATATGCACGTGAATTAAGATGATAAGGCTTGAAATGCAAGTTATCAAAATTCATGACTGAATTGCAATTATTTCATCAACCATAACACGACACATATAATAATTGGGTTTATTTACAAATAAAGAAAAGATAAATTAGGTGAAAGTGCAAATTCACCAATAAATCACACTACGCATATGCGCGGTGGCGGTCCAAATGCCATATTCAGATCGGATCAAACAGTCGGAATTTGGGTGTGATTGTGCGCTCCTGATTGCATCTGGGGGCTTTGCCTTATGATCGGACATAGCTGAATAATATAACAAGAACACAGACGAAGTCTTCTCAAGGTGACCTTTAATTGAGAAGATCTCGCTCAGTCCGACTTGGATCTGAGCTCTTTCTCATCCTTCTCCAAATCTACGTCACACTGACGTGGTATACATATCTGGATCTCATTGATCAGAGATCTGTATGGAGGAGCTTGTCCTTGTCTAGGTGGTCCAATCAAAGCTTCTCAACTCGACTCAAATGACCTGTAGGTGTTATAGAATGGCTCGAAGCTTCTTCAGCCTTGTCCGAACATTATTCAAAGTAGAAAATAAAGGTGAAAGGATGTGGATCCTCTACGAAAGTGGGGGATGATGATTAGACTCAGATCCACGAATCTGAGTTGATATGTCATGGATCAGAAAATGGAGAAGTAGAGGAAGTCAAATGAGGTAATTTGCGATCTGATCGGGACCAAATCAACGAGGATAACCTCTGATCGAGCAGATTGGAGGTCTGGAAGTAGATACTACTACAGATCATAATCAACAAAAATTGAAATGAAATTAAATGAAATTGAAGAGGAAAACAATCTATCGTTACCTGAAATGGAAAAACGATGGAATGGGGTTGGTTTTAGCCTCAATATAGTTGTGAAAGGACATAGAAAAATCATCTTGGCATAGCTTGGATGACCTCAATGTTAGAATGGTGGATTACGCTGACTACACCTTCCTCTAGCACTCATGATCGAGGGAAGCTCCGAATGTCACCTAGAACTTGCTCCAGGTACCAATCTCGAGGAGACAAGAGGGTCGAAGATGGATCAAACCTGAATGGAGAATATGGAGCTTATTTTATAGGCAATGGGAGGATGAAAAGTTCAAAATAGGATGGAACATATGAATCGAGATGATAAAGGAAAAAATTAATCAGGCGTGGAACTCTATTATTAGGTGGATCGAGAGGCAAAGAAATTGGGCAGGATGGTGGAGTGATTTTGTTGAAAAAAAATCGAGAAATAGATAGGTCAACATATTTATTTGGGTTTATAAGATGATGGGCTAGTTGACCCAACTCAACAAACAGGTTTGGGCCAATCACAACCCAGCTCGAAAAAGACAATGAGCAAAAAGATAAAAGTAATAAAATAAACATAAATAAATTGAAATAAATTAGAAATTGAATTTAAATTTAAAACTTATGAACATAAGAACAGTTTGTAAATAAATAAACAAAAGTTTTTTTAGTGATTTTTAATAAATAAAATAAATTAATTAATTTGGTTAAAATAATTAAATACATATATTACATGTACAAATTACTAATAAACATAGTATATAAAATTTTAATTATTTATTTCTACAAATATGTACATCATTTTATATTATATTAAATGAAATAATAATTAGAGTATTTTAATTATATTTTTATTTAAATTTATGAAATTATTTAATGGATTAAATAAATACACTTTATACAATATATATACATTATACATATGTAATAAATATAATTATCTAGTTTTAATTATTTTGAATTTTATTTTTTTGTATTATATAAATACAATAAAATATATACAAGAATTAATAATACAATATGTCCAAAAATATAAGAAAATAAATAAATATACATAAATAGATAAAACAATGCTCCAAAAGCTGAATTTTACATCTTAACTCCTAATTTAATGAAATCAATTTCATTTTAAAGCTTATTTTACTTTTAACATAATGAAAGTGAGTTTGATTTATTTATAGTTCATATAGAGTAGATATTGATCTTTCAATTATGATTTTACGGCTTTTTCATAATGTTGTCCATTTTATTTTGCACATGATTTATTTTTGCAATTTTTTTTATTATTTTAAACACATTTTTATGTACAAGTTTTAAGAAAAAATATTTTTTTCGAGGTTGAATTAATAATAAATAAAATAGTACAATATATATGCATAATGAATAGTGATGAATATGTACAATGTGACTTTGATTTTTTGAGATTTTTATAAGTTATTGACATTATCTCCCCCTATTTTATTCCTTGTCAATTAGGTCGTGTCTTGACCTAATCTCGTTGTATATCATGTATTTATTTCATATATAACCTTCTTTTCTTTCTTTTTTTTCTTTATTTTTATTTATTTAGTTTAGCTTAAAATAGTGATAATAATACACTATTAACATATGATGTTAGATTGTAAAGAAATTAGAATTAATGAGATTCCAATATGTTTTGCAAGGGATTTTAAGACAAAATAGATGAATAAAGATGATGAATTGGTGATTCATCATCCCCCTATACACCTTTGCTAGTCCCTTAGCAAACACTCATTAGAAGAATAAGTCATGAAAAAGAAAAGGAAAAGGAAAAGGAAAAGGAAAGAACTTTGAATAGTTATGATTTTTATACAATTCTTCATAAAATCAAAGTATGAAGCTCGGTCAGACCTTTGGATTATTAGTTTACCGAAACCTTGTTGGGAATAGGATTTAATACTCAACAACCCATAAGTTCCACATATGTTCAGTTCACCTCAATAGTCATGTCAGAACAAGTTTTCATACTCAAACTCTTATGACTATGAATCTTACTTACATTGTGCATGTGAATTATACTCTCCACATCTGAAATGACAATGAACAACCTTCTCTGGCAAGGTGACCCTAATTCCCCTATCTAGCTACTCTTTCCTCGAGGAGCAGGGTATTCCCTTCTAAGTTCAAGTGCAACCAGACCAAGAGTAGAAGGTAGAGAAGAGAATTGATTGTGTCCAGTGTAGCCACATATTCTTTGGAGCTTGGCTAGTATAGCCAAGTCTCCGTCTGCAGGCTTCCTTGAAAAACTTTGACTTTGAAACATATGCATTGCTTATTGATATTTTCCTCTGATGGGAAATAAATTTTTACCCATGTAACATTTTTGGATATTTTATTTCATATTTTTCTATATACATACAACATTTCAGCATTTACATAAGGAGTTTTTCTTCATGGACCAGTATACTATCCCTCTTTGGAAGCTTTATTGCAACCCACAACTTCTGATCTTTAGACGTTGACGCCACTAGACCAGATTGGGGGGAACTAGCCTCCTATTAGGGCTACGTATGTTTCCATTCGTGTGCATATCAATCTACTGGATTCTGCCCCTCACCACCTTATTTGTGTTGAGCTATGTGCAAAGTGCTTGTCCAAGTTTGGCCACTGTCTAAAAGAGTCATGCATATGTCATAAAATATTCTACTTAGACCAATTAAGATTACATGTGAGCATAGCCTTATGGACTCAAAGAATTAAGTCACACGACTTGAAAAGTCTCAACTCTAGTTCCTGTAAGGTTCCACTAAAATTAAGTGGATTAACGTCTTAACCAGCCTCCATTCTTCATATTTTATTCCAAACTAGTTCAGTTATCAACATCATTTTGAAAAATGCTAATTCATATGCAATAATTTTTATTGAAGTGTACTTTTAGTTTTGAAATTTTTATGTGGGTTTTAATGAGATTTGCAAATTTTTATGAGTTTTCTAAGCTTTTAATTTTTATATGTTTTTGAAAGAGTTAGAGAATAAAAGATATTTACAAGTATTAAAATGATTATGTACAGATTTATAATAGATTTTATACTAAAATGTATACAAGAATTATAGAAGTTTTATAAAAGATTTTATTTACAAAAGAAACTAATTGCAATTTTTATATACAAATTTTTACAAAAGGGTTTTATTTACAAGTTTTTAATACGAATTTTATAAAAGAATTTTGTATACACAAAAGAATTTAAATATTCAATTTATAAATAATTAAAGCTTTTATAAACACGAATTTTACAACAAGTTTATGCACATATTTTGCACAACATAATTTATATACATGTTTAGAAAATAATTTTTAAAAACAAGTTTATAATAGATTTTTTAAAAAAAAATTACAAAAAAACCTTTTCAAAGTAATTTACAAAAATGTTTTTCAAAAGTTTTACAAACACTTCTACAAAAATGTTTTGACAAACTATTTTACAATTACAATACAAATCAACTTTTTGAAAAAAATTATTTTCAAATATTTTACAAATACTTTACAAATAATAATTTGTACAAAAATAATTTTATGCAACATTTTACGGATAAAATTATTTTACATACATTTTACATTAAATTTTACAAAAATACCTTTACAGCTTTTTACAAAGATTTTGCAAAAGTTTTTACAATATTTTTACAAGAACCTACAAAATGTTTAGAAACCAATTTTTCAAACACTTCTACAAAACATTTTTGTTCCAATTCTATAAATACACGACATATTGTTAAAAATACAGTAAAGTATGAATTGTGACTTCTAAAGTATATATAAAATATATACGACACAACCTATACTTCGCTCGAACAATGTCCTCATAGTAACCAAGAAGATACAAAGGAATATATAATGCGTGCTAAGTATAGAAAAGCGAAAAGAATCCTATACTAAGACTGAAAGAATAAATAATAAAATGAATACAAATTGGTTATCTCCCCTATACTTAGGATCAAATAATCCTTAGTATAGAAGTTATACAAACATAGATAATCGAGGAAGAGAATGTATAAACTCAATGACATGGCTAGTCCCCCTATGCTTAGGGTAAAACATCCCTAAGTATAGAGGACAATATCAACAGTTGAGGGACAAGAAAGAGTACAAAAGAAATTAAAATGAAAATAAACAAGAATGAAATGAATGATGTCGCTCACCTATACCAAGGGTAAAGGGACCCTTATTATAAGCGACAACATGAGTAATGAAACAGAATGAAATTTAAACAACTAAAGTCATTCACCTCCCCTATATTTAATATCTAGTCATCCAAAGTATATAACACACACAAACATAAAATATGTGAATGATAAAAACAAAAGTAAGAAATAATAAAACGAAAGGAATATACAAAGTGA
The DNA here is from genome assembly GCA_037367405.1 of Ottelia alismoides. Lineage (NCBI taxonomy): Eukaryota > Viridiplantae > Streptophyta > Magnoliopsida > Alismatales > Hydrocharitaceae > Ottelia > Ottelia alismoides. The sequence continues at coordinate 300,433 of JAZKJV010004593.1, forward strand.
AAATCAGGTCATGTATGCCATCTCTTGACTTTCTCCTTATACATCAGGATGTTGTCATAAGCATAGTCTTTGAATTCCAACAACCTATTTTGATCAACCTTTCTATTCTGGAATGCTTTCTATGAATCCAATCCACTTACGCTGACTACCCACAAAGATTTATGAATTAATTCCACTGAAAATTGGTAAGGATTTCCATATATCAAACGATAGGGAGACATACCCAAGGGAGACTTGTAAGACATATGATAGGCCCAAAGAACTGAGTCAAGAAATTGAGACCAGTTCTTCCTATTCGGACGAACAAGTTTCTGTAGAAACGTCTTTATCTTTTTATTAGAAATCTCAGCCAAACCGTTGTATGGGGGTGGTAAGGAGATACGACATGATGCTCAATTCCATACTCCTTCATAAGATTTCTGACTTCTCTGTTTATAAAGTGGCTTCCCCAGCTGAAATGAGAATCTTCATGATCCTGAACCATGAGATAATGTTGTCATTGATAAAGAGATAAATAATATTTTTATCATCAGTTTAAGAGGGGATACGACTAACATAATCGACGGCAAGAAGTATGCACTCGAATGCCTGACTGTTAGGGAATGGTCTCATGAAGTCAATGCCCCAAGCATTAATAACATATGATATCTGGATATACTTGAGAGGCATTGTATCTTTGGAACTGATGGTTCCTCGCATTATTTCACAATTAGTTCAATCTTTCACATAAGATGTAGCATCCTTGAAAAGAGTTGGCCAACAAAAGCCACATTGAAGTACTTTCACTGTCGTACGCTTCCCAAAATGGTGTCCTCCAGCTTGAGGAATGCACCTCCTCCAGATACAATCCACACCCTCAATAAATAGATACAATCCTTCCACTGGTAAAAATGCATCTCAGACAAAAACATGTCAATCTTTAGCCTTGGTCAATCTTGCGGAACTTTCTTGGAGACAAGATAGTTCATAATATCATCACACCATGGTAGTGAGGTGATAGACAAGATTTCCTCATCTAGGAAAGTCTCTGTAATAGATAGAACTGACAGCTAAGGAGTCTCTGCATTTACGACTCTGGAAAGGTGATCTTCCATGACATTATTGACTCAAGGTTTATCTTGTATTTCCAAATCAAACTCCTGGAGTAGAAGGATCCAATGAAGTAGATGTGTTTTGGCATCCTTCTTGTATTGTAAGTACTATATGGTAGAATTGTCAGTGTAGATAATCACTATTGATCCAAGTTGGTGTGATCGGAATTTTCCAAAGCAAACACAACTACTAGCATCTCTTTCTCTATAACGGTGTAGTTCTTTTGAGCTTCATCAAGTTTTTTGCTAGCATAATGAATAACAAATGGTAATTGATCCCTTCTTTGCCCTAATATAACTTCAATATCATATTTAGAAGCATCCGTCATAATCTTGAAAGGAAGAGACTAATACTATAGATGTAGGACAGATACTTGTGTTGCCAAATCTTTCATCTCATTGAAGTCTTGGAGAACCTTATCATCTACAATAAACTCAGTATCCTTGCCTAAAAGCTCAGTTAAAGGTCGAGAAATCTTGCTTAAGTCCTTAATGAATCGTCTATAAAATCCCACATGCCCCTGAAAAGACCTTAACTACTTTAATGTTGTTGGTGGCTCTAGATTAGCAATCACATACACCTTGGCCGAGTTGACCTCCATGCCTTTCTTGGAGATGACATGGCCCAACAAAATCCCAGCAATCACTATAAAGTGAATCCTTTCCCACGAGAGCACCAAATTCACTTCACAACAACGTTGAAGTACTCATTCTAAATAAGCCAGACATGAATCGAAACTATCCCCATAGACCGATAAATTGTCCATAAAGCCCTCAAGGAAACTACCCACCATGACAGCAAAAAAGACAAATATAAACCTCTCGAATGCAGCGACGTCTAGTAGGGATTGACCAATGTTCCTAACGCCCAATCTTGGAGGGCTTGTAGTGTCCGACAAGTCGATCAGGCAATCGTTGTAGCGGCCGCTCTCATGGTACTTTGAACTCAAACATTCCACTCAGACAAGCAATCAACGCATGATATATTTTAACAATGAAAACTGGTGCGGGATGAAATTTATTATACCCTGCAAAGGATGTGTATAGCTAGCAAGTGTACGGGTCGAACCATTGAGAGCACGGGGGACATGTATAATTACTATTAATTAATAATTTTTATTTTTGTACTTTTTCTGCTTCTCTTATTTTTTGTGTGTTTTTAATTAGTTTATATTTTTATGGAGTTTTAATTATTTTATATTTGTTTTTAAATTTTAAATTTTCTTTTTATTTTTGCATTTTTTTTAAATACATAATACATATAGTAATAATGATATTATAGATATTATAACTAATATATAAGATATATAATAAATATATGTAAAGGAATAATCCTTTTTATTTTTTAAACGTTTTAAATATATATTTTAAGTAACAATATTATAAGGTATAAATAGTATATATAGGGTTTTATACTTTTAAATATAATTAAATATATTCAAGATTTAGAAAATAAAATGTTTTTGTATTTTTAATATTTTTCCTCTATTTTATGATTTTATATAATTTTTGCTATTTTTTATGTACTTTTAATGTAATAAACAAATAAAATAACGAATAATGTAAATAAGCCTAATTGCTTTGAGAATTTAAAATATATGTTGGTTATTGAATTTCCCAAAATGATTTTTAATATATCATTTATAATATAAATAAAAACATGGAACATAAAACTATTTTTTTGAATTTTTGTAGAATTTTTACCGATTCTAATAATCTTTTTAGGGTTTGTTATTTTTAAGGTTTTCTTCTTATTTATTTTAGTGATTTTTGGTCTGGAAGTTTAATATATAGTAGTATATATAATCTAATTTTTTGGAATTTTTAAAGTTGGTTCTATAATTTTATTGGATTTTTGGCTTAGAAGGGAATAAATAGCTCCTATTTGATTTTTAATATATGGGAAAGTACAATAAAATGCTAAATAAAAATGTGTTTGTGCATCAACATGATTTAAGGCATTCACCTATTTTTTCCCTGCATTTAAAAAGAACATGATCTATTTAATAAAAATCAAAAAAGCAAAAACAAAATTATAAGCATAGAAGGGGTATTTTTTCAATTTTAAAAAAAATTGGGTTTTGCGTGCAAAATACCCAAAAGTTTTACATTATAATTACAAAATTAAAGATTGAAACTAAATAAAGAAAAGTTGTTCAGGCTTTTATGCAAAAAGCCCAAGCGCCTCACTTGGGGGGGTCACATGAGGTGGCTTTTCAAAGGACTTGTTTATAATAATCAAGCAATACAAGAGATTCTTTACCAATATTACGCAAGTTTTTAAACTATAGTTAGATTTTACAGGGCTAAAACGTAATACAAAAAGGTGGTTGGAGATATATGTAAATTACCCTCTGATAGACACGATCGGATGGTAGAGATAGATCCACCTGATGAGGCATGGTTTAGTGTCCTTCTTTTGTTGCAAGTACCTAATGGTCGATGAAAAGGAGGGTTTCCGTGCGAGGGTCTAGAAATCTCACAAGGCGAGATATCCAATCAGTGCGGTGACCGCTCACGAAACCCAATCTAGTTCAACAATCAAAGCATAATTAAATATAAGGTAATAAAGATAGTGTGGATCAAAATTTATTATAAACCCTACAACAAAAATATGTATGGTGACAAGCAGAGTAGGTTGTCGAACACAGGGAACAGACGATGTAGCACTATATATCATTTATAAATAAATAATATAGGCGTATATGCATATATAATTATGCATAATGTTTATGAAATGATGAGGTTTTTTAATCAATTAATAATTATTTTATTTTATTTTATTTTTTATGTTATTATTTATCTTATTTTTTTAATATTTTTATACTTTTTTTAATTTATATATTTATATATTTCCTTTTCTCTTTGTAAATACAATATAGATATATAAGAGTATATATACAATATAGACTAATAAAGACATAGATATTAATAAATATAAAAATAAAAGAAATAAAATATTTTTGAGTTTTAAATACTTTTTTACTTTTTTATTTTTGAAGGATTTTTTCATGATTTTTTGTTAATTTTTATATATTTTGAAAGTTTAAAATACCCTAAAACAGGGATATAATGCAAAGCCCAACTTAAAATGGAGATAAAAAATATCAAATAGTCTCAAAATTTCTCCATATTAATTTTAATATAAAGATAATAATATAAAGAAAATTATACAACATAGATCACTATTTTTGGAATTTTTAAGGTTTTTATAAATTTTTATAAAGGTTTTGAGGGTTTTTAAATTTTAAGTGTCTTGTTTTTATATTTTTAGTGATTTTTGGGTTGAAGGTTAACAATACTTAAATATGTATAATATATTTTTTGGGGATTTTTTGAAATGATTTTGTATTTTTTGGCTATTTTAAGGCAAACAAAGGTTGACCGTGCACTATTTGATTTTTACAAAATAGGAAAAGGCATAAAATGCAAATAAAAGTTTATAGTGTGATTAAGCATGCATCCAGGTACCTACTCCTATTTTTGGTAATTTTTGGGGAATGGGAATTATTTTTAATAAATAGAAAACCAAGCATAAAAATGTTCAGCCTTGCAATGGAATAATTGCAATTATAAATAATGGGGAGGGTCAAAATATAATTGTACCCAAACTTTAACACTAATTTTAAAACATTATTATCTAAAAGATAATTAGAAAAACATGTGAGGGTTTATATGCAATTTTTACAAGATACGCGTAGGCATACGTGTGACGCTGGTGGGGACTAAATTGCAATATATGAGATGTTCAAAGGGTTACATGCAATTTATCCAGAAGTTTTCAAACTACATAAAATATTTACAACCTTTTAATAAATACAAAAAGGCGGAGGGAGGCTTTGCAAATTACCCATTTAAGAATTGAGATCCAAGCATCATGGGCTCGCCACGTAGCTAATCGAACATCTATCTTAGCGTACCCCTTCGCTGGAAACCAATAGTCCAAATTAGATCTAGACTGTTGTTCTTGATCGAACGGCGTAGAGGGGTGCCAGAAGAACACACAAGAACACCCCTCTAGTGAACTTCGATTCTTCGTTTCCCGGGTCTCTAACGTTCTTATCTTCTCCAATGAGCCCAGCAGATTGCTGAGCTTCCTCCGCATGCTCCTGTAGGGTCTGTGCTAGGCGAGGCGGCATAGGACGCTCCGGCGAGGTTGGACAACCTAGAGCAGCTCAAGGTAGATGTTGAGGCTCCAGGTGCATCTACAGACTTGTAGAATAGCACCAGAATGTCCCAGGATGTGAGGGTTATCTCCTCGACCCGGGGTTTACGCAAAATGGCAGGGGGAATGGAATGGATGGGGAGCTCCAGCGTGAAGCGACAGAGGGAGTTCGATTCCCAGATCTACAATGGATGTGGGTTGAGTGAAGCGGGGGATCGATGGAGAAGGTGAAGGGCAACAATATGAAATGGAAATCGGGATGGATTGTTGGTTGGATTACTGTGAATTTAACGTAGAACCTAATGTCCAGAATTTGGGGATTTTTAATTTGAGCATTACTCGCTCGATAAAACTACAAATTAAAGATGCAGAATGAAAGGCAAAATAAAGAACTACCTAGGAATGCATGAAACGAGGGCTCAACCGACCTAAAGGGACATGAGCAGAACCGGCCAACGATTCTCCGACAGTGGAGTGGATACACCTCCTCCCTTGCTCTCCTAGATGCAAATCACCAGCTCTACCACGCTGTCGGAATGGGTAAGCTAATAGAGTCATCTGAGGGGCTAAAGTTCGAAGAAGAGGGAGCAAAAAGCGAAAAGGTATGAGGAGGATATATTTATAGGTGGTTTTTGAGCGAGTTTTGAGGGGATTTTGCGTGCGATCGAGAGGGGTTAGGCGGAGATTCCAGTATGTGCATGGATCTAGGATGAAGAGGGCACACGATGGTGGTGGTCTCGAGGGTAATGAATGATGGGATGCATGGAGAAATTGGCGAAGAGGGTGGCCTCATGACTTGTGATAGGCGTTAGAAGGGAGACCGGATAGTTGATCGTGGTCAACATTTTAATGCATCTGGTTGGTCCACGTGGACCAACCAAGAAATTCCAAGGCAAAAATGCCTTGGAAAATGAATAATAAATAGAATTTGAATTTTATTATTTTTAGGTTGAAAATAAAAAATGTTTCTAGTTTTATGTAATATTTTATGGATATTTTTATTTATTTTTTAGAGGTGTTTATTTGCAAGTTAGTTTTTAGGGCATATATATAGGTACATTTACCTATGTTTAAGGTATTTTATTTTGTATTTTTGATTTTATTATTTTATTATGTTATTTTAGAAAATTATAACTTATTGTTATATACCTCAATATACTTTTTTTATAATTTTCTGGTATATTATATATACTTAAATAAATAGGTGTATTTATTATATAGGTGTAGCTATTGTATATTCATCTATGTATTTTATACTTTATTTCATTTTAGTGTTTTCTTTATATTTTTATTCCAATTTTAATATGTACATATATTAAAAATAATATTTATAAAATTATTAAAATATAAATTATAAAATTAATATAGAATGAATAAAATTATTATTTTAATCGGGTATATTAAACAATAGGTATCCAAAAACCTAACTTTCACACCTTAACTCCAAAAAATATGAAATCACCTTCATTATATAGCTTATTAAAAGTTATATAAAATTAAAGTGATTTTGATACATTTTTAGTTTTTATTTGGGAGATATTGGTCTGTGAAGTTTGTCTGTTGGAATTATATTTTGTATATAAAATGTACACTGTATATTATTTTTGTGTGAAATAAATTTTTTATTTTTCTATATGTTATTATCTACAACTTTCATGAACAAAGTTTCATTATTTGAGGTGTAAATAATAAAGAATAAAATAGGTCCCAAAAAACAATTATTGGCCTATTTTGTAGAGTGATTCATTCTGCATTTTCTGTACAATAGGTCGCCCTATCTCCCCCTACTTTATTCCTTGTCGACTAAGTCATCATGATGACTAAGTCTCGAGGACTAGGGTCACTTCAGTGTCCTTGACACTTCACTTCTTTTCTTTTGTTTCCTTTATTCTTTTATTTTGGCAATAAATAAATTAAACATATAATATTTTTATACAGTATTTTGAACACATTAATGATCATTTATTTTGACAAATTAGTGATACCTGCATACATTTAGTTAAGGTTTAGAGGCCAAAATGAAAGAATAAAGGAGATGAAATGGAGATTCATCACCCTCCTATACTTTTATTTACTAGTACCTAGAAAACACTTATGCCTATAAGTGCGGTAAAGACAAAAGAAAAAGAAATAACATGGAGTAATTTTCGACTCTTAAACTTGCCTTAATAATGTCAAAGTTTGGAGCTCCGAGAAAACCTTTAGATTAATGATGTGTTTGGAACCACTTAGAGGTTAGGACTTGTGACACTAGAGCCTTTAGGTTCCACATTCCTATTATCCAGTCCAATTCACAGCCAGGTAAAAACCAATCTCTCAGTCGCATACTCTTTCTTCCTTGAAATGATAGAACCATGCGTGTCAAATTGTTCAGTTCTCCCCAGACAAAACCATTGAACCACTGAGGTGACTGCTCTTCTGATAACTCATCCTCGTTGGATCAGATATTTCTTTCTAAGGTCAGGTACTTTAGGTCTTTACAACCGAATAGGATAAGAAGTTAGAAGAATGGGAAGAGAAGTGGGAATGGACCAATGTAGTCTTCATTCCCTTGTGAAGTCGGTCAGTGTAACCAGATCTTCGCCAAGAAGTAGGCTTTTTCTGAAGCTCATATTTGTGTGATTTTTGGTTGAAGACTTCTTTGAATATTTTCTTTGACTTTACATAGCATATGCATTCTTGTTTGTGCCCCAGTGGATATAGCATCTTTTGTTCCACCCACGGTTCTGGGGTCTTAGAAAAAGTTACACTGGTATACTATCCCTCATCTGAAGCATTGTTTCAATCCATCTCTTGTCTATAGATATCATTGTTAGCAGAAGAAGTGGGTTAATGTACCGGTGTTGGCAATTCCCAAGAATGGTTCCTGAGCCACCCTTGATGAAGCGGCCTTGCATCATCCCAACTTAGACCCCATGATTTTTCAACAGTCTATCTAGGTTGAGCTAAGTGTTAGGTGCGAGGTTTCCAATCAAGTCACTATCTCAAGAATCGTACATATGATATGAAGGGTTCTATTTAGGCACATTGAATTGGCTATGAACATAGTCTTATGGAATCTAAAGAATTGAGTCAAGCTGACCTGAAGTATCTCCAATTCTAGTCCTCAACGGCTCTGAAATTAAGTGTATTAAAGTCTATAAGAAGCTCCAATCTTCAGACTTTACTTGGACTTGTTCAATCGCCTAGATTATTTTGAAAAATGCTCATGCTATGTACAATGCAAAAATATTTTTGTGATGCAATTTTCATAATTTTGATTTTTTTATGGGTTTTTAAAAAGATGATGCAAATGCATAGTTTTTTTTTATTTTTACAAATGTTTTTGGTATTTTGGTTTTGCAAATGTTTTTATGGTTTTTGCAAACAAAAGATTTTGGATAAAAACTAGGTACAAATATTTACGCGGGGATGCATCTTATATTTACAAGAATTAAGATCTTTAAGAATTTACAAGGGGTAAGTGATCATTTTTATAGATATTTATATACAGTTTATTAAAGAATTTTAGTGTGATGTATATATTCCTCAAACTTATTTGAAAATTTTTTTTCAAATAATTTTAAAAATTATAGTCCAAATCAATTTTTACAATAATTTTTACAAACATTTACACGCATTAGAAAATCATTGTTGCAAAGGTTTTTCAAACAATATAGATTGATTTTTCAAAATATTTTTGCAACCATTTTTCAAATCATTTGCAAATCATTTTTTGAACATTTTTATTTCACGCAAAGAAAAGATATTTTACAAACAAAATATGTTACAAATGTTGAAAATATTTTACAAAATATTTTTCAAACAGTTTTCAAAAATTTTTTCAATTGAATTTTCAAACTATTTTCCAAGCATTTTGCAAAGCATTTTCACCTGATTTATTAGTCAGTATGTACAAAATTTTTAAGGAATAAGAAACATCATTTTTATTAAAAAATTTTATGGATTTGTATATATATACACACAAAAAAAATTTAGCCTTATTTATTGAAAATATGAAAGTACGCATTATGGCTAAATATATACAAAGTATATATTGATCGCACTATACTTAGATTGAGTTATGTCCTCATAGATCGAAGAGAAAGGAAGACATAACTCATACTATCTATACTACAATGATTAAAGAATCGAAGTCGACCGTCCATTTATACTTAGGATCAATTAATCCTAAGTATAGCAGTCTGTATACCAATGCAAGGGGTGTCGAGGGTGAGAAACAAATAAATGAATAGCTTAACGTCTCGGCCTGTCTCCCCTATACTTAGGGTAAAAAATCCCTAAGTATAGAAAGAATGTCAAAAGTTTAGGAGACAAGCGAGGCATCAAGAAATGAGCACCATAATGTATTCATCCCCCATATACTTAGGATGAAGCATATCCTAAGAATAGCATTGATGTATGGGACGAATACGTCTTCTCGGAAGAATCAAATAATAGAAAATGTAAAGAATAAAAAAAGAAAGAAGGAAATGATTAACTATTCAAAAATATTTTTGTTGGCCTCGTCTGCATGGGTCGCTGCTGTGGGTGTGAATTTATTCTCAAGGACCACCTGAATTGAATTGACCATGGACAGAAACGTGTCATGTTCGAGATACAGCTTCAGCAGTTGTCCTTTGATCACAAATGGTTGTGCATCGGCTAACAGACTAGATAAGACGATACTTCCATTGTCACGCACATGTTTCACTACAAACAGCCATGTCTACTTGCTCTTCAATTTTCCTAGGAATAGTTTGAGATTTATATCGAACAACCAAACTTTCTATCCTGGCTCGATGGTCTTGCGGCGGATGTGCTTGTCATGCCACATTTTGATATTTTCTTTGTACATTAGGTTGTTGTCATATGCATAGTCACGGAATTTCAAGGAGCTGATTCAGATCCAACTTTCTGTTCTTTCCTCCCTTCTTGGAATCCAAATTATAGATATTGATTGCCCATAATTACTTGTGAATAAGTTCCACAGGCAGATGGCATGGCTTCCGTATACTAAGCGGTAGGCAGACATTCCTAATGGTGACTTGTATGCGGCTCGATAAGCCCATAGTACTGAGTACAACAACTATGATCGATTCTTCCTATCTGGGCGTACGAGTTTCTACAATATTGTATTTATCTCACAATTTGAACATTCAGTCAGGTCATTGGACTATGGATGGTACGGAGAGGTGACACGATGTTCTATGCAGAATTCATGTGTTAGTTTCTTCACCTCTCTGTTGACGAAGTGGCTACCCCCATCAGTTATCAATATTTTGGGGAACCTGAACGTTGCGATGATGTGATCTTTTACAAATTGGCAAACAATATGATTGTTTGTGGTTCGGGTTGGGATAGCCTCCACCCAATGGCTTACATAATCGATAGCAAGCAGAATGTACTCAAATCATTGGCTTTTAGGGAACAAGCCCATGAAGTCAATGCCCCATGCGTCAAACACTTCTGAAATCTGAATATACTTCAGAGGCATTGTGTCTCTTATTCTAATGGTGCTGCCCAGCCTCTGACATTCAATACAATGCTTGATGAAGTCTTCTGCATCTTTGAATAGAGTTGGACACCAAAGGCTGCATTGTAGAACTTTCATTGTTGTCCTTCTTCCAGAGTGGTGGCCTCTTGATTCTCTGGAGTGGCAATGCTCGAGGACGCTATGGACTTCGTCCTGTGGAATGCATCTTCTCCATATGCAGTCAACTCCCTCACGAAAGAGATATGGATCCTCCCATCAGTAGAAGTGGATGTCTGGCATAAACTTTTCTCTTTTCAGCTTATGCCAATCTTGTGGAGTTTTCTTAGATACGAGATAATACACAATATCAGCAAATCAAGGGAGAGAGGTGACTGACAAGATGGCTTCATCTATAAAAGTCTCTGTAGTCGGTAATAGGCTCTGCACAGGAATGTCAAAGTCTGGCAGTCTTGACAAGTGATCGGCCACCACATTTTTGACTCCAGGTTTATCGCGAATTTCAATGTCAAATTCCTGGAGCAGAAGGATCCATCTGATTAATCGTGGTTTAGCATCCTTCTTGGCTTGTAGGTACCTATGACCGAGTGATCTGTATACATTATAACGTTGGATCCAAGAAAATGTGGGATCTGAATTTCTTTAGTGCAAATACTACCAGCAGCAGCTTTTTTTCAGTAACAATATAGTTTCTTTGTTCTCCATCCAGAGTTCTGCTAGCTTAGTGAATAGAAAATGGAATATGATCTCTTCTCTATCCTAGAATTACTCCAATGGCATAATCAGAAGCATCAGTCATGATCTCAAATGGTAGAGACCAATCTGCCGGTTGAAGGACATAGGCCTACATGATTTATTTCTTTCAACTGTGTAAAGGCCTGGAGGACTTTGTCATCGACAATAAAATCAGTTTCCTTTCCCAAAAGCTCGGTTAGGGGTCGGACGATTTTGCTGAAATCCTTGATGAATCGTCGGTAGAAGCCGACGTGCCCTAAGAATGACCTGACCTATTTCATATTGGTAGGTGGCTCTAGTTTTGAAATTACTTCCAACTTCATAGGGTCGACCTCCATGCCACGTTTTGAGATGACATGGTTGAGCACAATACATTTTGTCACCATAAAATGGCTCTTTTCCCACGAGAGCGCAAGGTTCACTTCGCAGCATCTTTTCAAAACTTAGTCTAGATAAGATAAACACTGATCGAAACTGTCTCCATAGACTGAGAAATTGTCCATGAAGACCTGAAGAAAACTTCTAACTATATCTGCAAATACTGCCAACATGCATCGCTAGAATGTTGCTGGAGCGTTGTACAATCCGAGCAGCATTCTATGGAAGGCATACTTCGCAAATAGATAGGTGAAGGTTGTCTTCTCTTGATCTTCAGGAGCAATGGCAACTTGATTATGACCAGAGTATCCATCTAAGAAACAAAAATATTCCTTCAAAGCCAGCCTTTCGACTATCTGGTCGATGAAGAGAAGTGGGAAATGATCTTTCTTAGTTGCTAAATTCAGACATCGGTAATCTACACAGACGTGCTATGATGTCAGAACTCTGGTTGCGATCTCCTCTCCTTTGTCATTCTTGACCATGGTGATTCCTGATTTCTTGGGAACAACATGAAGGGGACTCACCCATTTTGAATCAGAGATGGGATAGATGAACCCCGCGTCGCACCATTTCGTACTTTCATTCATCAAAAACTCCTGAAGGTTTGGATTCAATCTGCGCTGGAATTCATGGGAAGGTTTGCTGTCTTCTTCCAGATATATGTGATGCGAGCATAGGGATGGGATTATCCCATGGTGATAGGATATTTTCCAGCCTATGGCCTTGCGGTTTCTTTCTAGAACCTCAAGCAAACGAGATTCTTGTTCCCCGATTATCTATGAATTAAAGATTACAGGGAACATGTTAGGTGCACCTGCAAGGAAGGCGTACTTCACGTTTGTTGGAAGTGGTTTGAGCTCGGGTGGGGATTGATTCAGCTTAGTGGTGACTTTTTCTACTGTGTAGGGCGATGGTGTTGGATCTTTCATATGTAGTGCGTCCACCATTGGTGTTGTAGGCTTTGATTGCAGTGCTGTATAAAATTCTTCAATGATAAAATCTTGTTTATAGAAATTTTCAATGATGTCCTCTTACTCCGCCAAGGACATGTGGCCATGAATGTATTCAACATGCAAGTCACAAGAATTTCATATTCAAGGACATCTGGGAACTCGACTATGCCTTACAAGCATTTCTCTGTGGAGACGAAAACTTGGGTTTCAATGTCGTCCATAAATAGGTTGGTAGGGTTTCAATGTCGTCCATAAATAGGTTGGTATCCCAAATTTCATCTAAAAAGTCACAGTCCTCAATTCGCTACTCTACTGGCTCACTCTCATCTGATGCAGATGCTGAAGGTTTGGATGCTTGGATCATCTCAATTGCCACTTTATCACTATTTGAACGGAATGTTATCTGTCTGATGCCATAGTTTACCACTACTTTGGTCGTTCGAAGGAACGACTGACCACAGATTATTGGGGTATGCAGAAGAGGATCTGAAGTGTCCACGTCTAGAACTATTATGTCAGCAGGGAACTGCATTCCCTGAATGATGACGATGACATATTCCAAGATTCCTCAGGGCCGCTTAATAGATGTGTCTGCGAACTGCAGAATCATTCTTGTGGATTCGAGTGGTCTGAATCCAAATTCCTTGAGCAGTGACGTGGGCATTAGGTTGATTGAGTATCCACTGTCAAGTAGAATCTGATCGAACTTTTGGTCAAACATCTGACATCTGACTAGAGAGATCCCATGTACTTTTTCTTTGTTGGGAGATTGTTGATTGCATTCACTGTAGCCGTAGTGAGAATGTGCTTTACATTACTTTCACAAGCTTTTTGTGGTTGTCTCTTTGAGGTACATGCTTCCTTTAGACATTTCTTGATATTAGGAATGTACCTGATGGCCTTAAGAAGAGGCATTTCAAGAACAAGATTTTGAATTATTTTCACAACATCGGGATCAGACAAGGCAGTTTTCAAAAACATATGTTCTATGCATTTTTTTATTTTTTATGATTTTATATTATTTTATAATATTTTTGTATGTATTTTATTTTTTGGTACGTATTTTCTAGTTTACTTTAGTTTTAGATATTTATACATTAAAACCCCTAAAAACTTAGTTATACCTTCTCGTCCTTGTAAACATCGTAATTATCACTTGAACCCCACAAAGATTCAAACCCTTACACTGTTAAACTTATGGTTAATTCCCACCAATTGACTGTTAAATTAAACGATTTCTGTAAAAAATACAAGACATCCACCCCTCGACTTGCGTGGTATTTACTAACACTGCCCTTCCCTATCTTCTTCCTCCTCCCCCTTCCCTCGATGTTCTCCACAACCTGAGCTCCTATCTCCGAACCCATTGGAGCCCCTATGTCTTAGGTATTCACCCCTCTTAGATGAGTATACCCAACCTCTAAGGACACTAGAGTAAGAATGAGCTCCGTCTTCCAATGAACTGCTGATATTCTTAAAAATCGAAACCATAAAAAATTCGACACAGATGAACTGTCAGTATTTCTCATAGCCGAGCTTCTGGAAATGACACTATGGTGTTCTCGTAGATAACTTTGTTAGTGCAATAATAAAGAATCGATAAATTGGCTCTAATTGAATGTATGAACAATGGCCAAATTTACCTTAAGCACATCGAAGACTATGGATATGAGAGAATGGAATCCTTCGCTACTAATGTCTGCACATAGGCTTGAGAGATAAACTCTTTTCTGAAAATCACATCAAATTGGAATGGTTGTATGGAGTAGCAACTACATTTGGATATGAATGTGAACACCTTGAAGATAACTTGGGATATGAAAGTGATGGAGAACAACAATACTCCGGTGATTGGATCGTCTCTAAGGAGGTGTACACATGATCATTGATGTAATCAATTGCGATAGAGGATTGCTCCTTTATGAGAAAGCATGCATGTTCCTTGAAGGAAAAATTGATAGAAATAAGAGCAAGGTGCCATAACTGTAGACGGTGGGGGAGTGCTTACATCCACCGTACCTATCCTTCTCTTGCACACCTCACTCGATGGATGCTTACACTCTCTTTCTAACCCGGAGCCATGGGGAGTGGACAAATCTCATGGTGAATGCATACTCAGAACCCATTTACTGCCCTAGATCACCTCCATTTCACCCTCCCCTCAGGCGAACCAGACGAAGACCCATCCCCACCCCTCCTCACCCCTCCCCACATCAAAAGCACATCCCTTTACATAAACCAACATGATTCCTCTACCCACATTCTAAAATCTCCATAACCATACTCACAAATTCCTATCTTTCCACTCGGTATGCCTATCAAATCTATGTCCCTCCTGACAAAGCTATAAGATTCACCCATCGTCATCTAGAACATGTGGTCACCACCCTTGCAAAATCCAATCTGTAGGTGAGTGGCATTGTATGGAAGGCTGGAGAGGCAGAAGAAGGGGTGACGGGCAGTGAGGGAGTAGTGGACGAAGGCAATATTGAGGTGGAGTTGGTCACAGAGAGGAGGGGGTGAAGGCACTGGTGGGAGGAGAAGGAGTATGCGCAGTGGAGGCAGAGGTCGAGGAGTGAAGGAAGGTGGTGAGAGTCGGTGAGTAATAAATCTCCGATTTATCATCTTAATTCATATTTTAAATAAATCCAATTAATTAACTTTCAATTAATCCTTCTTAATAAATAACACTTTGTAAATAATTAACAAAAATTATTGGTTTTCAATAATTGGTCTTTGTGTTGCATATATTCTTCTATATGGATCTATTATTTTATATATTTTCTAATCATTAAAAATTCCATAAAAATAACAAAATTTTTAAATAATAATATATGTAGATTATTTATTATTTAAAATATCAAAATAATAAAATAATTAAAATAAGTATTTTTATACATATAAAAATACTTACAAAATATTTTTAATGTGTAACTTCTTTTGTTTTCAAGTTCTACATGAAAGATGTCGATCTTGAAAAGATCCACAACTTCATGTTCGGCATTCTTTTCTAATTTTGACTCTAGCTATTTGTTATTTAATTTTTCCTATTTTCTTAATTTCTGATTGGGCCATGTGGCCCAATCGTAGCAGCACACGTCACTCGGTTCTTTAGCATAAGCCACCCTCATTTCTAGTTGTATGATCTTCTTGATCAGACAGTTTACATTTCATCTAACACTCCTTATTTTTGACCTCTTGATCTTCTGATAAAAGCAATCATGATCGTTCTCCCACACCCAATTCTTGTCCATTAGATAACCTGATCTAATGACTCGTTGCCTTCATCAACCTCCTACTCCAACATCCAAGCAATGTGTCGCGTCGCTCCATCACACCTTTATCTATTTTTCACGTTCATCTCACGTAATCTCTCCTCAAACCACAGGTACCGGACGAAAGCTCCCACTCCCCTCTTCCATGCTAGCCATCTAACCATTAGTATATCCTTTAGATCCTATGTGGAGCGGTGGTTGAAACCACTACCTTAAATTGTTGAACCACCTCCTTCTCCCTCAACAAAATACTTCCTTCAACAACCACCTTTCGACATCTGCCACTTGTGAGCATGTCTCCAAGATCTATCCTATCTCTGTTGATAGTGAGAGTTAGCGAGTGAGAGTGAAGATAAAGATACACCTCAGGCAAGATACTCGACTTCATAGCCATGTCACAGCGTCCCTGACAACTGCTCGAGCTTCTATTCTTCGTCAGAATCATCAAGCAGCAACCAGAGCTTCTAACCTCTAGAGTTGGCCTCGGTTCATCGCCTTCTTCATTCAACCTCATTCCAGGCAAGGCCTCGATCATTGTTTCCTCTATGCTTCTTCTATTTTTCTATGCACATACATACACTCAATCCGTCATCTATTATCTCCTATACCATCAGTGTACCACTCTGATCCACGTGAACCTCATCATCCATCTCTTCTTCTTCTCCAAATCCTTCTCCATCTCAATCTTTTTTACTTTTCTGCAAGTCCAGATCCTTCTCCATCTCAATCCTATTTACTTTTCTGCAAGGGAAGTAAACCCACCAGGGCTTCCATTTCGATCACACCTTCAACCCTCCATTCCATCTCCAAATCCCCACCATTAGCTTTGGCTTCTCCTCTAACTAATGCAGGTATCAAAAGATATGTCAGTGGTTTGAAATTTTAAGACGATTTGTTAAACCTCTCCATAGCCAACGAGTCTTCATCCACTCGATACTCCAGCATATTCAGATGCACCACATGGCCACCACCTTCTTCGCCAAGCTATCAACAACCTTTATCGACCTTCAGGAAAGGTGCAACGACTGGAAGGAGCATCTACTCCATCGTCGGTGACCAGTTCATGCCACAGTGAGTCGGACAAGGAGGCGGAGCAACCACGTAGATGTGTCATTTGATTAACCCAAATTGGATATAATACAATGGTTAAATCAAATCCATGTCGATGCTTCCATACCTACAAGCTCGGAACAACCCGAACCTTCATCGAAGCATGTAAGCGCACCACATGTCTTGGACCTGAAACACCAACCGAGTCTACATTACACTCGCAAATCATGTGATTCCTTAGAAAATTTTGCAAAAGAGCCTATCGGTTTTAGATTATTACAGATAAACCTCCACATTTGTTTATTTTACAAATAAAACCCTAGCAGCTTTATTATTCCATTTTAGTCCCTGTTTAGACTATATGTGCTATTTTCTGAATTTTAATCATAGTTTCTTTGCATATATGCCCATTTGTGTTGATTGTTGAATATATGGTGATCCATAAGACCATTTTAAATAAAATTAGTCTCATTTTGAAGATGATTTAATTCTCTTTGACTTAGTTGCATTAGTTTATTGATTTGATATTTTTTATGCATTGAATTTCAAAGGAATTAAGTCACATTTCTATCTCCTTTAGAGGGCTTCAAGATTGATCTTTTTATTATTTGTTGCTCCATTAACACCTTGATTAACACTAAACATTTTTAATCTGATTAGGAAGTTATATTAAATTATTGAATAATTATTTCCTAGCTAGATATTTTTTGAGGCATTATTTTTATATTGATCATATTAGGTATTTAAGAAGTGACATATTGACTTGATTGGTTAATTAGAACAGTCATTGTATTGATTCACTCTCATTGGCTCAAGTTACTTAATCATTAATCAGGAGAAGATCTTGTTATTTTGTGTTCCTATTTGTTTGTCTTGTTTTGTGTACATTAGCACCATTTTGTCACTTAATATATTTTCATTGAAAATAAAATAAAGGTATCATGCATTGCTTTATTTGCATTTTCTTGACCTAGATTCACCGACTAATCAATTGATTAAATATTTAGTGCCTAGGGTAACTTGATTAGTTGCTCGTGTCCTTGTGTTTGATCATGGACTTATCCATGATAAATTATAACGCATTCTCTTCACTGAGATATATTTAATGTGGTTCTGATAAATTGTTGAACGGTTGTTTTACTACGAAGCATTATTAAATAGATGTTTAGCGATTAATCAGATGGCACCGTTACTGGGGAGACGTAGATTAGTTGATTTATTTATGAGTAAATATTTATTTTTAGTGTAATTCAGGTTAAATTTTGTTGTGTTTTTTTATATTTTTGTTGATGTGTTATGTGCTTGTTTATTTTTGACTAATTTTATCTAGCTTATTATCTCTTGATTTTATCTAATGCATAATTAGCTTATGGTAGGGCCCACGTAGTCGACAGAGACTGATGCATCGCAGAGATGAAGAGCTTGGGGCCCTTATTAAGGAGTCCACAATATCTGTTCTTCATAGAGTTATATTTAATAGATTAATTAGTCATTTGTTGTTTTAATTTATGTTGCAATAATTAGGTTAATTTCCCATTTCCAACGGCTCTCGATCGATTTCTTATGTATGTAAATTAAATATCTCTATTTATTATTTTATTTATAGTGCGTCGTGGACCACGGCCGGTCCCAAGCCTAGGTAAATGATGAGGGTTGTGTTAGGTAGCTGTCAGCCAGTGTAAAACAATCGGAGACAACTTCGTAAATAGTATTTTAAAAATAATATTATTTAGGATGTTGCCTCATGACAGTCAGATCTTTTCAAATTAAGATAGGGCAGGGATGACCCAAGAAGTGTTGGAAAGAGACCATACGAAAGGATCTTTGTTTTGTGGATATAAGCCAGGGATTGACCCAAGATAGATCTGAATGGAGGCGAAGAATCCATGTAGCCAACCCTACTTAATTGTGGGAAAAGGATTTGTTGTTGTTGTTGTGTGTCAAGGACGTAATGCGGACTCAACTTGAGTGGCATAATTAGGATTAGGCACATGATTTAAATAATCAAAATTTAGGTCATTTTGCCTTTTGCCCAGTCGTAAAATTAGGCCACACATTCTACATCTTGAATATCACTTATATCTTAAAATTCATTAATATACACACCTTAAACAATGTTCAGCTTAGATAAATTTAATTAGCATCTTTCCCTCTAATAAAACTCCTGTTTAGGGTACGGTTTTTTTGCCTTGCATTCATTTAGTATAATTCATTCAATTTAATACCACATCATGCATGTAGAGAGCTGGGAATCACTATAAGTACTCTATCTGGGCATTCATCATTATTTCATTTCTTGCATTCCTATTTTCTGATTCCTAATCTTGATTTATAACTTATGCAATAAAAGGAACTGTAGTTGATCGTTAGACATCATTATTTATGTGCTCACAGTAATTCTTAAAGTGATAACCAATTTAAAAATTGCATAGCTAAACAAGGTGATTAAATTTAACTTGGAATAAAATCAATCTTTTATTACATGTGAGTGAAGCCCTCATTGGACATATATACTTACCCCCCAGACAAAGTGGGTGGGGACTAATCTCCTAATGTTAGAGCCATAATCCATGGACTTCCACCATAAGTCTCCAGGTTCAGCTCTCGTGGATTTGCGAGCTACAAGTGGTTTCCTCCAACGTTAGAAATGTGTATTTGTTTTGTACGACTGTCTCTCTCTTTTGGGGTGTGATATTAAACCTGCAAGCCCACGCAGATCATCTCATTGATTGCGAGCATACAAGAGCACCGCTGGGCGTAAGGCGATTCCCTATGTGTAATGTTTTAAAACATTGGATTTGCACTAACTTTAAACAAACAAGATAATCGACAAGAATCTTACAACCTTCACGTATGAAGTTGATGAAATAATCAAATGGTTTGAATTTTGTTTGTATTGTGTGAGTTGATTCAACACATTCAAGTACACCATAGTACTAGATCTCCATTGAGTAAATCATGCTCTAAAACATTTCCTCTTGAAATAGAAAATGGATAATTGGTTGGATTTTTGTTCGGACTTTGCGAACCTCTCATTGAACTGCCCAAATATTATGTCTTCTGAGGTCTAACCTTCTTCTTTTCATTGACCTCCTTTGGATTCAAGATTACTCTTATTTTGATACGGGATTTCATGACTAACTAGGGAGCGATCACATCCCGACTAATCCCTTCCTTTCTTCTCTTCTTACCGAAGAGGACTTTCATCTCAGTGAGATTGATTCATTTTCAACTATCTCTTCAAGATCTAATTCCAGCCCTTTTGTTTATGAAGGTTTTCAAGATTCATTAAAGATGCCTCCACAAAAGAGTCATGAGGAGGAGGATCAGCAGGATGACTCTTTTCAGCAGATATTAGCTAGGTTAGCAGCTTCTGAGTACCAGACTTCACTTGTTAGAGCACATTTAGGCCAATTAAATTTGGAGACAAATGCACCTATGGATGTGGCTTATAACCATGGACAATATAAGGATCTTAATTGGTTAAGCCCAGCTCAACTAGATGTAGAATACGAGCTGAAGTTGCATTTCTTGTCCTTATTATCGAAATTCAATGGGAATGCACATGAAGAGCCATACACATTCCTTAGGAACTTAGAGTTAGTATGTGATATCCTTAGGCATCCCAGAGTTAGCCAAGACTACATCCAGCTCAAATCCCTACCTTTTGCCTTGGGAGACAAGGCTAACTATTGACTAAAGAACCTTGGGGTGGCTATAACTACCTATACATAGTTCAAGGATCGATTTTGAAAGAAGCTCTACCCTTTTAGTAGAACTAACAAACTGAGGACATGAATCATCAGCTTCTTTCAACACCCTAATGAACCATTCTATGACACTTAGGATAGATTCAAAGATATTTTGCATGTATCTGTGTCATAATTTAGATGGCAGTATATTGGTCCAAGCACTATACAATGGATTGAACTTTGAGATGCATGGTCTTGTTAGTGTTGCTTGTTGACGCAACTATACATCCAAATGATCATATACTGTATGGAAGGCAGCTGCACCCAAGTAGCCACCATGGCTTATACAGAGTCTCCCACCACAATCTTATCTATAGGGGAAAAAGGCTATAGTTGATATTTCAGAGGACTTGATTCCCGACATGGGAATTATCACACGAGAAGATCAAAAAAAGGATGGACGAGCTGGAATGCCTATCCAAGCTTCCAATGTAGACGGAGGAGCTTTCTGAGAGGGTATATAGGATAAAAGTATCTTCCTTGGCTACATCTTCTTCTCTTGTGCACTGTGTACATCATATACAGGAACAACATATGTTAAGGCCACTAACATGGGTAGAGGACCACTCCTTTGCTCATCTTTCATACCATGATCCAGCTGCTGAGAAAGTCACAAAAGAACCTCATGTGTTGGAGGTGAATGGTGTTTTCTATTCTCACGACCATGCCACCGGGCAAGAAGGAGTTAGTGACCAACAACCTTACCAGCACCCCCATACTTTCTACAACACCTACTTTGCCCCCACACCTCTTCCCACACAAGCCTTAGATTCTCCCACTAGCAGCAACAACAGTAGAACCGGCCTTATGTGCATCAGTCATCTTACCAGTCGGGCCTGCATGGCCCATCATTTCAAAAGTATCCTTGTAAGCAACATTATCAAGGCCATCAGGTCTAGTCATTACACTATTCTTATTCTTAGTATTGACAACCTAGGTCACCTTGGTCAACAATAAGTGTCTTCACTAGTTACCACTGGCATTCAACAACAATTCTTAACAAGATCCATTCTTACAGGAACAAGATTCAAGATATGTGGGGCAACATCAATTGTTTCTCCTGATGGCAGGATGAGAGATCCGCCCCTTCTACCTCTATCCTTGCCTGGGTTCAGGCTAACCCCAACATCCTGAACAGGACACATCATCAACATGATGATCGGGTATACTACTCAGATTTTCTTAACTCTGAGAATGAGATCCTTCCGTTTGATAATATTCTACACATGTCACTTATGAGAGGAAGGACTGTGGCCGAACAAGATCGAGCACAATACATGGAGAGGGATGTCTTTGACGCTCCACCTGAGGCGACCTTAGACGATGGAGGAGACAAGTATCTTTAGATGCAGCATAATCATCATCATCACCAGACGAGGAGATCTACATCCAGCAGAGAGAGGAGCAAGAGCACTAAAGCGTAGCATGGAGACGCATCCTTAGAGTCTATGGAGGACCTTGCACCTTCTATTGAGGACGTACGAGCAACAAATATTCCCCAACCTTTAGTAGATAGTAGAATTTTTTATTCCAAGTTGCATTATAAATATTCATGTATTAAAAACTTAATTCCAGATAATAAAGGCAAGCGTGTTTTGATTTATGATTCTGAGTCTTCTTCTTCTTCTGATGCTCCTTCAATCCCTTTCTCCGTGCTTTAGCGGTAGGAAAGCACATCATTAAAAAGATTAAGAAAGATGATCTGGATATGGTACGTTTCTGTCATCAGAACATTCTAGTTAAAGTGTCATATGATAAGTACATAGCGACACATCCAACTTTCTGAAAATACATGAAGGAGAGATTGACGAATCCGTGATTCACATCCTTTATTCTTTTAATTTAGCAGAAATCCCTATGCAAAATACATGTGTGTGTATGTGTATATATATATTAAATCCAATAAATTAGCATTGTGCATGCTTTTGTTAATATTGTGTAATTTGCACTTATTTATTCAAAATAAAAGAATAACAAAGAAGAAAAGAAAAATAAAAGAAATAAAAGAAGGTTATATTTATGCAATAATGCAGACTAATCTGAATCCCGAGAGAAGGTCAAGAATTGACCTGATCGAAAAGGAATAAAGTATGGGGGAGATAAGGTTTTTATTTATTAATATTCAGACAATTAAAAAATACCCTATAGATATTATTTACTTTGTATTTATTCAGTGTACATATCATCCCATATTTATCATATATACATCATTGCCTTATTTTATTCCTCAATAAAATGATCTCAAATTGATTTATTTCCTTGATAAAACATGTAAATAAAAATGTGTCTTAATTAATAAAAATATTTGCAAAAACTAAATTGTGTGCATTACCTATACCTTTATTTATGTATTTACTAATTTATTTTATGTATAAATTATATTGTATTTTAATCTCTTATAAAATAAATATTCCGAATAATTATATAAAATTAAAGCAAAATCAACTCTTCATTGTGCAAAAGAACTAAGTGAATATATTATATATAATACTAATTACTTAAACCCTATATTTAACTTGTAAAAATCCAATAAAAGTATACTTATATGCCTTAAATTATTTTGTATATAAGCAAAAAAATAAAATTTAATGTACTTTTGTAAAAATAATAAAATAAAAATAAGTAAATATTGTATATAGGCATATTATACATGTACATTTTAATATATACTGTATATAGTATTGTATACATATTATTAAAATTATTAAAAATCACAAAAAAATTGTAAAATAAATAATATTTTTCATTTTAATCAATCTTTTATTTTAAGGATATTTATCATTTTTATTTTATTTTTATTTTATTTTCATTTTTTTCCTATTTATCAATCTGGGTCTGTTAACCCAGGTCAACCTTCCCTCTCCAAGTTCGACCCAGGCGATGGTTCACCGGACCTGATTTCTCTATTTTCTTCAGCCTGAACCTGATCATTTTTTACCTCGGATTAGAGACCATGTTGCTCCTTGAAGATACGTGACCTTCACATATATCTAGGAGGGTTTGAATCCCCCTCGATTCGCGTGAAATCTCTCGATCCTCCCAGACACTCGAGGACCATATAAATAATCTCATCCGCTCTGTCGCACGAGTAGTCCACTCCTCACGCCTCTTTCCCTCCACAGAAACCCTTAGGATAGTGGCATCCCTTCATCAGAGTCGTTCGGTGCTCAGATTGGTGCCTAGTTGAGCAGGACCACTACATGGCTGGAGTCCTCCGTTGCATTCAGCCTCTTCCTTCTCCTGAAGCAGAATCAAGGCCATTACCCCGTCGTCCACTATGTCGTTCTTCGCCTTCCCACCTCCGATCACTAAGTAACCTTTCTTTTCTATTTTTTCTCCCTTTAGCTCGATTTCCATATCGCACATGCCGTCTACCGTCATTGCTCCGACCCGCGTATCGGAGGCCCATCTCCCACATCCAGCCGCTCTGATATCTCTGCATCATCGTCGCCGATCTTCCTAGGAAGCCTAACCCCCCTCAGACTCGATCATCAAATCGTGATTAAGGGCCGACTTCCTTCATCCACGTATGCAGGTAGTCATCTATACCTCCCCGTCGCTTCTTTGCTCGTTTTTGCCAAAAAAAACCTAGCCAGAGCTTCGTCTCTGAGATTCGCTTTTCCTTGTAGGTATAGGTGCACACGGAAGGGTCGAATCGACCCTCATCTAATTAGGAGGAGCTGCTCTAGGTGCCACCTCCCACATCTTCATCGAGCAGCTTGGACGACCACTCGATCATCCCCTTCGTCGCTAACACACTTCAACAAGTTGTTGGATCCCTTAGATGACCACTCTGAGCTCTTTAGTGCCAGATTTCATCGATTAAAGCTTGATCGACAATCTTCTTCATGTTTTCCAGCATCATAACCAACTGTCTGATGAGGAGCCTACATGCCCATATCCACTCCGAGCCACACATTCATCCCCAAATAGTAGCACTTAGATCAGATCTAGGTCAGATATGATCGCTCGTCACACCTTTTCCTTGCACCGTCAAATCTGCACCACCACTGGTCCATTAGAGCCATACGCCAGAGTATCGCACGCACACCCCTGCATGGTATATTGCTCTTTTTATCCTATCATTTTTGTCATTTTCTTTTAGTACAAAAAATGAAACAATTAGTTGTAAACATTTGTAGTAAGGACCTCATAATTTTATATTTGCAATTTAGTCCATCTAAATCGCATTAACATGCATGTACACATGCTTTTCTAGGTTATTTTCTTATTTCATCCTGAACTTTTATGTGTTAGAAAAATAGATTTAAATTTTGGAATTTTTATATATGCCCTTGTGAGCTTGTTTCGCGTGCAACAAATGTCTTTCATTGGATTAAATGCATTTTGGGCCTTGAGGTTTGTCTGTTGTGATTACATCATCAAGCCTAAAGTGTTTTCATCTAGATCCTTCTATATCCAACAATTTTATTTTTGTTTATATTTGCTGCAATAAATATCAAATTAAGTCTGAAAATTCCCTACAAATTCCTAATACCTCCTATTAGTGTCTTTTGTTTGCGGTATTTTTTATTTATTGTTTTTCATTTATTTTCTATTATTAAAAATTCAAATACAATACGAAAATTCCCTATCTACCTTAGAAAATTCATAAAAAAATTGAAAATACCTTTAAAAATCAAAAAATAGGTTAACTTTGTTTTTATTTGTTTGATTTTCTATCCAATTTTCGCTTTTATATCTTTTATAAAACTCTAAGAATTTGTAAAACCCTAGAAGTACAATAAAAATCATATAAAATCTTTTAAAACCCCCAAAATTGTGTTTTTCGTCTCTGTTTGTAGATATTTAAATATAATGTTTGATAAAATTAATAACCAGGAGTTTTGAAACTATTTTCTATTTTTAATTTGAGAAATACTCATGGAAATGCATTGTTTACTTTATTCACTATTTTTAATCATTAGAAAAATCCTGAAAATCTAAAAACCCTAAAAATTACAAAAATAGTATAAATTATCAATACTTAGCAACAAAAGTATAAATTATCAAAAAATATAAAAATATTTTTATTTGATTTTTCTTGACATTTTCCCTTTATTTGAAAAAACATAAAGATTGCTTGTGTCTTATGTTTCATTGTTTTTATTTACTTTGCCTTGAAAATTAAAAAATTTTGAAAAATTAATAATCATTAAAAACACAAAATTCGAAACATAAAAAAATATGAAATTAAAAACCCATAAAAATTTTAAAAAGATAAAATTTCTCAAAAAACAAGAGTTACGTGCTTTGAATTTCTTTCTTTCTTTTCTTTGATTTTTCATTGAATTGATTGACCCATGTTTAATAATAGTTGCCTCCTTGTGTTTGTCCTTAGTCGCTATACAAGGTTAATAAAAGTAGCTTATACCACTCTCTTTTAGTTGCTTGATTCATTTTGTGGTTGAATAATTTTCTCAATTTCTAGCCAGAATTCTGGGGTGACAACAACACTATTAATTGCTTAACTTAGCCTAGTCGATCGGGCCGATCATCAAAATGAAAAGTGCATTGTCCAAACTCTCGTCAGCGGTGAGGGTATTCGATCGAACTTCGGTTAATCAAAATGGTATCGTTGCCGCGGAGGCATGACAAGGGTAGCCAGGTTACTGGCTTTGCTTGCTATTCTTGGTTTGTGTATATACTTGTTAGCCGTTCTTTCTTTTATATTTCTGTCACTTGATTCTTCTACTTTATGTTTATATTTGTCTCTTATTTGTGTGTGTGTGTGTGTCTATTGTTGTGGAACTGCTACTTGTTTGAGGAGTGAGCACTTAGTTGAGAACCGCGTGCCGTGAGGGGGCTTATAAAATGCTTGCTGGACCCGATTTATCGGACATCGAAAGCCCTCCAAGATCGAACTTTTGTTCATTCATCCAAGATTTCTTTTACTTTATTTACTCATTTACTCATTTGTCCACCTGCTTGCTTCTTTGTTTTTTGTTTATTTTTGGCTTTGCTTTCTTTTATTTCATTTTATTTATTTTTCATAATGGATATCTGGCGCATTCCTTGTTTCACCTTTATTGCATGGGCTCGAGAGCGAGGGAGGCCATCTTAGGAGAGCCAAGCACTCGAGCAAGGCAGAGGCCATGCGTTCTACACTGATGTTGCTATCGCTTTTTTCAGGTTTTTTAAAATGAATTATAAACAAGTCGTTGGAACCCAATCAAGCGTCAACAAAAAAATTATTTGATTCTCAAACTAAATTAATTACAAAAATATGTAGCAAGACAATTTACTATTTATTTTATCTGTATGGCAAAAAGATCGAACATAGGGAGGCTACAATTCTTCAGGTTATTCTAATAATTGAAAAATCAATTAAAAGAGAAAGTAAATTCAAATACAAATTATCTTGGTTTTTGTGAAATTATCTTTTTATTTTTTATGGTTTTTCTATTTTTTATTTTCTGATTTTCAAATTTTAATGATTTTAAACTTTGCAAATTTCTATTTTTTTTAAAATATAAGTTTCAAAACAGATTTATACATAAAAGAAATGCAATTTTTTGGATTTTTCAAATATGACAAAAATGATAAAAATGCCTAAATAAAATATTTTTGTGTTTTGATGATTTATTTATTGTTCTCCTAATTTTTCAGATACTTTATATTTTTAAGATTTTCAAAATGAATGAAAATAGGGAATAAAGTAAACAGTGAACACACATGATTATTTTACAATTAAAAATATAAAATGAAATCAAAAGTTACTAGATTTATTTTTCCTAAAAACTATGAGAAAGTATCTACAAGCATGAAGTGAAATCACTATTTTTGGAATTTCCTACAATTTTATATGGTTTTTATAATATTTTGAGTACTTTGCATTATTTGGGTTTTAAAAATAATTAATGTGTAAAATTTGCACAAAAAATAAAAAGCAGAGAAAGTAAATTATTCTAATTTTTTAGGTTTTTTATGCAATATTTAAATATTTATTATTTTTCAAATGTCAAATAGTGAAAATGTGATGTTTTTGAATTTTTAATAATATCAAATGATAAGTAAATGCAATGAAAAAATTGTACAATGAACAAACACAGATCAAGAGTCTAACTTAAGTTTTTGAGAATTTATTAAACATAACTAACATTTATTTCAACAAGAAAGAGCAAGCAATAAAAGTCTGGAATTCAAGGATTTATTTGCAAATAATTAATATTTTAGCATGAAAATATAACAAAACTAAACAGCAGGGAGAATTTCACATTACCTAATAAAAGAAGTCGTTGCATGTGCTTGGCTCTTAAGGGCTAGAATGATATTATCCAAAATAAAAAAAATTTTGGGGCATAGGCATCCTTCTGTTCCTTCTTGATCGAAATCCAAGGGAGGCAATGGGGTGTGTCGCCCCTTACTGATCAAGTGGAGGTAGGTTCGCACGAGGGTGAGGTGCTTGCTAATGGTGGAGCTAAGGCAGCCACTCCAGGCAGTCGGACTTGAGGACGGAACAATGGCGATCGACAAGCTGGCGTGAGCAGGGAAGCGATCATGAGGGGAGGAAGCACGCCTCTTTGCGAGCGGCGATGATGGTGAGAGGCTGCGGATGAAGGTTGCGGCGTTCTTGGCTTCAGACGGTGCGGATGGTGGAAGGGTCGTGCAGACTGCGGAGGTAGACGGCGATCAGGAACGGCAGTGGGAGGTGAGGAATGGACACCTGCAGAGGTTGGGGTTCTTCCAGGAGGCGGAGATGGTTGCAGTTGAGGTAAATAGGTGGCGCGACTGGCTGCGAGCTGGATGGCGACGACGGCTGCTTGCGGCAGCAGGAGGTTTGTGGAGGAGGCGACAGCGTGCGGGGGTCGCGTCAGGCGGGTACCCAAAAATTATTTTTTTTTCTTTTTTTGTAAACATAATTTTTTCCTTTTTTCACAAACATCAACTGTAATTTTTTTAAATCCTTGTTCCTGCAATAAAATATAGATAGAAAAATGACTCGAGCATGATAGCTCGATCTACAAAAATCAAACGCGGATTAATGGGAGAGGAGGTTTCATCGGAGGTGAAAGATTAGAACCATGTCTCCTACCACCGTACGTGGTCGGAGGTGAGAAATCGTGTGAGGTAGAACGTGAAGCTATGGTGAATCGTAAAATGGGAAGGAAGATAGTATTGGGGAGTGGGTTAAATCGTGATGATGAATTCTAAGATCTAGAATTTTTAAAAAAAATGACAATGAAATTAAAAACACAAAAATTAAACTATGATTATACTAAATGAATAACGAGAAATAAGAAATAAAAAATAGATCTCACCGTGGGAGCGGATAAACGTCATGATGGCCTCGACGAGGACCGACTTGTTGTCACCGGATGGCTCAGAAGTTGGGCACCTCTCTATGACAAGATGGCTCTTGGAGAATTGACTCCTCTCACCAAAAGATTGATCAAGTGAGAATGTGGGATGAGGAGGAAATTAAATAGAAAAAATACGAATTTGAATTTCAAAATTTGAATGGAGAGAAAAATAAGGAAGGAAGTTAGTGATGGAATTATTTACATAATTAATTAATTTAATTAAATTATTTTAGTCACTTTATTAAATTAAATAATCAATGTTAGTTATTTATTTTTTTAGTGATGATTATTTAAGGAAATTTTCTATATACATATACTATATACATATGGCACATTATATAGAGAGTTAAATAAGGAAATTATGTTATTTTATGAAATTTTTAATTTTTATTTTTATTTTAAAAATTTACTAAAAATATTTAAAATTATTTACAAATACATTATGTTTAAAAATATGAATAAATATATACAATAAATAAATTGTAAAATTCCAAAAACCACCCCAGAAAACTATCTTTCAAACAATAACTCCAAAAGTTATGAAACTATTACCATTTTAAAGATAATTTAATTTAGAATATAATGGAAGTGAGTTTGATTCAATTTGGGTTCATATAGAGTTGGAATGGATCTTTCAATTATTGATTTACGGCTTTTCTGAGTATGGTTACTTTTACTTTGTACCTGATTTTATATTGCAAATATTTTTATTATTTAGTAAACATTTTTTGTTACAACTTTTGTTAAGAAAATTATTTAATTTGAGGTTAATTTATGGACAAATAAAATTATACAAATATACACAGAATAAATTCAAAAGAATGAAAAGAATTTACAAATATATTTTTTTGAATTTTCTGATTAAAGACTCTATCTCCCCCTAATTTATTCCTTCTCTATCAAGTCAAGTCTTGACCTTCTCTTGGGGTTCGGGTCATCCTATATCTATTGCATATATACAATCTTTTATTTTATTTATTTTTCCTTTATTTCTTTATTTTTTTTATTTTAGGTTAAAATAGTAATAAATGTACAATATTTACACTAGATGTAGGTTAGTAAGAATATGGATTTAATAATATATACATGTGTTTTATTAGGGATTTTAAACTAAAATAAATGAATAAAGATGACGAGATGCAGGTTCATCAACCGATCGTTAGGAAAGAGAAGTCTAGGAGGAGAAGGAGCAGAAGACCATCTTAGCTTTTAGATTTCTTTTTCGATCATTTTATTTCATTTTTGTAATTAATTTGTAATAATTTTCGGTACTTTCTCTTTTTCTATATTCTAGAGGGACTTGAGACTTAGGACATTATTCATGGTCTATTTTGCCAAGTGCTAGTGCACTCGGGGGACCTCACCGGATTTTCATTTTCATCACCTTTATTTTTATTTATTTCACATGAATTTTGTGCTTAAGCCCTTAGCATTAGGTTCTATTTCCTTGGTTGAGCTTGGTAATCAATTAGGTCCAAAGCCCTTAAATAAGAGTAGTTGTTCCTATAAATTAGTTCGTAGCTTGGACCTAGTCAAATGAATTGGTTCTTGTCTGCTAATAGAAGTTATTTCTTAGGACGTTTCTCTTGCATCATTTAGGTAGTTTAATTTCAGTCTTTACTTTTATGTGTGGATCATATTGCATGTAGATTGTTGGAGCAAGGTACGCCTTCTATCTCATGCATGCATCATTGATTTCATCATGCACATGCTTTTCTGAATTCCTCCCTTGATTTCTCTCACTTAGTATAAAAAATTGGAACATTCATTAGGCGATTTATTTGAAAATTACCAAAAAAAAGTGATAACCAAATAAAATAGAGACTGCTAAACAAACTTTACACAAAAACTAAATGTAAGGACTATCATTCATTATTTTTGGGAGAATAATCCCCTCATTGTTTGCAGGTATTACCTCATACTGAGTGGGTGAGGACGTAGCCACTAAGGAATAGATCCAAAATCCCTATACTTGTGCCCTATACTCATGTACAGTACTCATTGATGTATGGTTGATACGCAAGCAGTTGCCTTCGACCCTTAGTAGAAGTAATCTTTTCCAAGTTGGGTGTACACTGTTGGCTTGGTCAGGTTCTACCATAGGTGACCTCAGTTGTGAATCTAATTAAATAATTACATTATCATTAAACTCTAAAACAGAAAATATTAACGATAGACCATTCATGGTCATCATTGCGTTGAGTTGGTGAATTTGGGTGTCTGTTTTCTAATCCATTATTTTTTAGTCTCAATCTAATCTTCACTTTCTTCCACATCAGATGATGGGCAGGTAGTCTCTTAGGCTACCTCTGCTGGCACTGCTTCACAACACACCTATATGTTCATCTAGGGCGGTTCCAGAGAGCTCTGACCCTCTCTTTGAACATGAGTATTTCGTTTCCTTCTTCTTTGACCTTCTTAATACATCACCTGAGATACATCAATAGTCAAAGCAGTTCTTTTTTGACTTGGCAACACATGAGGTCCACTCTTTTTCATTTTCAAAGTCTGACGAGATGGCCATGGAGTAGAGAGAGGATGAGCAGCCAGATATTCCTGATGTATTTGAGCAGGCTGCAATCAACAACAGTCTCCCGACATCCCTAGAGGCTATGCAGAGACATATTAGAGACCAAGGGTTACTGATTGATAGAGGATAGGAGGGAGCTTATGCAGATCCGAGATGCTAGAGTTAAGAGACCCAGTGGTGAACAAGAGATTCCTAGAAGCAGAGCTGAGGATCGAGCAGATGACATAGATGGATGCTAGGAGGAGGCTAGAGTAGAGAGACCCTTGCACACCATGAGGGAGTTGCACAACCCTTGTGCAACTATCACTCATAGGTGGATTCAGTTGCTAGCAATTCTCATCAATTTTAAGCTCAGGACCCTCAAGATCCAGCTATTTCCCAAGTTCCATGGGTATTCCATTGAGGAGCCTCATATCCACTTACAATAGTTCGAGATGATATGCAGTACTGTCCACAACAAGTTGGTGGACGAGGATACCATCAAGCTTATAGCCTTCCAATTCTCCTTGGTTGATAGAGAAGCCTACTGGATAAAGCACTTGGGGAGGGTTGTTACTATTTGGGAGCAGTTGAAGACCGAGTACCTCAACAAATATTATCCACTTAGGTTGGACCAACGCAATGAGAGCTATGATAAGTAACTTCACCATGATCCCAAACGAGTAGTTCCATGAGTCTTGGGATCGATTTAGAGAGCTCATTGACAGTTGTCCCCACCATAATATTAGCAAGCCCAACTAGGTACAGAGTTTCTATTGTGGGTTGACACCCGAACTGGAGGGCCTTGTCAATGCCTCTTGTGGAGGATCCTATTTCTCCAAGGACGAGGATCAGGTCTGGGCCATCCATGAGGAGATGGATGAGAACTACACTATTATGACCCCGACCCGTGTCTATACTCAGGAGAAGCCTCCCCACCAGGCATTATCACATCACAAAGTTGCACGCATTGAGGTGGGATCATCTTCATGATCTTCCACAACAGCAACACTAACAGAGTCATCAGTTGTCGACATGGGCATTATCAGCCAAAAGTTGGACCACATGGAGATCATCGAAAAGAAGATGTGTCAGGTCCTGCACAAGCTCAATGAGATTGATGAGCTGGCCCAGAATTTGAGTGACTTGAAGACATAGATCATGTGCCTTCAAGATTCACAGATGGCTTCTTTGCCATCGTCTAGGTCACATGCTGATCAAGGGAGCAGACCTTAACAACCATATGTCTCAAATAGATAAGTCCACCACTTTTAGATGGAGCATGTTCAGCCAACCCCGCAGTACCAGTTACCACCACCACCTTCACCAGACACACAGATGGTGGTCTATCAGAGTGATCAGCCATTGGTGTCTCTTCCCCCCACAATTTCACGAGCAGTCGAAGCCATTGATGGAAATCAATGGGATTTAGTATTCCCAGTAACAGTAGCAGCCTGGTATCCACCGTGATTACCCAGGCTTCCAATGGTATACTAGAGGTGCTCAGTCCCAGCAGCAGCCTCCAGCACAGTCAGGACAGGGTACGCAACAGTTGCAACCCCAATACTCCTAACAGTTCGTTCCTCGACCCTAGTACCAAGGTCAGCAGTGGAGGCAGCAACGACCTCACTGCTAGTTCCAACAGCCTCTCTGTCACTCCTACTCACAATAGTAGTATGGCCAGCCTCAGTACTTTTAGAGAGGTAAGCCATCCGCGTCTCATGCACCTTCGTTATGATAACCTAGATTTAGACGACCTCACCCGCATGCTTACATAGCAGCAGACCACATTCATGCGAGAGATGGATGAGTTCTGCCAAGAGATGGGAGAGATCATCAATGTCAAGGCCGCCATACCCCCACCGATTAAGCTGAATCCAAACAACCTAAAGAGGAAATCTTAGCTAATACAATTGATAGAGTCTGTCACTCCTAGTGAGGTACTTGATAATATTCGTTGTTTATTTGATGTTGATTTTGTGACACTTATTTGCAGTAGCAAACCAGCATGTGGTGCCTCATCTAGGCAACAATCGGATGCCCATTCAAGAGTGTCAAATGAGTTATAGAGCAGTGTTGATGCAACTAAATTTGATGTTGATGGTGATGTTGATGCCTCCTAGATTGACGATACGGAGGACCATACTGAGGTCGTATTTTCCCAGCTACAGATGGTGGTACTGATTGATGCCATCCCATCTCTATATGTTGATGGTGGTGTTGATGCCACCAGTATTCTACATGATGGGCTAGAGCATGGTACCGATGCCACTTATTCAGATGTTGTCGGTGGTGCTGATGCCACCAATTTCACTTTTACAGAAACTCCAATTTTTTTGACTTCTCTTACTGTACCTAAGGATGATGTTTTTAGAAAAATATAAAAAAATGACAAAAATTTGAAAAACAAAAAGATGAATAAAGAAAGGTTTATATTTCTTCTCTGAGCCCATCTGATGTGATGATTGATGATACTTATATGGATTCCAGCCATTTGTATGCTCAGATATCGATTCCTACTCAACACCCTTCACTTCCTGATAAGGGTACATACATCCCCTTCCCTTAAGAACTCCTCTTAGAGAAGGATAAAAAAATAGAAAATCCAAGAAAAAGATAGCAGCTAGAGTTCAGCGAGTAGATGATAGATAGATTTCACATTCAGCCAACTCTCCAAGAGGATGGAGCACATACCTCTCTTCTAGAATAATCTTAGAGAGAAGACCACAGTCTGTAGGAAGAAGATGTGTAAACACAATGCAAACATCCATGTTCTTACCTGTGCCACATGCTTTGTTATCGAAAACCATTTGCTAGCCAAGAGACCAAATGTAGGGGCTCCGTATGTCAGATTCCATATTCATGAGTAGCGGTTCAATTGGACTCTATTAGACAGCAACTCTTCTATTAATCTTCTTCCGGCAGCCTTACTCGATCTCTTTGAGTTTGGTCCTCTTAGACAGAGCATGACAGTACTTCAGTTTGTAGACAGATCTGTCAAGAGGCTGAAGGGGTTACTGAAGGATGTTTTAGTCACCATTCAGAGCCTGAAATTCCCCATGGACTTGATCGTGTTGGATATGGAGATCCTTGAATATGTGACAGATGCCCCAATCATATAAGGCCGACCTTTCCTAGCGACAACAAAGGCCATGTCTGATCATTATAGCGGGAAGGTATACTTTCGCATCGAGGGTGAAAGCATACAAATAGAGACGGTTGAGGAACTGAGAGCTAGAGTTTCAGCCAGCTCAGAGCAGACAACAGATTCAGAGCCAGAAATCCACCACGAGTATGACTTTGTGAGTACATACACTGAAGCAATTTGGGCAGATGAGGATTCACAAGCTCTTGTCACACCTTCGAGTCTTCAGATTCACAATTGATCGATGATGAGGGTTCGGAGAGCACACTTGGGGGGTAAGATACTTTAGAGGCTGGACATGCAGATTCTGGTAGTGAGGTTGATTTTATTTCTTGCCATTCATATTCATATCCCTCATATTCAGACACAAATTTTGACTGGTAGGAGTTTGATGAGTGCCTTCCATGTTTGATTTCTGCAAAGCCTACAGCCAGGACGGAGGCAGTGCCATTTGCAGTTAATAGAGACACTAGTAGGGCCATCTTGTCGAGTTTTGAGATATAGAGAGAGTTTTCACATTCAGATTTGGTAGCTTTCACACAAACATTTTACAAGACAGATTTACCAGCTCCCACATGCCCATAATTTAAGACCTTACCACAGAGCATGAAGTATTGATTCCTTACGGGAGAGCATCACATGTTTCTAGTAATTATCTTAGCAGACTTGACTGATGACCAAGTATCTCGTTTGATGGAGGTTCTTGAGAGAAACCGCCAAGAGATAGGTTGGTCTGTAGCAGATCTCCAAGGGATAAGTCCGACTCTGTGCTCCCATCACATCTATCTCGAGGATGACACCGATCCATCACGTGAGTTCCGACGTAAGCTGAACCTGGATCTCCAAGAGGTATTTATAAAGGAAATATCTAAGTGGTGGAGCTTCAATTTTATCTATCCCATCTCTGACTCCAAATGGGTCCGTCCGTTACATGTGGTACCCAAGAAGATGGGTATCACTAAAGTTATGAATGAGGACGGAGAGGATATTGCTACTCGTGTACCCACTTCTTGACAAATTTGTGTGAACTACAGATGATTGAATCAGGCCACTAAGAAGGACCACTTCCTGCTACCATTCATTGATAAGATATTGAGATATTAGGTGGGAAGAGTCACTACTACTTTCTTGATGGGTACTCGAGGTATAATCAGGTGGCCACTGCACCCAAAGGCTAGAACAAGACGACATTCACATGTCTATTTGGGATGTATGCTTTTAGACGGATTCCCTTTGGATCATGCAACACCCCGGCTACATTCCAAAGGTGCATGCTTTCCATCTTTTCAGACACGGTGGGTGACTATTTAAAGGTCTTCATGGATGATTTTTCGGTCTACGGCGATGGCTTTGATGCTTGTCTTTCTTGCCTAAACTGTGTGCTTCAGCCGTGCATTGAGGTCGGCCTTGTTCTTTCTTGGGAGAAGAGTCATTTTATGATGACTCAAGGGACGGTCTTGGTCAGATCATCTCCAACAGGGGCATGATGGTCAATATGGCCAAGGTGGATATCATCAAGAAGCTCACTCCACCATCTAATTTGAAGGCAGTTACGGTTATTTCTGGGGCATGTCGGTTTCTACTGATGTTTCATTCAAAACTTCAGTTGTATTTCTCGATCGCTTATTTATCTTTTCATGAAAGACACCGAGTTTCCTTGTAGATGATGTGTCTTTCGTCATTTGAGACTCTTAAGAATCTAGTTGTGCAGGTTCCTATCCTTCAGCCACCCTATTGGTTTCTCCCATTCGATATCATGACAAACGCTTCTGATTTTACCATAGGGACAGTGCTAGGACAAAGGAAGGATGGTATACCTTTTTCCATTCACTATGATAGCTGTACTTTGGTTGCTGCCCAACAGTTTTACATTGTTATAGAGAAGGAGATGATGGCAGTTGTCTTTGCTTTGGATAAGTTCATATCTTACATTCTTGAAACTAGAGTGACTATATACACTTATCACACCACCATATGGTACTTAAAGGCTAAGAAGGATGCCATGGCACGATTGACTATATGGATACCTCTACTCTTGGAGTTTGATATTGAGATTAAGGATAAGCTTAGAGTCAAGAATGTGGTAGTGGATCACATCTCTGTATTAGAGCATCTTGAGGATTTATAGACATCCACACCTATTACTGGGACTTTCCCAGAGGAGGCGATTCTTGCTATTATCTTTCTCCCTTGGCATGTTGACATTGTAAACTATCTTATTGCCAAGAATGTTCCACAAGGTTGGATCAGGCAGCGACTTGAGACTTTCCTCGTGAATGCCAAGTCGTACTATTGGGAGGATCCTACCCTTTACCATGAAGGAGTAAATAGTGTTTGGAGTCGGTGAGGAATAGCACCACAACATCCTCACCTATTGCCACAAGCTTAAGGCAGGAAGACTTCACTCAAGGAGAAGGACATCGCAAAAGGTTCTCCAATATGACCTTTGGTGGCCAACACTCTTCAAGGATTCCGATGAATACATGAAGAGGTGTACTGACTATCAGAGGATGGGTAGTTGTGGTCATAGTGACATGATGCCGATGCGACCCATTCACTTCTATGAGGTTTTGACGCATGGGGCAACTATTTTATGGGCCCATTCCCAAAGAGTCAGGGGTTTGAGTACATTTTGTTGTCTGTAGATTATGTGAGTCGTTGGGTTGAGGCCATCCCTACCCGAGCCGTTGATGCGAAGACTATTTGCAAATTTCTGAGGAAGAATATCATATCATGGTTTGGGATCTTGAGAGTTCTGATTTCTGACAAGGGTACTCAATTCGTCAAGGACAATGTAAGGTCCCTTGCTAACGAGTTCAGAATAGATTATAGAGTTGCCACTCCATATCATCCATAGACAAAGGGTCTTCTTGAGTTTTTGATCTATGAGATCAAGACGATATTGTAGAAGGTTGCCTGCCCAGACTGAAAGGATTGCTCAAAACTTTTGGACTCGATCTTGTGGGCCTATAGGACATCCTTCAAGACTCATTTGGTTACATCTCCTTTTCGACTCGTTTATGGAAATCCATGCCACTTAACTATTGAGATCAAGCACAAGTCACTATGGGCAGCCACAAAGTTATTATTGGATCCAGGGAGTGTAGGAGATCAGAGGAGAGCAGAGTTGGCAACCCTGGAGGACCTTAGAGATACGTGCCTTTTTGAGTAGCCTATAGTATAAGGACATAGTGAAGATCTGGCATGATTCACACATCAACCGTAAGTAGTTTGAGCTGAATCAGAGAGTATGGTTAATCGATGCACGACTGAGATTGTTCCCAGGAAAATTACAGAGCAAGTGGAAGGGACCATATTTAGTCAGAAAGGTGCACGACAACGGCAATATTGACATATTCGAGTTTTCTTCTGAGTGCACCTTTCGGGTCAATGATCAGCACCTGAAGCCTTTTCTTGATCATGACCCGTTGACCATTGATGTTGCCCTGATTCATTTTGTATGAGATGTGTTCTTTGATTCTCATCTTCTATGTCTCATACCTGATTCACACTTCCATCCACCTCTTTGTATATCCATGTTTTCTTTTACTTTCTTTCTTTCATCCATTTTTGTTTAACATGAAGGATATTGAGAATCCTCAAGCACATCACGGAAGCGTGACGATCGCATCTTATGCGATCGGGAGCGACTAGTCGCACTAGTCGCAAGGGTGCAGCGGAATTTAAAAATTTTAAATCTATGATGAAACCACATGATCACAAGAACAATTCTTGGATCATTTCATCAAACCACAAAATATTAGAAAATACCTCTCGAAGCGTGGTTGCGATCACGAGATCTCTAAAGAAAGAGATCCTCCTGTCTCAAGTCCGATCCACGAAGACAGCACTTGCGGGCGCGATGATGAGACGTGTGACTCCCGCAATCCTCGACGAAGATCCAAGCCTTGAATCCCCTGATTTCATCCAACGAAATCTGTCGTCTTCCTCTAGATAAAATAGCCCCAAAGAAGATGGAGATCCTCGAGTAGTCGAAGGTGAAGGCGAGAAGCTCTCTCTCTCTCTCAACACATAGATGGACGGCCACCTTAGAGAGAGGGAGAGAGAGGACGAGAATGAGAGAGAGAGGAAGAGTAGGCGTCTACTCTTGTGTTGTGTTGATGGCCTCCAAAGGGCTAGGGTTGCCCTCATATATATTATTTTGGGATCCAATAGATCTCAATCCATGGCATACATAGATCCAAGGACTAGGTTGATCCATGCATCAATCAACGACCCTGATTGTTGTTGGTTCAAAACCAACAACATTAATTTATATTAAATTTAATATATGTTGCATTATTATCAACACAATTTAACTTTAACATAAATTAATTATTAAGAGATAACAAAATAACATAAAGGGAGACAACAAATGATCCCTAAAAAATAGGGGCGTCAACTATGACTAAGTCATTGGTGACGCCACCCCTTTTGATGGTGATTTGTCTCCTTTTTATTTTATCCTATTATTTCTTAATAAATTGCAATAACTTATATTGCAATAATATCCACCAAATTAATTCCAAATTTATTTGTGAATATTTCAATTATGCCATTGAAAAATATGTGAATCATATTCACAACTCAAACTAATTTGCAAATTACATTTCCAATTAATTAATTGATGTGAATCCAATCCACATAAATAATTAACAAATGATATTTACAAAATCTCTCTCTCTCTCTCTGTTATATTTTATAAATCACATTTATAATATACACAGATATTATAGATAGCACTATCCACAATCTGCTTATCCTTGATAATTAAATCCCATTTAATTATCTTGGATAATCATTCTCACAATATGAATCTCATTCATATTATACTTGATAATTAAATCTCATTTAATCATCAAGACCTTCTTGCTTGGATACAAAATTCAACATAGGAATTATTCTTGAACTCCTTCAAGAATAATGTGCTTTCTCCGCAGATACTTGGAGATAAGGACAGGGCGATTGTATTGTTCCTCATTATTGACTTGGATGTTGAGATCTCATCTCAAATCCAGATCTAACGGACCTCCCACAGATGCTTGATTAAATCAAGTCTGTATACTTAATCTTCTCATTGCATCAAAATCACATTCAGATCAATGTCCAATACTTCGACTAAGATCAAGTTACTTCTCTACTGAGAGGAGTCACTAAAATCCAGACATGTTTCAACACTCCCTCAGACTGGAAGCATCGTGGTTATACAATCGTTTATGATCACATCACCCTCAGGTATTCCCAATACCTGCACATCCTGCATACTGGAAGACCAATGATCAACTTGAAGATGAAGATCAATTTTACACTGTCTTCTTCAGGGTTTGATCACCAAGTTTCTCAATCTTGGTCATTGGGAGTTGGTATCGATCATATGCTTTCTCAAAGCATATATCATACCTTCAAATTCTTGCCATGCTTCCAAAGCACGATGACCATGTATGGAATTTGATCGGTCCCAATACCTCATGAGTGAGCTCATGCCTTCCGATTCATGAGTGAACATGTATGATCCCTTTGAGAGATCGTATTACTCATTTGCCCTTACATGCACACCAGCTCGTCGGTGTATAGACCTTGGTTAGGTCATCAACCTATTGGTCTGCCAAATGTACACACTCAGACATACAGTAACACATCTGTCTCCAGTCAGAGGATGTGTGCATATGCTGTGACAAAATTCAACATAGGACTTTGGTTATCTTGATCTCGCTAAGTCAACACTTTGACCTAACTAATCTGACACCTCTGAATCACTATTCCCATTCAGAGGACCTACATCAAGAGGTCAGTCAGATATCAGCCTATGTGAGAAAGGATTTCCATCTCCTACTCAGGCTGGAGATCATCTCATAATAATTATTTGATGGTGCTTGATGAGTCCACTATCTAACTCTTTAGATATTCATCCAAACACCAGCTTCTATGATTCAATTAATGTATCAACAGTTGTATGATCATTAAGATGGACATGGTACATAACCCTAATTGTACAGAGGGACATATTATGCATATTATTTATTCTTCATTTCAGATCAGGGAATGATACGTGCAACAATATTTATTGCATAATGGCTCGCCGTGGGCTCGCATGTCCAACATAACACCCCAGGTCTCGCTTAGGATTTTTACCATACATAGAATGCGCTTTATCCTAAGTATAGGGGGTTTTTGAACTTATATTGTTCATATATCTATTTACTCTATTACCTCTATTTTGTTGCCTATACTTAGGGACATCCGACCCTATGTATAGGGAGGTAATATCTGTTTTTAACTTCTTTGAGTGCTCCCTCACTTGTCCCTCAATTGTTGATTTTATTTTCTTTACTTAGGGATTCTTTAACCTAATTATAGGGGGGACAGGTCGAGTCGTTGATTTTATGTATATTCTCCTCCTCAGCCTTCCCAGCTTGTACAGTCTTCTATACTTAGGATTATTTGATCTTAAGTATAGTGGGGATCACCGACTTTCATTCTTTGAGTCATTGTAGTATAGGATTCTTTTCACTTTCCTGTACTTATAGTGAGTTATTTCTTACTTTGACGCTCTTTGATCACTTTGAGGACATAGTTAGAGCTAAGTATAGGGGGTGTCATATATATTATATATATACTTTAGCCATTACTTGTAATTTGGTGTCTATAATATGGATATTATTTACAAACAGGAATAAAATGATTTTCAAAAATATTTTGCAAAAATTTTTGTATTTTTTTTTGTAAAATGATTTGTAAACTCTTTTGCAAAAATGTTTGTAAAAACCTTTACAAATATGTTTGTACATTTTTTTGTAAAATGTTTGTAAATTTGTTTTATTTGTAAAATGTTTGTAAATTATTTTTCTATTAAAATTATGTACATTGTAAAAATGTTTGGAAATAAAATGTTTGCAAAAAAAGTTTGTAAAATTATTTGTAAAATGTTTGTAAAACTAGTAATCAAAAATCTTTTTGAAATCTTTTGTAAAATAATTTAAAAAAAATTTTAAAATGGTTTGTAAAATTTTGTAAAATATTTTGTCATGTGGGTTATAAATTACGGGTATAAAAATTATTTTGTAAACTTGTAAAATCCACATGTGAATAAAAGCTGTAATTATTTGTAATTATATGTAAATTAAAACTCTTTTGAAAATTAAAATTCTTTTGTAAATTAAAATATGTATATAAAATTCTTGTATAAAGTCCTTTACTAAAGTTTGTAAATAAAACATTTGTATAGTGTGTATAAAATCCTTGTAAATATGTATAATTCATTATTAAAAATGCCATAAAATTGAGAAAAATAGAATCCATAAAAATTTGCTAAATTCATTGAAAAAAATTTCAAAAAGATTTTGTCTTTTACTTTATTTTCTTTAAAAAAATGTGTGTTTTGTAAATATTTGTTGCATGTGTATTTGCGTTGATGTTTAAACTAGTCTGGAATAAAATTGAAGAATGGAGCTTTGTTAAGACCTTAATCCACTTAATTTCAAAGGAACCTAATAGGAACTGGAGTTGAGACTTTTCAGGTCCTACTGACTTAATCCTTTGACTCCACAAGACTATGTTCGCATGTAATCTTAATTGGTCTAAGTAGAATATTTCACAACACACGCATGATTCTTCTAGATAGTGGCTTAACTTGGACAAGCACTCTGCATGTAGCTCTTCATGGATGACGTGGCTACGAGGTAGAATCCTTTGGTTTGGGGTAGCACACAGGTGTGTAACAACTAGTATAAAACATCCGTCCTCCTTTAGGGAGGGTAGTGCATCTCAACCTAGTCTAATGGCAACGATGTCTAATGACAGGATGTTGTGGGTTGCAATAAAGCTTCAAAAGAGGGATAGTCTACTGGTTCAAGAAGAAAAACTACTTATGTACTTGATGCACATGTTGTATATATATTAAAACAAATGCAAAAAATCTGGAAAAAAGGGACATGCCAGATTGAAAATAAAATACATGTCGAAGTATATATAGAAAAATAAGCCAATCTTATGTGGTAGACAGTCTCATCTCATGGAATCTTGCAGGTAGAGACTTGTCTACACTGGTTAAGTTCCACGGGATACGTGGCTAAATTGGCCACGTTCCATTCTCTTCTTTCCCCCTCTTCTTGAGCCGGTTGTACTTGAACTTAGAAGAAAATGCCCCACTCCTCGAGGAAAGAGTTGCTAGACCAAAGGACTAGAGTTACCTTGTTGAGGGAGGTTATTTCTTTTCCACTTTTGAGGTGGGTAGCTAAAATCCACATACATTGTACAAGTATACATCATAGTCATAAGAGTTTGCGTATGTAAGCGTGTTCTGACCTGACCGTTGATGCGACCTGACCATAGAATTGTGGAACATAAGGGATGTTGAGTCTTAAATCGGTTTCCTAATAAGGTTCTGCCAAACTAATAATCCAAAGGTCTGACCGAGCTTCATACTTTAATTTTATGAAGATAAGTTTAATAATCAACATTATTATTCTCCCTTTCATTTTCTTTTATTTATTTTATTTTTCACTTCTTTTTCAATTAAGTGTTTGCTAAGGGACTAGCAAAGGTAAAGTATAACAGAATGATGAATCCATGATTCACATCCTTTATTCTTTTATTTTACTAGAAATCCATATGAAAAATACATGTATATATATATATATTAAATCCAAAAGATTAGCATTGTGTATGCTTTTGTTAATATTACATAATTAGCACTTACTTATTTAAAATAAAAGAATAAAGAAGAAAAGAAAAAGAAAATAAATAAAAGAAGGATGCATTTATGCAAAAAATGCAGACCGATCCGAACCCTCGGAGAAGGTCAAGAATTGACCTGATCGACAAGGAATGAAGTAGGGGAGATAGGTTCTTTATTTATTAATATTTCAGACAATCCAAAAATACCTTGTAGATATTATTTATTCTGTATTTATTTGCTATATATATATCATTCCATATTTATCATGTATACATCATTGACCTATTTTATTTCACAATAAAATGATCTTA
Source organism: Ottelia alismoides (assembly GCA_037367405.1). NCBI lineage: Eukaryota > Viridiplantae > Streptophyta > Magnoliopsida > Alismatales > Hydrocharitaceae > Ottelia > Ottelia alismoides. The sequence continues at coordinate 344,253 of JAZKJV010004593.1, forward strand.
AATTGATTTATTTCCTTGATAAAACTTGTAAATAAAATGTGTCTTAATTAATAAAAATATTTTCAAAAATTAAATTGTGTGCAGTTGTACAGTACCTATACATGTATTTATGTATTTTTCTTATTTATTTTGTGTATAAATTATATTGTATTTTAAACTCTTGTAAATATTACGAATAATTATATAAAATAAATTTAAATTTAGAAATTGCAAAATAAAATAAAATTAACTCTTCGTTGTGCAAAAGAACCAAATGTATATATTATACATATCACTAATTCCTTAAACCCTATATTTAACTTGTAAAAATCGAATAAAAATATACCTATATTCATTAAATTATTTTGTAAATAAACAAAATATAAAATACAATGCACTTTTATAAAATTAATAAAATAAAAATATGTAAATATTATATATAGGTATATTATACATGTACATACTAATATATATTGTATATAGTATTGTATATATAAATTTTTAAATTTAATAAAAATCACAAAAAGAATAGTTTGTAAACTAACTAATATTTTTCTTCTTATTCATTTTTTTATTTTAAGACCATTTATTTTTTTAATTGATTTACTTTTATTTTCATTTTTTTATACTGGTCAACTCAAGTTCGTTGATCCGGGTCAACCTTCCCTCTCCCAGGTCTGACTCGGGCTAGTTCGTCGGACCCTATTTCTCCATTTTTTTCAGCCAGAACCCAATCTCCTTTCACCTTGGATTGTGGGCCCCATTGCTCCCTGATGATCCACGACCTTTACAGATACCTAGGAGGGTCTGAATCCCCCTCGGTTCGCATGAAAACTCTCCATCCTTCCAAACACTTGGGGACCCTATAAATAACCTCATCTGCTCCGTCACGCGGGCAGTTCGCTCCTTGCACATCTTTCCCTCCGTTGGAACCCTTAGGATAGTGACACTACTTCCCCAATGTTGTTCAGAGCTCAGATTGGTGTTGAGTTGAGCAGAACCACTACGTGGTCGGAGTCCTCCACCGCATTTAGACTCTTCCGCCTCCCGTAGCAGAATCGAGGGCATTACCTCGTCGTCCACTCTATCGTTCTTCTCCTTTTCACCTCCGATCACCATGTAACCTTTCTTTGCTTTTTTTTGTCGTTTAGCTTGAATCCATATCATCGTCGCTATCCACCATCATTGCTTCGATCCCTATAGCGGAGGCCCATCTCCCATATCCAGTCATCGCCTTATCACCACCCATCTTCCTACGCATCCTGACCCCCTTAAACTCGATCATCGAACCTAGATTAAGGCCAAACTTCCTTTCTCTATGTATGTTGGAAGTCATCTCCACCTCCCCATCGATCCTTTGTTCATTTTTGCCAAAAAAAACTCGGTCGGAGCTTCGTCTCCGAGCTTCGCTTTCCCTTATAGGTATAGGTGCACACGGGAGGGTCGAATCGACCCTCATCTAACTAGGGAGAGCTGCTCCTAGTGCCACATCTCCCAGATCTTCATTGAGTAGCTTGGACGACCACCCGAGCATCCCCTCCAACCCAGACACACTTCAGTGAGTTGTTGGACCCCTTAGTCGACCACTCTGAACTCTTTAGCGCCAAATTTCATCTATTGAAGCTCGGTCGACAGTCCATTCTTCATGTTCTTCCAGCGTCATAGCCTGTCGTCCAATGAGGAGCCCATGCGCCCAAATTTAATCCGAGCCGCACATTCACATCCAAATAGTAGCGCTCATATCATTTCAAGGTCAGATCTGACCACACGTCGTGCCTTTTCCCTACATTGTCAGATCTGCGCCACCACTGGTCCATAAGAACCGTATGCCAGAGTCATGCGCACCACACGCTCCTGTAGGGCATATTTCTCTTTTTACCATGTCATTTCTATTAATTCCTTTTAGTACAATAAATGTAATAGTCAGTTATAAACATTTGCAGTAAGGACCTCATAGATTTATATTTGCAATTTAATTCATATGAACCACATTCACGCGCCTGTACTCGTGCTTTTCTGGGATATTTGCTTGTTTCATTCTGAACTTTCTATGTGTTAATGAAATAAATTTAACTTTTGTAATTTTCATATATGTCCCTATGAGCCTGTTTCATATGCAACGTACATCTTTCATTGGATTAATTACGTTTTGGGCCATGAGGTTTTATTACGTGTTATGATTAGACCCTGAAATTTAAAGTATTTGCATCTAGGTCCTTCTATATCCAGCTATTTTATTTTTGTTTATATTTGTTGCAATAAATATCAAATTAAGTCTGCAAAATGCTAAAAAATTCGTAGTACCTCATGGTTAGTGGCTTTTATTTATGGTAATTTTATTTATTGTTTTTCATTTATTTTCTATAGTACAAAAATTCCAAGTTTGCCTTAAAAAATTCATAAAATTTCGAAAATACCTTTAAAATTTTCAAAAAAATTAGGTTAACTTTGTTTTATATTTGTTTGATTTTTTATCTAATTTCACTTTTATATATTTTACCATAAACAAAGTCTAGCCAGTTTAGTAATTTGATTGATTAAAAAAGTTGGTTCAATTTCACTTTTATATATTTTTAGTAATTAAAGTGGTGGGAGATTTTTTGGAGGTTTTTATGGATGATTTTTTGGTCCATGGAGATTCATTTGATACTTGTTTGGCACATTTAGACCATGTTATGGAGCGGTGTAGATATGTTAATCTGGTGCTCTCATGGGAAAAGAGTCATTTTATGGTTTAGGAGGGTATCATGCTAAGGCATGTCATCTCCAAAAAGGAAATGAAGGTAGACCGGTCATGGTGGATGTGATCAAGAAACAAGATCCATCAAACAATGTTAAGTCAGTGCATTCTTTTCTAGGGCAGGTTGGATTTTATAGTAAGATTTATCAAAGATTTTTAATGATTGTCTGACCACTGACTGAGCTCTTAGGAAAGGACACTGAGTTTATTGTAGGTTACATGTGCCTAGAGGACTTTGATCTCTTAAAAAAGAAAAAAATGGTTTCTCTTATCTTATAAGCTCTAGTTTGGGATCTTCTCTTTGAGATCATAACTAATGCATTAGATTTTGCAATAGGAGTTGTGTTAGGACAATGACGAGATGGGATACAATTTGCACTTTACTACATGAACAAAGAATTAGATCCTACACATAAGAATTATACAATGACTGGAAATGAAATGCTCATAGTAGTCTAGGCGTTGGAAAAATTTAGGTCTTATATTCTTAGATCAAAGTTGATGATTTACACTAATCACTCAACGATTTAGTATATAATGGAAAAGAAGGATATGAAGGCACATCTTTTTAGGTGGATTTTGTTACTCCAGGAATTCTATTTGGATATTAAAGATAAGCCCGGAGTGAAGAACGTTGTAGATAATCACCTTTCCCGACTTGACAATAAGGATTCCCCTGATTTAGAACCTATCAGAGAGACTTTCCCTAACGAGTCGATTTGTGTTGTCAATTCACTCATGTCGTATGCCAACCTGGACAACTATCTTTTCTCCAAGAAATTTCCTCAAGATTAGACTTGAAGAGGTATTGACCGACTGAAGTTAGATTTGAGGAAATACCACTGGGAGGATATGTTCCTTTTCTTTGAAGGGTCGGATTGTGTTTGGCAAAGGTGTATTCTCAAGTGGAACACCATAGTTTCCTCACCCATTATCATATTGTGGAGGTAGGAGGACACCACTCGGGAAAGAGAACTGCTCATAAGGTGTTTCATTGTGGATTCTTTTGGCCGACCTTGTTTCAAGATGCATTTTATTTTGTAAGGTCGTGCCCGATTTGTCAAAGAATGAGAGGGATAGTTGGATCTAGAGATGAAATGCTCATGCAACCCATAATATTCTGTTATGTATTTGATGCATGGGGTATTGATTTCATGGGTCCCTTTCCTAACAACAATGGATATGAGCACATTCTATTGGCGTTTGACTACTTATTAAGGTGGGTGGAGGTTATCTCAACCCGAACCGCAAACAACAAGACAATATGTAAGTTTGTAAAAGATTACATTACTCATAGGTTCTGATTTCAGATGGGGGTAGTCACTTTGTGAACAGAGAAATGAAGACCCTTGCTAAGGACTATGGTATTGATCATCTTGTGACTAGTCCTTACCACTCATAGTCTAACGACATGGAAGAGGCTTCAAATCAAGAAGTGAAAAATTTTTTCCACAATTTAGTATGTTATTATAGGAAGAATTGATCTCAGTTATTGGACCAAGTTTTGTGATCTTAGTTATTGGACCAAGTTCTGTGGGCTTACAGGACAACATATAAGACACTGCTCAACACTTCTCCATTCAGGATGATATACTGCAAGCCATGTCATTTGCCCACTGAATTGATTCACAAGCGAGTGGGCAATAAAGAAAATAAACTGGAGTTGTGACTTGGAAAAGTTGTGTAGAGACCTACACCTAAACGAGCTCATAGAGATCTGCAACCGTACGTACGACAAATGTGGCCTACAAAGACAAGGTTAAGAAATGGCACAACGGACATATTTGGATTAAGAACTTTGTCTTAAGACATAAGGTATGGTTGTTCAACACAAAGATACAGGTCTTTCATGGAAAACTAAAACTTAAGTGGACAAGTTCCTATCTGGTGAAAGAAGTGCATGACAACAGTAGTGTTGAGATATCTGATCTCCAAGATGGTGCATGTTATTTCTTAATGAATGGTACTTGTTTAAGCATTTTGTTGACATCAATGCATATCTAGTCCATATTGAGCAGATTTTCATCATGAGGGGTACGGACCTTGATTCCATTCCTGCCTACTTTACATGAAGCCACAATTAGAAAATTTAGATCGAGAAGATTCAACAACTAGTAAATTCACTCTCTCTTTCTCACTTACTCCCTTTGTCTGTCGATTTCTTATTCTTTTAAGGTTTATTTCTCCATTCATAGATTCTTACTTCTAACATAGGCTATTTAAATCCTAAGTATAGGGATAATTGAACCCTACTTCCGTATATTCTTTTAGATGGTCGTTAGTCATCTCCTTCGTCCTTCTGTCATTTATTCTTTTCTTTGTAGTTAGGCTATTTTTCAGCCTGCCTATTGGGGGGGCGAGCCCTTGTTTTTGTAGTTGGTCTATTTCTATTCGTTTGTACACAATCTCCTCGTATTTCAATCCTATGCTTCAACTATTTAAAGACTAAGTATATGGGAGTCGTATAGGTCTTCACTTCTTTGTATTGTTCTTCCTCTATATGTTTAGTACGAGTTGTCTTTCACTTTGTGCCATGAGGACATAACACAAGCTATGTATAGTGGGTGTGGGTGTATATATTACATGTATAGTTTATTCATAGCTCGTACGTTCGCAGATTTTGTTTATTATTATTATGGGATATGGGTATAAGGATTTCAAAATGTTTGCAAAAATGATTTGTAAAATGTTTGGAGAATTTTATGTCTATTTCACATGGTCTGTAAAATTGTTTACAAATTATTTTGAAAATAGTACAAGTTGTTTTGAAACCCTGACATATTTTTTATGTATATATACTTATAAATTCTCTAAAAAGTCAAATAAAAAGTCAATCAACAAATCAAATTATTTTTTTTTTAAAAAAAATTAAATAATAATACTAACTAATAAATGATTTCATCCCTGACACTTTCACTTGCACATAGGACTTGTGTAATTTATGTTAATTGATTTAGGTTGTCACTCGACTTAGAATTTAACATTTCTTGGTCATTAGGGTCTATGACTTAAGTATTTGAACTCCCTAGTTTGAAAGATATACATTCTATATTGCATTTTTAATCTCTTTTTTTAAAGAATAGGACCCACACTTCACATACATGAATACATGAATAATGTCATGACTTGTGATTTCTCTTGAAGAATTAGGGTGATAAGTTTGAGTTTGTATTTGATTTTATGATGTCTGAGAATGGGATAAAATTAATTAAGACGTCATGGAACCTGAGTGTCAGCATCTTAGCTAGTATGAGAAAATAGTTCTGATACTATCTTGATATTAACCTAAGTACTCTCTTTATAAAGCCATTAAAATTAATGATCAGTGTACATCAACTTTTGGTAAAAGCAGTGATGCTACCCAAAAAGAAAAGAAAGAAAAAAATGAAAAGAAAAGCTCATACACTATAAAGATACATTCAAATGTGCTTCCACCAGTGGCGAGGGCTCCCAACCTTTTGGGTATCCATTTGGACTAAAATCTTATGTTTTTATGAGTCGGGCTAATACCCAAAATGGGCTTTGCATTGTATAGTGATACAAGTCTTGGTGTAGAAGGTATGATAGATACTCAAAAAGGACACACCCCAGTGCATTCCCAGGAAAATAAGTACATACGACTAAGAATTATCTTGACAGACACATTGATCAACACTAAAAATATATTTCTGTGTAATAAGGCACTCAAGAGATTTCTTGTTCCTATGAGATGAGAAAAGAAATGACACAAGCTTATGTCCTCCATAACTGACCTTTCCATCTACACATTTAAGTCTGACATCTAAAGAGAGGGTGGATTGAAGCAAGACTAGATTTATTCTCTAATGTTGAGGGTTGTGTCTAAACGACAATTTTTCAAGCTCGAATCTCGAGTGAAGCCTTGACTCTACACCTATATATGTAGTCTATACTTAAATTCATACCTCTTATATATATATATATCTGTGTGTGTGTGTGTGTATGTGTGTATGTATATGTATATACAGATAGTCTGAAAATTAGAGAAGTTCAGTTCCTTTTGACCACAACTTGGTGCAGATTTAGAGTTGAGAGTCACATTTAAAACTTCTATCATAAATGTCAATTATTATCTTTCACAAGCATTAACTATTTATTGATTCTTTATTTGCTCGAGGACTAGAAAAGTTTATGTATAGATATCCCTTCAACTTACATAAATCCAATTAACTAACTTTAAATTATCCCTAATTAATAATTAAAACTAAATAAATAATTAACATCAATTATTAGCTTTTCATAATTGGACTCTATGTTGTATATATTCTTATATATGGTGCTTTTATTTTATGTATCCTCTAGTCATTAAAAATCCCATAAAAATAAAAAGTCTTTTAAATATTAATATGTATATTATTTATTACTAAAATGCTAAAAATAAAAAAACTGAAATAAGTATTTTTATACCTATAAAAATAATTGCAAAAATATTTTAATTGTATGGCTTACTACTTTTATTTTCAAGTTATACATGGAAGTTGTAGATCTTAAAAACATCTACAACTTTCACGCTAAGCATTTTCTCTAATTTTGACTCTAACTATTTGCTTTTTATTTTACTTTGTTTTTCCTATTTTTTTTATTGGGCCACGTGGCCCAATCATAGCAGCCTACGTCACCTGGTTCTTTAGCATCAGCCACCTTCATTTCTAGCTATCTGATCCTCTTGATCGGATGGTTCACATTTCATCTAACCCACCTTATTTTAACCATTTGATCATCTGATCAAGGGGATCAGGACCTCTTGTGCCCAATTCTTGTTTGTTGGATCGCTTGATCCAACGACCTGTAGCCTTTGTCAACCTCCTACTCCAGCATCCAAGTGATGCGTCGCTTTTCGCTCTGTCACACCTTCTTCCATTGTTCAAGTTCATATTATGTGATCTCTCCTCCAACTATCGGTGCTAGTCCATGCCATCCATCTAACCACTGGTGTCTCCTTCAGCTCCAACATGGAGCGGTGGTTGAAGCAATCGCCTTAAACTACTGAATCACCTCCTTCTCCCTCAATAAAATCCTTCCTTGGACAACTGCCTTTCGTCATCTTCCACTTGTGATCGTGTCTCCGAGCCCCATCCTATCTTTGGCGACAATGAGAGTTAGTGAGTGAGAGCGAAGATAGAGACACGCCTCAGGTGAGATCCTCAGTTTTTTAGCCGTGTCACAGTGTCCTAGATGACTGCTCGAAATTAGATTCTTTGTCAGAATCATTGAGCAATGACCTCGGAGCTTCGGAGCTTCTAAGATACAGAATTGGCCTTGATTCATCGCCTTCTTTGTTCAACCTTATTCAGGGAAGGTCTCGATTGGTGTTTCCTCTATGCTTCTTCAATTTTTCTGCACACAAATATATACTCAATCCGTCATCTAATCTCTCCTATACCATCACTTTACCATCTTAATCCATGCAAACCTCCCCACCCATCTTTTCTTCTTATCCATCTCAATCCTCTTTACTTCTCTACAAAGGAAGTAAACCCACTAGGACTTCCATCTGATCACGCCTTCAACCCCCCACTTCACCTCCAAGTCCCCACCATCGGCTTCAACTTCTCCACTAACTAATGCATGTACCAAAGGATATGTTAATGGCCGGAATTTTTTGAGGTATTTTGTTGAACCTCTCCACTGCCAATGAGTCTTCATCAACTTGATACTTTAACATCTTCAGATGCACCGCATGGACACCACCTTCTTCACCAAGCTATCAGCAACCTTCATCGACCTTCAGTCAGGGTGAAACAGCCGGAAGGAGCATCTACTCCATCATCGGTGACCAGTTCACACCACCAGGCAGAGCAACCACGTACATGTGTCATTCTATTAAACCAGATTGGGGATAATCCAACGATTGAATCAGAGCCATGCCATTGTTTCCATACCTACAAGCTAGGACCAACTCGAACCTTCATCAAAGCATGTGAGCACATCACTTGTCCTGGACCTGAAGCGCCACTCACAAGGCATGTGGTCTGCTGGAAAAATTTACAGAAGACCCTACTAGCTTTAGATTATTACAGATAAGCCCCCGCACCTGTGTATTTTACAAATAAAACCCTAGTGGCTTTCTTATTTTCATTTTAAACCCTACTTAGACCTGTATGTGATATTTTTATGAATTTTAATTATAGTTTCTTTGTATTTATTCCCATGTGTCTATTGTTAAATATATTGCGATCCATAATACCATTTATAATAAAATCAGTCTCATTTTAAATATGATTTAATTATCTTTGGTGTGGTGCCATTAATTTCCTGATTTGATATTTTTATGCATTAAATTTCAAAGGAATTAAGTCACCTTTCTATCTCTTTTAGGGTGCTTAAAATTTGATCTTTATATTATTTGTTTCCTCATTAAACACCTTTATTAACATTAAACATTTTTAATATGATTGGGAATTTTAATCAAATTTTGAATAATTTTTTTCTGGTTAGATAATTTTTTGAGGCATTATTTTTATATTGGTCATATTAGGTGTTTAAGAAGTGACATGTCGACTTGAATGATTAATTAGACCAATCATTGAATTGATTCACTCTTATTAACTCAAGTTACATAATTAATTAATCAGGAGAAGATCATTGCTATTTTGTGTTAACATTTGTTTGTCTTATTTTGTATACATTAGCAACATTTTATCACTTAATATACTTGCATTGGAAAACAAATAAAGGAATCATGCATTGTATTGTTTGCACTTTCTTGACCTTGATTCACTGACTAATCACTTATTTAAATATTTAGTACTTAGAGTAACACAATTAATTGCTCATGTCCTTGTGTACAACCCTAGAATTATCCAAGAAAAATTTTATCACATTCTCTTCACCGAGATATATTTATTGTGGTTTTGATAAATAGTTAAGTGATCGTGTTACAACGAAACATTCTTAAAACAACCTTTTTAGCGATTAATTAATGAGTTTGTCGAAGGTGCCTATGAGGGCCTGCATGGTAAATTCTATTATTATCTAGAGTAGTTCCTAGCAAATGAGAAGAAGAAGAAGACGATGAAAAAGAAGAAAATGGGGAGGAGAAGCAAGGAGAGAGAAGTGAAAAAATCCACTGTCCTATCTAGATCATGGTTTGATTAACTCAAGACTAAAGAAAGATATTAACTCAAGATGAGTCAAAATTGACAGTGAGGTTGTGATGTAAGACAGAGCAAGATTATTGTGTTGAGGTGATAATTATATTGTTACATGGTCAAGAAGGTAACTGACAAAGTCTTTAAGGTTCATGGTGTAAAAATAGTTGTTTTTTAATATGTATAACTATCAATGTAACATTTTTCAGATTTTTTATTGCATATGTAATTTTTATGATTTTTAAAGTAAAAGATATGTTTTATAATGTTGTTTTTTTATTTATTAAAAATAAAAATATTTTTTATAAATTGTTTCCCTCTAAGATATTGTAATATCAGTTATGCACTTCCCTTTTTTAGAATGTCAATTGTGCCCCATGTTCTTCCGCAATGATCACTTGGGTCCCTCGAATTAGTTATCATCCATCCCCAATGTAAATAGACGTTATCTTTGGGAATAGAAGGGGAACTAATTTTTTTAAGAAAAGTTCCCCATCCCCTTCGTCCTATACCCCCAGCTCCTCCTCCTTCCCCCTTCCTTCGAGTGATGAATCTCCATTTCATCACCTTTATTCTTTCATTTTGACCTTTAAACCCTAGCTAAGTGCATGTAAATATCATTATTTTGCACAAATTGACATTCATTATTTATTGTATAAATACTATATAAAATACATTGTTCAAAGCCAAAATAAAAGAATAAAGAAAGGAAAAGAAAAAGAATAAAATGCCAAATGTATTTTATGAATCTAAACCCCGAGACCTAGGCATCTCGATGACTGGGACGACAAGGAATAAAGTAGGGGAGATAAGGGTCAAAAACAACAATAAAATCCAAATTTATATTCTTAAATATTGCAGTTTTGGGACCCAATTTATTCTTTATTATTTATACTTAAAATAAAGAAACTTTGTACATGAAAGTTTTAGATAAAAATGTACATAAAAATACAAAATTGAGTTTATAAAAAAATATACAATGTACAATTTATACTCAAAATAAAAATCCAAAACCCAAAGTTCACATGCTTGTATCTTCTCCATATGAACTCAAAATGTACCAATATCACTTTAATTGTATATAACTTTTAATAAGCTCATTAATGAAGTTGGTTTCATCCAACTTGGAGTTAAGATGCAAAAGTTAGGTTTTGGACCCCTATTGTACAATATACCTTAATAAAATGTTCATTTTTTTTATTCTTTATAATTTTTATATTCTATATTTTTATAATTTTGCAAATATTATTTATAGTATGCATATTCAGATTAGAATAAAACCATAAAGAAAACACAAAAATAAAATAGCTTATATAAATACATAAGTGAATATACTAAACTTATACATATATAATAAGTATACATATTTATTTAAGTGTACATATGATATCAGAAAAATATAGTAAAAATATATTTGCATGTATAAAAATAAGTTATAATTATAGAAATTAAAAAATAAAAAAATAAAATCAACATTATAAAATAAGATTAAAATATACATAATATATGTAAATATACCTATAAATGAAATCCTAAAAAGTAACTTGTAATAAAATAACTTGTAAAAATAAATAAAAAACATGCTAAAATACTACATAAAAAGACAAACAACTTTCAAATTTCGAGTTTTCCTTAATAAAATCAATTTCTCTTTCTTTTCAAATTAATTACCTTTTTATTTAATTTTTGTCTCTTTGTTGTAGACGTGACATAATAGGGTGCAATCTTTGGTTGACCCGAGGTCAACTATTTGACCTCACCCCTGAACAGTGTCAGGCAGCTCTTGCCCTCGAATTCTCGGTCGCACATCGCCCAATACTTGCATTTTCCAATCTCGATGTCCTTTTGACTTTTACTCCTCGTTTGTTGGTCTTTTGTGCGGGAATGATTCCCCATCCATCGTTGCATCGAGCCGCGAGTTCTCTTCTGACAAAGTGTTATGCTGTTTAACATCTCCTATGACTTCATTCGGATTTTGATCCTCTTTCACTCTAGAAATCCCTAACCCTAGCTTGGATCGAGGTTCCTGGAGATAGCTGCTACCCTTTTTGTGGTTTGGCGAGCCTCCTGGTTTGAAGAATCGAGAGATCCGGCTCCACCGCTAGTTCCGTCCGCAGCTCATCTCGATGTGTGCTTCTGGTGAGTTTACTCCCCTTTATTTCTGTCTTTTGATTCCTTAGAGTAGCGATAGCATAGAGTCATCGCTTACCGCATTTAATTTTGTTCTATATTTCATAAAACTAAAAATTTTGTCTTGCCGGAGCTTCGGCACCGTCGCTCTGTTCCAACCATTCCCATCCCACTTGGCCTCACCTGACACTTCCATCTCCTTCCCCTTCGCCTGCTAAACATCCCACGCACCATCATTCCCCTCGATCTTGCACAAATCAAGAGATCCATGTCCCAAGTCTGCTGCTAGTCGGAGACACACTTCCTTGCTCCATTTCTCATCCATTCCGACCATTGAAGGCATATGTGGCTTCGGTTTTTGTCCACTGACTAACCTTCTAGGAATTGAAGAGAGAAATCGTCTTTGCAGGGGTCATCGAGCTCCAGCACTCCCTCCAGGTGTAGTAGCTCCGTTCGACCTTGTCGGTGTCCCTCGCATTCTTCTGAGACCATCAGTTGAAACAGAGGACCTCTACGAGAGTTTTGAGCCACCTTCGAGCTCCTGGAGGCGATCAACCACTGATAATGCGCAGATTGAAGCTCGTTGGGGGGAAAGTTCTTGCGTCGTTCTTCCAGCGTGCTTCTCCTCCATCTGATCAAGCACCCTTCTCCATACTCTACAGTTGTCGTTCGAACATCAAGCATCAACCCTCATATCCCCTCCTAGTATCTAATCTCAATCGTGGAAGATCGAACCAGTATCTACCGTCAGATGCGCGCTGCATGACAAGTGGAGCTTCTAGAGTCATCAGTCAGCGCACAATTAGGGGTATTTTGTAATAAACCCCTCGCACCTTTTTGTTAATTTTAGTGTATAAACATTTATGTAGTTCAAATACTTTTTCTACTATTTGTATTTAAGCCACCATACTTCCTATATTTGCATTTAGGTCCATTCCACATCACCTCGCATACTTGTGTGCATGAGGGGATGAGGAATTTTGCACTTGGACCCTAGGGCTTTTATTATTTAATTTCAATCCACTAATGTGTTTATGTAGTGTAATATTTTATGGCAAAATTGCATTTGGACCCCTGTACTTTTATTAAATTACAAAAATACCCCTCCATGTATATATTATAGGATATTTCTAAAAAATTTGCATGTTTGCTCCATGGATTTCTTTGTGGTGGTCAGATTTAGTCCTAGAACTTTAAATATTTACAAAAATACCCCTACCAGAATGTTTTTTTTTGTTTTTATTATGTGAAAAATAGTTCTCGGCCTTAAACATTTGGTAGAAAATTATATATTTTGGTTTAGCATTTGGAGGTTATTTTCCATTTATAAAAATTAAAAAACTGATCTATTATTCCGTTTTTGCAGTAAAACACTCATAAAAATATAAAAATATTTTGAAAAATTACAAAAAAATGTCTTCTATACATTATTGTATTGTGAGCCTATAAATTAAAAAACCATAAAAACTGAAAAAGGAAAAGCCAAAAATTAAAAAGCTCCAAAATTCAACTAAAAATCATAAAAAAATCTAAAAAATCGAAAAATTGAGTTTTCTATTTGTAAATTTTGTTTACCATATTTTCTATTAATAATAAATAGTTTTCGAAAATTTTAGGCCTTTTTAATATTTTAAAATTCTAAAACAATAAGACCTATTTATCCTATTCACTTTTTGCCTTATTTAATCAAATGAAAATACAAAAGAATTAGTAAAATTGCTAGAAAAACACAAAAAATAGATAAAAATATAGAAAAGATAAGAAGATGTTTGTTGGTAAATTTCGAGTATTTATAGGTATTTATATCTATATACCAGCCTTTATAGTATACTTATACTTATATATACTTATGTTACTCCTATTATTATTATTTATAAATCAGAAAATACAAAAATTACAAAATTAAAAAAAATGAAAAAATATTGAAACAAAAATCCACAAAAAATAAATAATTAAAACCCACAAAAAATCTAAAAGTCCTAAAAATATCCAAAATCATCTATTTACTTTCTCTGCCAACTTTTGATTATCTATCCTTAGTTTTTTCCTGTGTTCAACCCATACTATACTTGTGCACTATACATCTATTTGTAGGGTATAATAAATTTTGATTCACACTTGGTTACTTTTGTGCGTGGATTGTTATTCAATTTGACTCTTGTGAGGGGTCGCGTAAGCGACATTTTATCTTCGCCTTCCGTGAGGATATTATTTTAGACCCTCACAAAAGTCATCTCAACAAATGACGTCATTGTTAGGGAACAACGCGTACGATAGAATTTTGGGTCATTTTCCTTCATTGTTTTTCTTTATTTATTTCCTCTCTTATTTGACATATTTGCTTACTTGTGCTATTGTGTTCTATTTGATTTTACTTGTGAGGGACTTCAAGACGACGACGACTGCCTTGGTGGTTGGAGCACCCAAGTCGAGGAGGCTTGGTCCTTCTACTTGTGGACCAAGAGGAGAGAGCAAGAGAGAGAAATACTTAGCATAGGATTTTTGTTTCTTTTGTGAGGGAGTGATTTATTTTCACACTTATTAATTTGTACTAATAGATGTACTTTCGACTTTGGACGTTCGGGCCCAATTTCCAAGTGTTTGTTCACTTGGGGGCTCATCGTTGGTTTTCGTGTTTTCTACCGTATTTATTTCTCTTGTTTCCCACTTTTGAGTTTTCCACCTTTCTTTTCTTTATTTTCTGTTAGTGAGCCATTAGATCTGGGTGTGTTTGCTTGGTGGCTAGGTTCACATCCCTAAGGCAATTCATGCACCTATAGATTACTTTGCGATTGGACATAGCTCAAATTTAATTGTTAGAACTTAGATTGATCATCGAGCACTAGGAAAGATAACATACAGTGCTTGCAGGACTCGTTGTAACGAGCACCGAGTTGTCTCCAAGACTGGACTTTTTTATGATCATTCTAGGGATTAACGTTTCGGTTCTTCACGATAATAGCACTGCCTATTCTTAGGACGATTTCATTTATTACATTTGCATATAGACTAGGTTTAAAAAGTTCTACCTTGCATCCTGCATGGAGAAAGCAGGGAATCACTGTAAGTATTCTATCTGAGCATTCATCATTATTTTCTGATTTACATTGCATTTGCACCTTCTCCCTCTGATTTTGCCAACCTAGGCAAAAAGAAAATCTATAAAAATGTTAGGTGCTTGCATTAAATCTACTCAAACCAAGTGATAACACAAAAAATTTTAAAAAGGGACTACTAAATATACTTAACTTAAATAAAATTAATTAATTGGACTCATAGCATAAGCAAAGCCCTAATTTGTTTTTAGGTATTATTGCGGAAGGTCTCCTTCTCGAGAGAGTGAGCGCTATCGTAAGGATTAGAGCTAGAAACCCAGTCTATAATTGTCTTGTGTATCGCATGGATTTCTGAAGTATTGGCGCTTTTATCATAAGTGGACGAGTAGGGCATGGTCAATGATGATGTTCTAACCTTGTCGAGAACATCGACCTTGTTCGAAGTACTGAACTTAGGCCATGCCTTCACATGTGTGTCTGTCTCATCGTCTTGTATCCAAGAAGGTCATTGCACGCCCGTGGGTGATTCTGTTGCGAGCAAGATCTGAAGTAGTGGTTTCGCCTATCGACTTACTCCATTTTATTTCTTTGGCTGAGTAGGGATCGAAGAAGAGTTACAAGGACATCAAAAAAAGTAGACTACATGTTACAAAGGAGGAGGACGTGTATCAGATACTTTTCTAGCAATACTCTCACACTTATAAGATTAGTACTTTAAGGACTCGTTAAAGGATAACTGCCAGAAAATCAATCTAAAACTCACAAAGATAATTATCGAAGCTTCACTACTTCACGAGTTGAGATGGTGAATCCAGTGTATTGAGGTTTGATTGATTAGTTTTTTTAAGGTCAATATCCAAAAATATTATTGCGCCCTTGTGCCATTTTTCATTTCATTTGCATATTTCCTCCTGAATCCACACTCACTTTGAGTCGTCTACTCTTTTACACTCCTTTTATTTCTATTCATCTCCATATCTTTCATACATTATCTATATCCTTTTTAACCCTCTCAAGATGTCGTCCCACGGATAATTTAGTCAGGACTCTGCCGACACCCACATCGATTTCATGTCGCCAACAACTTCAATAATGAGGGGTGATCTCCAAGAAATAGGTTCAGACCTTGTGAACTTCTCCTTGGACTCCTTAATCCTTTCTTCTTTCAATGCCTTCCTTTCTCCAATAAATCCATTGTTCAAGAAGGACTTGCAGCATGAGTTAGCGCTCCCTCTTCAAATAAACCGGAATTACTCTCGTCCCCGAACCAAGCCCTTTTGGATGGAAATTGATTTCAGTCAATATCCTATGCTCCATTCACAACCATATGGGATTAACCTTAATCCTAGACTTCTCTCTACATTTGTTGCTCAGACATAGACTAATCAGTTTATTTCACCATGCAGATCATCAACTTGTTCAAGAGCCAAAACTTCATTCAGATCCTCAGATGGCTCGTACAGGAAGAGGAAAGGGATTACAGCCCCAACGGGCTGAGCAACCAGATTAAAGGGAAGGGTAATATACTAACACAAAATGAAGTCAACGGTCACCCAGCTCCTCACATCTATCCAAGCAATCCAATAGCAGTTGACTAACCAAGGATTAGTCCAGGCCGCTTTCCAAGACATGTTGAAAGATTTGAGGAGGAGGAGGAGGGCTGATGAAAGAGATGCCTGGAGAGAGGATGAACTTCATCGAGAAGACGAGATCAACAAGAAGGATGCTGAGGACAATGATTCAGTAGGTAGACCCTATAACAAGGGAAGAGAGGCGAGACCACCGCAGCCAAAGCCCACACTAAGCAAAATTACAACCCTAGGGTTGACCATGTCACCGAGTGGATCCAGATTCCACCCATCCATGCCCATTTTAAGCCGAAGCCGCAGGTCTTGTCTCTACTCCCGTCCTTCCACAGGAACACAACAGAAGAGTCGTACATCCACTTACAACAATTCGACTACATCAGTGAAACAACTCACTACCCCAATATCCCTCTAGGGGTAGTCAATATGACTACATTCCCCTTTAGCCTCCAAGACAAGGCACTTTATTGAGTGAATCATCTGGGGAAGGTATTGACCACATGAGAGGAGCTGAAGTCTGCCTTTTTGCACAGATTTTACCCTCTTAGTTACTTGAATCGGATACATGCCCGTATCTCCAGTTGTGTCCAACAATCCAACGAAATGATTCATGAAGTGTTATAAAGATTCAAACATCTACAAGAGAAGTGTCCCCACCATGAATTTTGAAGACCGGTCTCGTCCAACACTTCTTCGGTGGGTTGACACTGGAGAGCCAAAAGCTAGTAGATGTTGCTCGTAGTGGCTCATATTTTAACAAGGATGAGGATGCCATCTGGGACATTTTTTTAGTAGATGGTCGAAGGAGAAGCCACGCATTCCTCATCCCATGCATACATGAAGATGCCCACAGCTATTCACAAGCCAGTCAACATGGTTGCTCATACAGAGGACATGGACGAGAGCTCGAACATGAGCATTATAGGGAGCTACTTGTCCAAAGTCGATATCATTGAGAAGAGGTCTCAGGACCTAGAGAAATTATCTGTCATCAAGAAGAGGACCAGGGCTTGGAGAAGCTCAATTTGATTTCCCAATAGCTGGAGCAGCTCCTTTGGGCATTGAATTCCAATGCCCACTGCTGAAACCCCCACTGAGTAGAAGGAGCCAACACCAACACAATCTCCTCAATCGAGTCTCCCACTGCCCCAACCCGTCTAGCATGTATATTACATGCAGACCCCAGAGTAGTCCCCGCAGTCCTAGACACAGATGGTTGTTTACCAACTAGAGTCCTAGCCTGCCTATCACGAGCAGTTCTCTCTGCCCCTGCCACTCATCCAAGAGATAAATCGTGTTTGGAATAAAGAAGCGCAACTGACACGTCCTTAGGGACAACCCCAGGGTTAGAACATGGGCAACAATCCCTATCACCAGCAACAACAAGGAGGAAGATCCTACCAACCCTCTCATCAACAACAACCTCCGCATTATGGGAACAACTGGAGGCAAGGATACCAATAGGATCCGTAGCAGTCTGACTACAAGAAGCAGAGTTGCCACCAGCAGCAACTGACTGCCCATTATCAGAATCAATGTTCTAGTCCTCCTCAATATTCTTCCTACCCTCCTCCTCAATATCAGAACCATCAAGGTTACCAACAACAACCTCCCCTATAGTATCAGAGGCCTACACATGCTGACTCCTCTGAGGTAGTGCCGGTTAACCCAACCATGGACCGTCTAGCTCAGCTGATCAAGAACATCTGAGATTAGCCAGAAAATCGAGGACCTAACAACTACGAAGGTTGTCATTCCAGCTCAGGTCGAGGCAAACCCGAACAACTTCGATCGCAAGGAGCAGGTAGCCGGTAGTGTCCAACTCGATTAAGGTGATCTTAATTGCATTTTATCTAATGTTTTTACTCTTAAGAGTGGTAGAAAACTCCGGCCATCGGTGACGACGGAAGGGAAGAACATTGATTTTGGCAACGAGACGTCAACCCAACCAGTAGATGGGCTAAGCACCATTGGGTTCAATGAGAGATTTGCGAATCTCGAGTAAATATCCCCCCAGCCAGTCATCTTCGATGGAAAAAGAACTAATGAGAGTAAGGAATTCAATGAGGCGCTAGTTTTACGATGCACGCAAAATGTGCGGAGTAAACTCACACAATACAAACATAATACAAAACCCTCAAATTCACCAACTTAACACATGATAGTCGTAAAGGTTCAGTCAAGTTATCATGTCAATTTTAGTTGGTGATAAAATAATCTTTGAAAGAGTTAACAAGCTGTGAGTTGCATGTACTTCCCTACGGATTGGCATGGTTCTTACAACTAGTTGGACCTACTTTCAACCAGTATAGGAGTAAGTATGGACTGTATAAATATGGTTAATCGTTCCTTGAGGACAAAGCCTTTAAGACATCCTCTAAACCTCCCACTCTGCTAAGGAAATCCAGACCGTTTATCGGCTACCCGAAGATCCTCATTGAGAAGTAGCTAATTCCCCAAAAAGAAAGAACCAGTAGTATGTAAGAAAATCCAGGCTTGGCTCTATGCTAGTATCGTCTCTCTCTCACTTGCAAGTAAATCATACAGTGAGGGCTTTATGCACCCATAAAACAACGTTCTTTTTATTGCAGTTTTTTTTAATCGACATGCTCAATTCAGTCCAAAATTAAATTAAGTTATCACTTGAAATTTAATCTGAACACACAAACACGTCTACCGTTCAGCCCCAATTTCTTTTTAATTCTTAAGTTATAAAATAAGGGAGGAGTCGGAAATCAGTATGCAAACGTAAAACAATGATGCATGCTCAGAAGAAGGTATACTTACAGTGACTCCCAGCACTCTTAATGTGTTATACATAACTGAATTTTTAAAATTTACACTAAATGCATGAAGATAGAGAAAACTATATCTAAGCAATATACTATTAGTGGGGAAGAAATGAGTTTGATTTGGCTAAGTTGTACGTTGCTATGTATGTCTCATTAAATAATCTCAGAAGATGTGAATCCTCCAAGATGTGTGACCTAAACTACGATTAGCACAAACAAATTTTCAATTAAATATCCAGGTGCCTATCATAATTTCGCCACTCAAGTCGGTCCCCACCCTCATCGAAGAGTGAAATAAGCCCAACACACCACAAAATAATGTCCAAGTCTAATTACACATGCGAGATTCTGAACGAAATCCGTTAGAAATTTTACAGTTAAAGAAAATGCAGAAAAAAATCCTAAGGACTCTATACTCACTCACGACTTGACTCGATCTTAAATTTATGTGATTCCTTCAGTCGACTATTTTTCTAGAAAATACCGATCTCTAAAGCTCCTGAGTTGCTCAGTTAAATGGTTGCTCCTTCGTGTCGGGTCCCTCACATAAAAATAAGATGATGGTCAAAGAGATAGACATAAAATAAAGCAAATAAATAAATAAATAAATGCTGGAAAATAAATGGAACAACATTCATAAGAAAAATCGGGGGTCAGACTACCCGGGGATGGAAAACATAAAATCTGGATGTTCTGAAATAAACTAATCCATGCCTCCCCGACAACAGCGCCATTTGAAAAACCCTAAAATCTCCCTTTTAGTAGTGTCAAATTAATGTTCGATTTTTGTTCGTTCGTTACAGTTATTGGCAAAATCGGATTTATCGAAAATTGTAATATAATTAATTTTCTAGTTAAAGCAGGTGGTAAAAAAATTTTTACTTGAGAAAGCCTAAGGTCGAACTCAGGGAGGCAACTTTCTCCTTAGATTTATTTTTAGTTGATCCAGAAACTAGGTTTTCATGGATATATTTTTTAAGTATTTTGAAATGCAAATGAAAATGCAATGCAATTTCAGTCTAGTTTAAGGGTTAAAATGCAAATTTCAATCAATTCAAATCCAAAAGTTCTCAAACTTAGCCAAAAGTTGAATAATGATGAAATTAAGATACTACAATTTTTTGGAATTTTGTGACTCAATATGAATTTTCTGTGAATTAAAATATGTAGACTAGGTGATTTTCACAAAGTTAATTTTAATAAATAACAAACCAATTTATTTTCAGGAACTACAATTAACCTATATGAGTTTATTTGAGAAGAATCCAGAATAAATGATTAGATCTCAAAAGTAATTGATTTATGACCTATTAAAAATTAATTATGTGAAACACCAATGAATTTTATTTTGACCTCGATATGCATGCAAATGGGATGATTTTGGGGCAAAATGCAGAAAACGTTGAATCTAGCTAGTGTGAATTTTTCAAGAATTTTTGGAGCAATAATTAGTTTAATAGAAAATTAATAATATGCGGTGGGTAAAATATGATATATTCTACTAAACAATTTATATTAATTAAATCACAGCTCACAAAAATATATTCAATCATCCACAATAACAAGCATAAGTTTCTCTACAGTGCACAATTTTTAGAATCAGAAAATGATGCTAAATGAAGGTTAAAATGATGCCCAAAGACAAGGGCCTAAATGCAATTACAAAAATAAAATTGATAAATAAACATGCACAAGAAATGAAGTGCAATTACCAATACTTGAGAGGGTATGTATGCAATTTTCTCATGCAGGGGACGTGCTTTCCACGTGAGAGTCTTGAGCCAGGGATGTACGTGTTATTTGCGGAAGAGTAGAGGTCCTCTGGTGCAATTTCTCTACCAAGGCATGTGCAAAGCACGTGCCTTCTTGAAGTGGGTACGAGCACACTATGAGGATCCGCAAGGTGCTCCATGCAAATTTTCTGCACCTCACGTGTGTTGCACGTGAGGTGGGAGATGAGGATGAGGTGGCGGAGTTTTGTGGGCATCGAGGACTGATACGGTGTCTGCAGCTGAGTCGAAGGCGAGGGCTGCAAGTGTTCGAGGTGCCTCTAGTGCTAGAGTTGTGAAAGGGATGTCAAGGGTTGCGCACCAGGTCGATGTGGTTGACGAGTTGACAGAGGGGTGGTGCTTCACTAGGCTGACTTGCTAATAGGTGGAAGGTGAAGTATGAGCTTGTGGCTCGAGGTGCGGCCAAGAGAAGTGGTGGAGGGGATGCATGATACGGGGCCAGTGGCACGATGAACAGGAGGATGTGTAGCGTGTGAAGGCAGACGTTGATGTTGACGGGAGAAAACTGGACCTTAGGCGATACACGCCCGAGGTCTAGGGAGGAGACTGGAGGCACGACGTGTTGTCGACGTGGCTGCGAGGCGAGGTGCATCCAGGAAGGGTGTCACGTGCGAAATCATCGAGAAGTGATGGAAGCGAGGCTCGATGACATCCTACGTGTGGGAATGAAGGGGAGGGGGCGTACTAACGATGATCGTGGGTGTGTGCCCCGAGTTGTAGCTCGTAAAGGTGGAGGTATAAATGGAGATAAGTGGTGGGCTAGTGGTAAAGCTGACCGAGTAGAAGGAGATGAAGAAAGTGATGGAAGAAAAGAAGCAAAAGAAGGAAGACAGAGGAAAGCAAAAGATGCAGAGGAAGAAGAGATGGGAAAGAACAAGAATAACATGAGAATAAGGGTTCTGTGGTTGTGCCTAGAAGAAGAACCAGGGATTGTCCTCAATAGTCACTTGACGTAGCGGCAATCCAGAGCTAGGCAACTATGTAGAGCGGCTGCTGCAAGGTCACTAGAGACGATGTACCTTGGATATCGCCCAGAACACCGATCGTCGCTCACGCTGGCTCTTTCTCTCGATGTCACTAAGAGAGAATCGGAGCTCAAGTCTCCCAAAATAGTGGCGGAAGATATGGGCGTTCGGGGATGAATCCCTTTTAAGGGCGGTTGGAGAGCATGGCTAAGATGGCCAAGGTCTAGTTCATGATGGGGAGGATGCGGAAATTAGGGAGGTGGTTAGGCGAGAGGGAGATGGAATCGTGGGTGATCGAGTGGTTGCCGTGTGAAGTGCTGAGGAGAGATTGAGGGTGTGGTTGTACGGGTCGAAGGTGATGTGGGAGCAGTTGGGAGGTAGAGAGAGGGGCGCAAGTCCATGGCAGGCCCGGTCGCGTGAGGTTACGGTGAGGAGAGAGGAGGAGTATGCGAGATGGGGAGGGGAGAGGTGGTAGTTGTGCGGGTCGCGCGATGAGGGGCGCCGCTGCAAGAGGCAGGGAGAGGGTGCAGGTGTTAGCCATGTGAGCTCGAGGCGAACCATTCCAACAATAAATGTTATTGTAATGTTTGATCTATCAATAAAAGTTGTGGATTCTTTCACTCCCTTTCTTAGAATAAATGAATGAATGCACTATAAGGTCCCTCTGTACAATTAGGGTTATGTACCATGGCCATCTTAATAATCATACAGCAGTTGATTCATTAATAGAATCACAGAGGCTGGTGTTTAGATGAAAATCTAAGGAGTTAGATTGAGGACTCATCAAGCACCATCAAATGATTGTTAAGAGATGATCTCCAGCCTGAGTAGGAGATGGCAATCCTTTCTCATATAGATTGATATCTGACCGACCTCTTGAAGCAGTTCTTTGCATGGAAATAGAGATTTGGAGGTGTCATATTAGTTAGGTCAAAGAGTTGTATTAACGAGATCGAGATAACCACAGTCCTATATCGTATACTGTCATGATATAGGCACGCATCCTTTGACTAGAGACAGATGTGTTACTATATGTCAGAGTGTGTACGTTTGGCAGACCAATAGGTTGATGACCTAACCAAGGTCTTTACACCGACGAGCTGGTGTGCATGTAAGGGCATACGAGTAATACGATCTCTCAAAGGGATCATACAGGTTCACTTCTGAACCGGAACATATGAGCTCACTCATGAGGTATTGGGACCGATCAAATTCCATGCATGGTCGTCATGCTTTGGAAGCATGACAAGAATTTGAAGGTATGATATATGTTTTTGGAAAGCATATGATCGATACCAAATGCCAATGACCAAGATTGAGAAACTTGATGATGAAACCCTGAAGATGACAGTGTAAAATTAATCTATATCTTCAAGTTTATCATAGGACTTTCAGTATGTAGGACGCATAGGTATTAGGAATACCTAAGGGTGATGCGATCATAAACGATTGTATAACCTTGATGCTTCCATTCTGAGGGAGTGATGAAACAAGTCTGGATTTTAGTGACTCCTCTCAGTAGAAAAGTAATATAATCTTGGTCCAAGTGTTGGACATTGATCTGAATGAGATTTAGATAGAATGAGAAGATTAGATTTGCGGCCTTGATTAAATCAAGCATCTATGAGAGGTCCGTGAGATCTGGATTTGAGATTTGATCTCAATATCCAAGTCACTATATGTGGAACAATACAATCGCCATGTCCTTATCTCCAAGTATCTGCGGAGAAAGTGCATTATTCTTGAAAGAGTTCAATAATAATTCCAAAGTTGAATTAAATCTAAGCATTGAGAAATGAATAATTAAATGTGATTTAATTATCATGAATAATGAGAATTTGATTCACATTATCTGAATGCATGAGAATGATTATCCAATGAAATTACATGTGATTTAAGTATTGTGGATATGGATAATGTGGATAGCAATATCCAATTATCCATTTATATTGTAAATACGATTTATAATATATTAGAAATAGAGTTATGTGATTTCTATTTGTTAATTAATTATTAATATGAATTGGATTCACATTGAATGATTAACTGAAAATATAATTACATTTAGCTTTGGGTTGTGAATGAGATTCACATAATTTCAATGGCTTGATTGAAATTTTTCACAAGATAATTGTGAATTATTTTTGTGAAAAATATTAGAACAAGAGTTATTATAAATTAAGGAAATATCATGAGATAATGAGATCTCATGGTAATTAGAGTAGAAAGACCCATTCCACTCAAGAAGAGCGGACGACTACAAGACTCCATGTGGAGAAGAGTAGTCGTCCCCCTTATTTTAGGGAATGATGTTAGTCTCCTCATTATCTCTTTTCTAGTCAAAGATGATTTGAATTCAAATTTATTTTTATTGATTTATCAATATAAATTAATATAAATTAAATCATTTGATGTTGTGTTTTTACAACAACATCTTAGCCATTGAGAGAAACACAAATCAATCTCATCCATTGATTATGTGTTATCCATGGATTGGGATCCAAGGACTACCAAAACCCTATATAAGAAGAGGAACCCTTTTCTCTTTGAGTTACGCAATCTCGAAAACGTCTCTCTCCCTCTCATTCTCACGCATATCCCCTTCCTTCTCTTTTGGAGTGGACGTCCACTCTCATAAAAGAGAGAAGGTCACCTTCGTCGTCGTGCCCGCATCGAAGACTCTTGGATCTCCGTCTTCTTTAGTGTGTGGTGCTTGTAAAGAAGGCGTTCGATCTCTTTAGACGAGAGCAGGATTTCCAACGCTTGGTTCAACGACTTGGAATTCGAGAAGCACGCGACTCATCCCCGCGCTCGCAAGCGTATCCTTCGATGGATCGGAATTGAGACAGGAGGTCTCTTCGCTTAGAGGCTCGATCGCAACCATTCTCTAAGAGATATTCCTATATCTTTTATGTGGTTTGATGAAACTATCCATGAAGTGTTCTTGGATCATGTGGTTTTATCGTAGAAATTTTTTACATTCCGCTGCAGCGAGCCACTAGTATGACTAGTCGCTCGTGATCGTATACGATACGATCCACATACGCTTCTGTGATGTGCTTCAGGATCATCCCATATCCTTCAACTGGTATCAGAGCCATGTTGGAGGTTTTGGATACGATCCATAAACCTAGGAAGATTTGGGCTCGTGAGGGTTTGTGAAAATGTTTATCGCATTTCAATTTTCGCAGCTCTATTTTGTGATTAATTTTTACCTGTTTAAAATGTTTAAACAATAATTTATCACATGTTCCCCATTAAATAAGGAAACCTTAGAATTTGAGTTTACATAATTTGGATTCCGTTTGCTCAAGTTATGATTCTTTTAATGACCATATGTCCACTGTTTCGGGGATGGTGAATAATGACGTAATTAAGGAGTTAATTACTGTTTTAAAATACCTAGAAATGCATGCTAATCACATGGTTTCTGTTTTAAATCAAATTATCAAACTCTTGAATCTGATTTTGCTTAATTTGGATTTAAAATGAATGAGTTATGATAATTTTAGTTAGTGAGGATCACTGCTAGAAATTGCATGTTTTATCAAAAACCTTGTGATTGTCATTTAAGAACCTTGTGAAATTAATGATTAATTTCCAGGAATAAGTATGGATAAAATTTAGGAAATATTAGAATGATAATTTTTACCTTAAATGACATTACAACCAATAAATGACTAGATATATCTAGATCACCAATTGGTTACTTGATACACTTTCAACAAACACGTTACTTGAATAGGTTTGGGAATTTGTCTAGAAAATTTCCTTATAATCAAAATGGCTTTGATTATACTATATGGTATAATTTTGGTTGAAAACCCGATGAATATCTCAAGTACACAATGATCGATTTGGCATTATCCTTTCCTGAGGTGGATTTGGTGTCTAGTCGGGGAGCGTTGGGGTAGCAGGCTACGCCGTGTGCGGTCTGTCCCACTCCCGTAGGTATTGGCCATGACAGTGGGTAGGGACTTGATAATGCTGGAGAAATGAAGGTGATAATTATTAAAATTCGGATTAACACGTACATTAAGATAATACCATTTTTTCAAGTAACAATAAAGTTTGTTGATTGAATTGGAATGATAATTGATTTAATGTGATTAAATGAATTATATCCAATAAAAACACTTTATTATGAATAGATGTGTATTTCCCTTGGAAGAACTAATTATATGAATATGATTCATGATAATTAATCGAAATTTGAATAATAAATGGAGGATCACATAAGTGACATCTATAGTCTCCTATCAAGGCGAAGGGTTTCGTCGCTAGATATTGTATGTAGGAGAGGCCTGTCCGAAGTGACAACTCCTGCATATAATCTATTTGGATCGGGCTCTTCTCTTCTCGAAAGAGTAAAGACGTATGCATAGTGACCCCAATATGAAGTCCTCGTATTATTGGGTCCATATTGGACTGCGCATAGCGAGTTGTATTCCTGTTGACAGTTGGTTCAATTAACAACGGATCAACATCACCTTAGGGGTGGTGGGCTCGGGTGTTAAAGACCAAATTGGGAAATGCAAGTTGGACTAGCAAGGCAGAATGTGTTCCCACTTCTTTTTATCTGAGTTGCAAGTTCTCATATTATTGGGATGTGACAAAGATAAAGAGGAGATCCCAGATCTTGCTAGACATGTAGCGGTAAGTGTATCTCTTGCTTTGAAAGTAATTAAGGGAATTAACTTTCAAAGTTGAAAATGCAAGACTAAATTGATTAAAAATTCCTTAATCAAGGATTTGTGATTGAATATATAATTATTTATATGTTCTAATATAGTTCATTCTTTTCTTAATTTTAGAAAATGAAATCTATGAACCCACTTAGCAAGCTCCTGGAGGTCAATCAGTTGACCAGACCAAATTATTCAGATTGGATCTGAAATTTAGATCTTGTCCTTTCTGTTGAGCGCATCTCCTATATGCTATCAAAGGACAAGTATGCAGACCCAAAGACTCCAGAAGAAATCTCTTTTAATGAGAAATATGATGAAGATCCTAATCTAGCAAGATGTAATATTCTGGGTTCATTGTCCAATGTGCTTCAGAAGCAACATGTATAATGAAAGAACTTATTCGCTGCAAGATGGAGGAAGCGACCTCTATCAGATAACATGTACTCAAAATGTTTGGGTACATCTCTGAGCTAGAAACCCTAGGAGCTAACATGGACGCAGACATGCAAGCTGACTTCATTCTGTTGTCACTCCCTAAGTCTTTCAACAACTTTGTGGTTGCGTACCACATGAGCAAAGTTTATTTTACTATTGTTGTGTTGTTAGCTGCATTAAAGTCTATTGAAGACATAATGAAGAAGGATAGCCCCTCTGGCAGTGCAATGGTTGCACAGGTCAAAGGAAAGCGCGGTCGGAAGCATGGTTCTCGGAAGGGCCCTACCCAGAAGAGAAAGAAGAAGAGTCAAGGAGTTGGCTCATCTACCGATGCATCCATTCTGATAGCATCAAAGAAAAACGATGTATGTCATCACTGTAAGAAGCCGTGGCACTGGAAGCGTAATTGTATGGATTATCTGAAGTCGGTCGACAAAGGTAAATCCCCAGCAGGTATGAAATCTACTTTTATCATTGAAACTAGTTTTCTTGTTGGATAAGAAGGAAGTTAGATTATAGATTCGGGTGCTTCTGTTCATGTATGCAATTTGTTGCATTTGTTTCAAGAAACTAAGAATCTTGATGAAGGGGAGTTTGTCGTCCAAATGGGATCCGATGCAAGTGTTGCAGTAGTCACCGTCGGGACCTGCTGACTATTGTTATCTAGTGGAAGAGTCCTAGTACTTAAAGAGTGTCTTTATGTACCCAAAGTCATAAGGAATTTAATATCTGTATCTAAACTTGTTAGAAGTGGATATTCATTCCTTTTCTGTAATAAAGTAGTCATAATTCATTATGATAAATATATTGTGGATGGTGTTTGACTTCTGGTGGAATCTATGAATTGTGCATTGATGAACATGTCATGAATGTTATTACCACTAAGAAAAACCCTAAAAGGTCCAGGAAGAATGGAAATCATTCAAAAATGATTTGGCATCAAAGTCTTGGTCATTTATCTGTTGATAGGAACAATAGATTGATAAAGGATGGACCCTTATATTTTCTGAATGTTCAACCTTTTCCTTCCCGTGAACATTGTATTCGAGGAAAAATGACTAGATGCCTTTTAGTAACAAGGTTACAAGAAGAGAAGGTATTCTTGACCTTATACATACTGGTGTATGTGGTCCCTTCAGCACTGTGATTCGAAATGGATATCGATATTACTTGATGTTTATTGATGACCATTCAAGATACGGGTTTATCTTCCTATTACATCATAAATCTGAAACCTTTGAAAAGTTCAAAGAGTTCAAGGCTTTGGTAGAGAATCAAACCTATAGGAAGATTAAACGGATTCGATCTGACTGAGGTGGTGAGTACATCTAAAATGAATTCAAGGAATACCTTAAAGAGAATGGAATTGTCTCCAATATCACTCCTCTTGGAACCCTCCAACTTAATGGTGTTGTTGAAAGACGCAACAGGACCATCATGGATATGGTCTGTTCAATGATGAGCAAAGCACATTTACCACTTAGTTTTTGGGGATATGTAGTAGAGACTGCAATACATATCTGAAACAAGATTCCTAGCAAATCTGTGCCTAAGACTCCTAATGAGCTCTGGTATGGAACCAGACCAACTGTTAAACACTTGAGGATTTGGGTTTTCTTGGTCCATGTGAAGAACATGGACGCAAGTAAGCTATAATCTCGCACCAGAGAGTGCAACTTCATTGGGTATGGTAAAGATGGTATTGGATATCAGCTTTATGACCCTGAGACCCAAAAGGTCTTGAGATGTTAGATTTCTGGAGGATGACTTCCTTTAAAGTCAAGACAAAAATGAAGTAGAGGAACTCATTGAATACCATGAGGATTCTGAGCTTCCTAAATCAGAAACTGAAGAGATAAATAAAGATGAAACACCCATACCTCTTCGAAGGAGTTCAAGGCTGGTTGCACTACCTGAAAGGTATGGATTTCATGTGTCAGGAGAGACTGACAATGATCCTACTTCATTTGATGAAGCGCTCGTGGATCATGACATGGATAGATGGGTTAGCATTGAAGTCAGAGATTGACTCCATGCGTAAGAATGGTGTATGGACCCTAGAGGATCATCCTAAAGTGGTAAAACCTATAGGGTGTAAATGGATCTTCAAGAGGAAAAGGGGACCTGATGGGAGAGTAAAGACTTTCAAGGCATGGCTCGTGGCCAAAGGCTACAAACAGAGAGAGGGAATCGACTACAATGAGACATTCTCTCCTACTGCTATGCTTAAGTCCATCAGGACACTGCTAGCTATAGCCACATCTCTTGACTACGACATCTGGTAGATGGACGTCAAGACTTCTTTTCTCAATGGATACCTCGAGGAGGATATCTATATGGAGCAACCACAGGGCTTCATAACCGAGGAAGGTAAAATATGCAAGCTGATGAAATCCATCTATGGGCTCAAACAAGCTTCTCATAGCTGGAACATCAGATTTGACGAAACCATAAAGAGTTATGATTTTTTGCAGAATCCTAATGAACATTGTGTATATAAGAAGTTAGTGGGAGCGCCATTGTGTTCATTGTGCTTTACGTAGCTGACATCCTTATCATTGGGAATGATACAGGGATGATGACCAGTGTTAAGATTTGGCTGTCTCATACCTTCGAGATGAAAGATCTTGGAGAAGCCTCTTACATCTTAGGTCTGAAGCTGTCAGAAACCGAGAAAAGAGGATGTTTGGATTATCACAACATGGGTACATTAAGAAGATTCTCGAACATTTCCGTATGGATAGTTATAAGAAATGTTTCCTCCCCTTAAGTCATGGTATACATCTGTCTAAAGGGATGTCTCCTCAAACTGTTGAGGAAAAGAAGGCCATGGCTGGATGCCCCTATGCATCAGTTGTATGAAGCTTAATGTACGCCATGATGTGTACAAGGCCAGATATCTGCCATGCAGTGGGAGTGATAAGTCATTACCAGTCCTGCAATGGAGAACAACATCAGAATGCATTGAAGAATATTTTTCAAGTATCTAAGATGGATGCAAGATCACATCTTGGTCTATGGAGATGGTGATATCTAAGTCTTGGGATATACAGATTCAGACTTCCAGTCGGATATAGATGATCGAAAGTCAACATCAGGGTTTGTGTTCATGTTGAATGGTGGTGTTGTGAGCTGGAGAAGCAAGAAGTAGGACACTACAACAGATTCAACAATAGAAGCGGAATACATTGCTGCATCAGATGTTGCAAAGGAGGTGGGGTGGTTGTGCATGTTTATTCTGGAACTTGGCGTAGTTTCCTCTGATACTCCCATCCCATTACTATGCGATAACTCAGGAGCCATTGCCCAGGCGAAGGAACCCAGATGGCATCAAAAGAGCAAGCATGTGGAAAGGAAATACCACATTATTTGGGAGATTCAAAAGCGTGGTGACATCATCATCACCAAGGTGGCCTCCGCTGACAATGTTGCTGATCCCTTTACCAAACCTCTGACACATAAGGTTTTTGACCAGCATGTAATGGGTATGGGTTTAAGGATTGTACCTGAATGGTTCTAAGGCCTGGTGAGAGATTGTTAGCCATGTGAGCCCGAGGCGAACCATTCCAACAATAAGTGTTATTGTAAAGTTTGATTTATCAATAAAAGTTATTGATTCTTTTTCACTCCTTTTGTGAGGTTAAATGAATGAATGCAGTATAAGGTCCATTTATACAATTAGGGTTATGTACCATGGCCATCTTAATAATCATACAACTGTTGATTCAGTAATAGAATCATAGAGATTGGTGATTGGATGAAAATCTGAGTTAGATTGAGGACTCATCAAGTACAATCAAATGATTGTTAAGAGATGATCTCCATCTTGAGTAGGAGATGGCAATCCTTTCTCATATAGGTTGATATCTGATCGACCTTTTGATGCAAGTCCTCTACATGGAAATAGAGATTCGGAGGTGTCAGATTAGTTAGGTCAAAGAGTTGACTTAACGAGCTCGAGATAACCACAGTCCTATATCGTATACTATCGCGATACAGTCACACATCCTTTGACCAGAGACAAATGTGTTACTATATGTCTGAGTGTGTACGTTTGGCAAACCAATAGGTTGATGACCTAACCAAGGTCTATACACTAGCGAGCTGGTGTGCATGTAAGGGCATACGAGTAATACGATCTCTCAAATGGATAATATAGGTTCACTTCTGAACTGGAAGACATGAGCTCACTCATGAGGTATTGGGACCGATCAAATTCCATGCTTGGTCATCGTGCTTTAGAAGCATGACAAGAATTCGAAGGTATGATATATGTTTTTGGAAATCATATGATCAATACCAAATCCCAATGACCAAGATTGAGAAACCTGATGATGAAACCCTGAAGAAGACAGTGCAAAATTGATACATATCTTCGAATTCAACATAGGTCTTCCAGTATGTAGGATGTACATGTATTAGGAATACATGAGGGTGATGTGATCATAAACGATTGTATAACCATGATGCTTCCATTCTGAGGGAGTGTAGAAACAGGTTTGGATTTTAGTGACTTCTCTCAGTAGAGAAGTAATCTGATCTTAGTCCATGTGTTGGACATTGATCTGAATAAGATTCAGATACAATGAGAAAAATATATTTGTGGCCTTGATTAAATCAAGCATCTATGAGAGGTCCGTGAGATATGGATTTGAGATGTGATCTCAATATCCAAGTCACTATACGTGGATACAATACAATCGCCATGTCCTTATCTCCAAGTATCTGCGGAGAAAGCGCATTATTCTTGATAGAGTTCAAAAATAATTCCAAAGTTGAATTATATATAAGCATTGATAAATGGATAATTAAATGTGATTTAATTATCATGAATAATGTGAATTTGATTCACATTATCTGAATGCATGAGAATGATTATCCAATATAATTAAATGTGATTTAATTATTGTGGATATGGATAACGTGGATAGCAATATCCAATTATCCATGTATATTATAAATATGATTTATAATATATTAGAGAGAGAGAGAGACTTATGTGATTCATATTTGTTGATTAATTGTTAATGTGAATTGGATTCACATTGAATGATTAATTGAAAATATAATTACATTTAGTTTTTGGTTGTGAATGAGATTCGCATAATTTCAAGGCTTGGTTGAAATTTTTCACAAGATAATTGTGAATTATTTTTGTGAAAAATATTTACAACAAGAGTTGTTGTAAATTAAGGAGATATCATGAGATAATGAGATCTCATGATAATTAGAGGAGAAAGACCCATTCCACTCAAGAAGAGTGAATGGCTACAACTCTCCATGTGGAGAAGAGGAATTTTCTCCCTTATTTTAGGGAATGAGGTTAGTCTCCTCATTATCTCTTTTCTACTCAAAGATGATTTGAATTCAAATTGGTTTTTATTTAGTTATCAATATAAATTAGATTAAATTAAATCAATTTGATGTTGTGTTTTGACAACAACATCTTAGCCATTGAAAGAAACACAAAGCAATCTCATCCACTGATTATGTGTTGTCCATTGATTGGGATCAATGGACTCCCAAAATCCTATATAAGAAGAGGCACGCTTTTCTCTTCGAGTTACGCAATCTCAACAATGTCTCTCTCTCCCTCTCATTCTCACGCATATCCCCTTCCTTCTCTCTTGGAGTCACCGTCCACTCTCATAAAAGAGAGAAGGTCACCTTCATCGTCATGCCCGCTTCGACAACTCTTGGATCTCCATCTTCTTTGGTTCGTGGCGCTTGTAAAGAAGGCATTCGATCTCATGAGATGAGATTAGGAGATCCATCACTTGGATCAACAATTTGAATTGCGAGAAGCACGCAACTCATCCCCGTGCTTGCAAGCATCTCCTCCGATGGATCAAACTTGAGACAGGAGGTCTCTTCT
Source organism: Ottelia alismoides (assembly GCA_037367405.1). Taxonomy (NCBI): domain Eukaryota; kingdom Viridiplantae; phylum Streptophyta; class Magnoliopsida; order Alismatales; family Hydrocharitaceae; genus Ottelia; species Ottelia alismoides. The sequence continues at coordinate 377,398 of JAZKJV010004593.1, forward strand.
CTTAGAGACGCGATCGCAACCACGCTCAAAGAGGTATTCCTATATCTTTTATATGGTTATATGAAACAATCCAAGAAATGTTCTTGGATCCTGTGATTTCATTGTAGAAATTTTTTAAAATTCTGTTGCACCGAGCAACTAGTGCGACTAGTCGCTCTTGATCGTATACGATACGATCCGCACACGCTTCTGTGATGCACTTGAGGATCATCCCATATCCTTCAAGTGGTATTAGATCTAGGTTGGAGGATTTGGATATGATCCATAAACCTAGGAAGATTTGGGCTCGTGAGGGTTCGTGAAAATTTTTATCGCATTTAGTTTTCGCAACCCTGTTTTGTGATAAATTTCGACAATGTTTAAAATTTTTAAACATGAATCTATCAGATGGATAATGTTCCCCATTAAATAAGGAAATCATGGAATTTGAGTTTACGTAATTTGGATTCTCTTTCTTATGTTATGATCCTTTTAATGATCATATGTCCACTGTTTCAGGGATGGCGAATAATGATGTAATTAAGGAGTTAATTACTATTTTAGAACACCTGGAAATGCATGATAATCACATGGTTTCTGTTTTGAATCAAATTATCAAACTTTGGGAATTGATTTTGCTTAAATTGGATTTAAAATAAATGAGTTATGCCAATTTTAGTTGGTGAGGATCATTGTTGCAAATTGCATGTTTTATCAAAAACCTTGTGATTGTCATTTAAGAACCTTGTGAAATTAATGGTTAATTTCTTGAATAATTATGTATAATATTTAGGAAATATTTGAATGATAATTATTCCCTTAAATGACATTGCCTCAACTAATAAATGATTACATATGATCTAGATCACCAATTGGTTACTTGATACACTTTCAACAAATATGTTATTCGAATAGATTTGGGAATTTGTCTAGCATATTTCCTTATAATCAAGTACACAATGATCGATTTGGCATTATCCTTTCCTGAGGTGGATACGGTGTCTATTCGGGTAGCGTTGGGGTAGTAGGTTGCGGATGTGCGGTGTGTCACACTCCCGTCGGTACTGGCCATGACAGTGGGTAGGTACGCAGTAATGCTGGAGAAATATTGGTGTATTTTCTAATTTTAAAAATTCGAATTAACACGTACTTTGAGATAATACCATATTTTTTAAGTAACAATCAAGTTTGTTGATTGAATTGGAATGATAATAGATTTAATGTGATTAAATAATTATGTCCAATTAAAAACACACTATTATGAATAGATGTGTATTTCCCTTGGAAGAATTAATTATATGAATATGATTCATGATAATTAATTGAAATTCGAATAAGAGGTGGAGTATCACATAAGTGACATCCATGGTATCCCGTCAAGGCAATGGGTTCCGTCATCAGATATTGTATGTAGGAGACGCATGTCTGAAGTGACAGCTCCTGCATATAATCCATTTGGAGCGGGCTCTTCGCTTCACGAAAGAGTAAGGACGTATGTGTATTGACCCAAATATGGAGTCTTCATATTATTGGGGCCATATTGGATTGCGCATAGCGAGTTCTATTCATGTTGACAGTGGGTTCAATTAATAATGGGTCAACATCACCTTAGGGGTGGTGGGCCCAGGTGTTAAAGACTGAATTGGGAAATGCAAGCTGGACTTGCAAGGCGAAATGTGCTCATGTTTCCTTTTATCCGAGTTGCAAGTTCTCATATTATTTGGATGTGATAAAGATAAAGTGGAGATCCCAGATCTTGCTAGAGATATAGCGGTAAGTGTATCTCTTGATTTGAAAGTAATTAAGGGAATTAACTTTCAAAGCAAGAGATAAGGAATTAACTTTCAAAGTTGAAAAAGCAATACTAATTTGATTAAAAATTCCTAATCAAATATTTGTAATTGAATATATAATTATTTATATGTTCTAATATAGTGCATTCTTAATTTCAGAAAATCAAATCCATGAACCCACTTAGCAAGCTCCTGGAGGTCAATCAGTTGACCGAACCAAATTATTCAGATTTGATCCGAAATTTGGATCTTGACCATTCTCTAAGCGCATGTCCTATGTGATATCAAAGGACAAGTATGCAGACCCAAAGACTCCAAAAGTCTTTGTACCATAGTGATGTAAAAAGTTCACCTCATCAATCATTAGTTGTATAAAACGTCTATTTCTTTTCATAATGCATAATGAATCAGTCTCAAAAGTGATAACAACATGAAATTGATTTCATGTTGCACCCATGATGGTGAATGGTGATAACACTAGATTCATGCACCTTATTCTTGTATACTATTAGCTTAAAGCTTAAACAAAATACTTGTAAATATCTATTAGTACCTACTTCTTGTAAACATACTTACTGAAATTATTCTTTGGTCCCGTAAGAAAGGAATACTTAAGTGTAGGAGGTAGCAGCTTCAACACTAGTAAAGAAGTATTCTCAATCAAATCAGGCTGAGATGTCATTGAATCTGGTTCCATGCTGCATGAAGGTGATGCTAGCTCTATAGTACTGGCCACCGACTATTCTAAACAAGGAGTTATATCACCAAAGAAACACGATAATTCTACCAAAGCCACACCCGACTCTAAATCCAAATTCTTTGACTATTCCTAAGAAGTAGGAACTAACAGATCAACAAATATATCTGAGTCCTCAAAAGAGTAGACAGATGATCATTTCTCGAGAACTCTAGCAACGCCTTGCAAACTGCATCATGTAACTACCCTCTCTAGATGAGAGGGTCTCACTTAGTCTTGTTGGTTCCATTGATTTCTATTGTTTCTCTTCTGATATATGCTACTTTCTTTGTGAAGCAGATCTATCAATTGGAAGTGCAACTTCCATCGAGGTTAGTCCCCACAAGTTCTTGGACCCCCATTTTCAGTCGTATATCTCTTTTCTATTTAGGCATTAGGACTGGCCATGTGATTTGAAGTTGTCCTTTTTTTTCCCTGCGGAAAACAGGAGAAGGATACCTTGAAATTGACTACCAAACCAGGCAGGCTAACCACCAAGTCTACATGTAAAATGTGCAAATACACCAAAAAGCATAGGGTAAAATGTGCAAATACACCAAAAAGCATGTAAAGCTACATGTGACTGCAACTCTGATGGACTAAAGTGCAAATATTAAAACTACAGGGTCCTTTCTGCAAAAAGTTATTAACTACATTTTACATTTATTGGACTAAAACAAATAAAACAAAGTGTGGGGTAAAAAGGAAATATACCCAAGCGATGCACATGGCGGCACATGAGTTGTGACGGCTCTAACGGGGCTCTACAAAGCTGATCTGACGGTCACGGAATGTCAGGGATGTGTAGTCAAATCTTCCACGCTAGGTCTAATATAACAATGCATAGTTGGCTGGAATATGCAGCTCAGATGGGGCCCATATCTGATCAGAGCGCCAAAGTTTGGGCACTTATAGACAACCCTGATCAAATCTAGAGTTCCATCTCTAGATCGAATGGCAAGGGAGGGTGCTGGAAGTACAAGACTTCGACAAGCTTCAATCGAGCATGTACGACGATCCACGGGTCAGATGAGCTCGCTGAAAGTTCCAACACCTTCATGAAGGCATTCCGCGTCGATTGGGATCCTCAGATGGGGCGGTGTCCAACTGGATGGTCGTAGTGGGGGTAGAGCACCTAAAGGGGCTCCACCATCTCAAACGAAGCTCACGTTGAACTTCCTCATGTGCACTAGTACCTGCAAAGAGTAGTATGACTCGGTGGTGTAGCCCTTGTTAAGTTATTGCATGTAAAAGCAGAGTGAAGCAGTGGGGGAGCGCGATTGATGTCTGGCAGAAATGGAGGAAAGACGTCTAGCCTAATCTCGCTCTGATGAGCGAGATTTCTGGGGGTCAGGTCGCGGGAGAGAGATGACGATGAGTAGAAGTGTCGATCGATACGGGCAAGGTGAGGGATGGAGCTCCATCAGCGGTGGTTGGAGCCAAGGTGGCAGAGATGGGAGATGAGCAAAATTGAATCGAACAACGGAATGGAAAAGGAATGGAGGATACCCGGGTATCCTACGGTGAATGGCAAAGTGACGCGGAGGGGAAGGTGAGGTCCTGACCTCGACTCCAGTGTGGAGGATGGAGGAGGCTGCACGCGACGGAGCTGCTCCGACCACGTATGAGCCGCCGCCAATCGTCCACCAAAAATCTCTCCAAAAGGGTCTCTGAAGATCCTGTCACGACCCTGAAGGTGGCTAAGGAGGAAATAGGCAGTGAGGTACGAGCTAGTGAGCGAGGGTGGCGGAGCAATGGATTTATAGGGGGTCTCCAGGGTCTAGAAAATCGAAAGCGAGAGAAAAACTCTAGGAGGATCCAACTCTACCTAGAGATCCGCGATCATTACATATCCTAAGAGAGGAAGTGTTGACACGAAAGTCGAGCAAGCGAGGTAGGTCAGGTATATCTAAAACGGTCGTTGCGACCTTAATCACTCGGGTGTGTCAATCCAAAAAAAGAGACCACCAATATAAAATAAAATCAACTCAAAATAAGATAGCGGTCTTGCTATTTTATTAACCTGGTATAGCGACCAGGGTCGAACACAAGGAGCACGTGATGGCCTCACGGCCTACGAAGTAGTCAAAAAGAAAATAAAAGAAAAGAAAGGGGTATTTTTGGTGGATTTTAGTCTTTTTATAATTTTTTGGATTTTTAATGTATTAAGAAAATAAAGACAACTAGGAAACAAAGCAATTCAACTATTTATTTAATGCACTAAAAATCAACCAAAAATTCAAATAAAAATGTTTTTGTGTATTTTAAGATTTTTACTGTTTTTATTGAATTTTTGAGATTTTTCTGATTTTTATTTAATTTTCTAAAAATTAAACAATGCACAAAAAGGAAGGTACTGTCCAGCAAAGCTTGAGGGACCTAGATAAAATATCTAGAAATCCCCAATAAGCCTGGAGGTAATTTTCCTATAGAGAGAAAGAAGAGAGGAAAATTTAGGCACCTTAATTATTATTTTTGGGTTTTTAGATTATTTATTAGAATTTTTATGAGTTTTTACGTGTTTTTCAATTTTTATGAATTTTAGATACTGAAAAATAGCCAAAATTGGCTAGAAAATCAAGCACAACTAAAGAAACAGTAGCTATTTTTTTGTAATTTTTAGTTAGGTTTTAATATTTTTTTGTGAATTTTAAACTCAAACAATAACGACAATTGATGTTTTTGAATTTTTAAAATATCAAATCAAAACAAAAATGTCCCCAAAAATTCCAGAAAATTTTACACTATGGCAGGAGCCATGTATCCAATTTTCATTGGATTTGGAGTTGGTTTGCTATTTTATTAAAAAATAAGAAGTAGGTACTGTGCATAGGGACCTGAGTGCAAATACCAAGAGTTCTGGGGGGTCCGATGCAAAATATCCAGGAAAACACACACATCGCGCGTGCCTGAGGCACTCAGGGACCTAAATGTAAGGAAAACTAAATCCTAGGACTATTTGGTAACAGATACCAAAAGTCCGGGGACTTGTTTGTAATTTACCCACTAATACACGCACATGCACAATTAATTCACGCACAGGGGTATAAAAGCAATTATCCAAAAATTTTCATTCATTTCAGAACAAACCAGAACTACATGGCTAATAATGCAAAATACCCAACAAAGCACGTATCGATGGACGTGCTACACCATACACAGGGGTATATAAGCAAATAAAATAAAGCGTAGGGTCCTAAGTGCAATTATACCAAAAATAAAACAACTATCTAACTTATTTACAGGACTAAATGCTAAATAAAATAAAAGACAAGGCCTAAGGGTAAATTACCCTTTATTACTGGAGACGACGGATGGGCGCCACGTGGTAGATGGACGGCTGAGATGCGGGTGGCGCCCAATGAAGGAAGCCCTCGGGTGGATCGGACGGTCGGGGCTTCGCCACGTGCTGGATCTGACGGTGATGACGCATCGCGGCTAAGCCTCACTGGATCAACGGTGGAGACAAACCCCCGAAGTATCTGGCGGTCAGGGACACTCCTCAAATGGACGGGCACGATCAAGTCTGGAGCGCGGGGGCGATCGGTCGGCTGAGGAAGATGCTGGATGAACTGGGCGCCGGCGAACTTCGTCGGGCTCATGGCGGCGATGGTGTCCTCCTGGAAGCTCGCTGAAGATCGAAGAAGGTGCGTGGGAGGTGTTCGCGTCGAGTGGTGGCCTCCGATGACCCAACCGAGCCCTGGAGAGAGCTCCGGCGAGGTCGGCGGAGGTGGAGCTACTGGACCGAATGGTCCAAGCCCTCAGATGGGCTTGGATGAACCTGCAAAGTGCTCCAGAAAGCTCGCGGGTCGAGGGCAAACTACGTCGACCCCTTTAGGCGTGGTGAAAGTGGTCGGGGAGTCGGTGCGGGCGAGCTCCGGCGAGGGGATGGACGGAGGAGCTCGAACCCCAGCTCCTGTGCGAGCTGGGTTGAATGGAAGTGCGGAGAATGTGCGCGGGAGGAAGGCAGAGGCTATGGTTCAGCCCGATGGTCGAATGGGAGGCGGACATGATCAGAATCGACGGTGGTCGGCGACGGGGCGAATTGGGGGTAATCGGAAATTAACGAAAAAGAAAGGGAAATGGGTCTACCTGGGTGGAGGAATCGACTGCGAAGGAGCTTGTGCAGCTCTTGGTCCTTGCCTCGAGGAGCGTCGACCTTCGAGGCTCGAGCTCCTTCTATGGGCGGAGCACGGCGGAGCACACCGTCGGATCAGTGGTTCTCTGCCCTCTCCTCGCTGCGACAGCACCTGGAGCAAGCTGTCACTCTCACTCGAGCACTGGAGGTCACTAGTGGTGGAGCAAATGAGCCAAAGATTGAAGAATAGGGTGGCGGAGCTCGAGCTTTATACAGTGGAAGGTCCGGGATGATGTGAGCAGGTAGGGCAATGGGATGCGCGGATCCCGAGGCGGGCGCTCCGGCGAAGATGTCGGATGTGCTGGGATCGACACGGACCCGGGGTTTAGAAGAATGGTGATCGGGTTTAGATGGGGAAAATCCGAGAAACCAGGTCCGTGAACCAAAACCCGTGGAAGGTGGTCCTGGGGGGGAAGTTGACCGGGCGGTCAACAATCCCCCTGGACCAATGGAAATAAGCCATTTGGAAAACATTTGTAAAATCATTAATAAATAGTATATGGCTGATTTATTAAAAAGTCAAAACATGAAATATTTTTATTTTTATTTTTCTATTTTTTAGTGATTTTTAATTAATTTTTCAAAATAAAAATAGGGTATTTACAATATAGTACTATACATAGGTATATATACAATATAGGGTTTTTAATTTTGATTTTTATTTTGTTATTTTTATACAATTTTATTCCCATTTTATATTTTATTTATTTATATCATAAACTGAGGAATAAAAAGATATTTTTATTTTATTTTTGTTAGTTATATACATAGGTGAAATAAATACATATGTACATTTATATAAATGGTATATTTACAATAGAATTTTTTATTTTTAATTTTGTTCTTTTTATTTTGTTTTTGTTTTAATTTATTTTATTTATTTACTCCATAAGACATAGAATATGTACAAGATTTTTGGAAATTAATTTAATTTATTTATAAGGCTAAGTAAATATAAGATGAATGGACTGTATACATGAGTGATGTCTTTGTTTTGTTTTTAATTTTTCTATTTTTATCTTGATTTAATATTTATAAATATATACAAGTATTTACAAGCCTATTTTAGTCTATTTTTGGGAGGAAAATATTTTTATTTTATTTACATATATATTTACACACATGAGCCCCTATCTCCCTCTACTTTGGCTTTTATGCGGTCAGGCCCATGCTGAGCCCTCCCTTGGGTTAGGTTGCTCAATATTTATTCTAAATATTTCCCCCTTTTTCTTTTTGATCTTTATTCTTTTATTTTCGCACAAAAACATGCTAATTATTACTTTTTACACAATGCATGCTTTTGGTAATTATTTAAATTTACAACTATATACATGCATTTGCAAAGGTTTTTGCAGCTAAAATATAAGAATAAAGAGTGATGAATGAGTATTCATCACCCCCCTATACTTAACTTTGCTAGTCCCTTAGCAAACACTTATTTGAAAAAGAAGTGAAAAAGGAAGAAAGAAAAAGAAAAAGAGAATGTACATGGATCAAGGTTGATTATTAAACTTGCCTTCATTAAATTAAGGTATGGAGCTCGATCAGATCTTTGGATTATTAATGTGTTGGAACCTTATTTGGACTTAAGTTTAAAACTCAACAGCCTCTAAGTTCCACCAACCTATAATCAAGACTCCTCAATGCTCCAGATCAGAACAAGTCATCAATCACAAACCCTGGAGACTATGAATCTTTCCTTGTCCTGTGAATGTGAGGTCTAAGCTCTCCACCTCAGAAATGGCAACTTGACAACCCTCCCCAACAAGGTAACTCTATGACCTCAATCTGGCCACTCTTTCCTTGAGGAGCGGGGTATTCCCTTCTAAGTTCAAGTTCAACCGGCTCAAGAAGAGGAGGAAGAAGAGAATGGGTCAAGGCCAGTGTAGCCATGTACCCTTAGGAGCTTGACTAATGTAGCCAAGTCTCCCTGCTGCAAGCTACATAAGGTGAATCATGAAACTCAAGCTTTGCTTATTGCACTCTATATACATACTCCGGTGGGATTATCATTTTCTCTCAGACCCACCACTTTTTTGGAGTTATTTTCTTTTTGTATATTTTTTTTCAAGTGCATCTATACAACATATACATGTGCAGCATATATACAAAGAGTTTTTCCTCTTGAGCCAGTAGACTATCCCTCTTTTGAAGCTTTATTGCAACCCACAACTCCCGTCGTTAGACCTCATGGCAACCAGACCAAGTTGAGACGCACTTCCTTCACTAAAAGAAGAAGAGAGGTTCCGCCTAGAAGTACTACCCTCATATGCTACCCCAAGTCACGGAAGACTGCCTCCTCACCACCTCATCCGTAGAGAGCTCGGTGCAAAGTGCTAGTGTCCAAGTAAAGCCATTGTCTATATGAGTCATGTGTTGTTGTTAAGTGCTCTACCTAGGCTCATTGAGATGACTTGTGATCATAGCCTAGTGGACTCAAAGAATTAAGTCACCATGGACCTGAAAAGCCTTAAACCTAAGCCCTATAAGGTTCCTCTAATAAATTAAGTGGATTAAGATCTTAATCAAGCTCCATTTCTCAATTTGATTCCAGGCTAGTTTAAATGTCAACTATCATCCAGAAAAATTATATACATATGTACAAAAGATGCTATTTACACAAATTTTTATAAACATGCAAAATTTTTGAAAAATGTTTTGAAATCATGAATGGATGATGCATGAAGTGCATGTTTTGCAAAAAGTATTCACACATTTACACAAAATTTTTGCAAACTTTTGATTTTCAAAACATTTTGGAAAAATTTTGTACTATATACATAATTTTGATAAGAAAATATTTACACAAGCTTTACACAAAAGATTTTTGAAATCATTTTTACAAAAATAATTTGTACACTAGCTATTTATGTGCAAATAAAAGAATGTTTATGTACATGAAAAATTTTTAATTTTTGTGATTTTTAGGGATTTTAGCCATTTTATTTATTAACACACTCACACAAAGTACGAGTTATGGCTAAAGTATATATGAAATATATACACACACCCCTATACTTAGCTCGAACGATGTCCTCAGAGTCAAGAGCGATGAAGAAGACATAACTCGTGCTAGATATAGGGAAGTGAAAAGGAAGGCTATATACAACAATGAATGAATGAATAGAAAGTCAAGAGGGTCTCGGGTCTTCCCCCTATACTTAGGATCAAGTAATCCTAAGTATAACAGGCTGTACACGAAGGGAAAACCGAGCGGAGAATGTACAGGGTCTACCCCCCCATACTTAGGGTAAAATATAGGCAGCAAAAACAGGGGTAGACAGAAACAAAAGAAATACCCAAAGGTCCTACATCTCCCCTATACTTAGGGTAAAGTGCACCCTAAGTATAGCATAATCATAAGATGAAGAAAGGGATGTGGGACTAAAGACTGTGATGATATGGACATTTGGATCTATACAAGGCAGAAGATCAGTGAAACTCAGGTGTGAGATGCATTAGATGTGAGTCAAAGACCACATCTCACGCAAAATGAAAAGGGGCAACATCAACGACCCGCGGCTCATGATCTAGAAATGGCTTGAGCCGCTGACTGTTCACTCGAAAGGTACTCTCAGAAGACAACTCTGATATATCAATGCTACTGTTGTCGTGTACCTTTCTCACCAAGTAGGGTCCCTTCCACTTGCTCTGTAGCTTCCCTGGAAATAAACGAAGCCTCACATCAAACATCCATACTCTCTGTCCAATCTCAAAATGCTTGTGGCTGATGTGAGAATCATGCCACTCCTTCACTCTCTCCTTATACTGTAGGCTGTTTGAGAAGGCGATATCTCTAAGCTCCTCCAGGGCTGCTAACTCTGCCCTCCTCTGGTCTCCTACACCATCTGGATCCATAAGTATATCAGTAACTTCCCAAAGTGACCTGTGCCTCAGCTCAACAGGTAAATGGCACGGCTTGCCATATACGAGGTGAAAGGGAGATGTGCCCAATGGTGTCTTGAATGACGTCCTGTATGCCCACAAGACCGAGTCCAAAAGCTATGACCAATCCTTTCGGTCAGGGCGGACGACTTTCTGCAATATAGTCTTGATCTCCCTATTCGACACTTCGGCTAGACCATTCGTCTGTGGATGGTAAGGTGTAGCAACATGATGGTCTATACCGAACTCGCTAGCAAGGGCCTTCACCTGGTCGTTGATGAAATCAGACCCCCCATCTGAAATCAGAACTCTAGGAACCCCGAACCGCGTGATGATGTGCTTCCTCAAAAATCTGCAAACTGTCCTCGCATCAGCGGCTCGCGCGGGGATAGCCTCAACCCAACGACTAACATAATCAACGGCCAACAGAATGTACTCAAATCCCTGACTCTTAGGGAATGGACCCATGAAATCGATGCCCCATGCGTCAAAAACCTCACAGAAGTGAATGGGCTGCATCGGCATCATATCATGCTGTCCAGAAGTGCCCATCTTCTGACAGTCAGTACACCTCTTCATGAACTCATCGGAGTCCTTGAAGAGAGTAGGCCACCACAAGCTGGAGTGGAGCACTTTCTGTGCCGTTCTCCTCCCAGAATGATGTCCTCCTACCTCAAGCTTGTGCCAGTAAGTGAGGACGCTATGGTGCTCCTCCTGAGGAATGCACCGACGCCAGACGCTATCCCCTCCTTCGTGGTAAAGGTTGGGATCCTCCCAGTTGTAGGACTTGGCCTTCGCGAGGAAGGTCTCAAGCCTCTGCCTGGGCCAATCTTGTGGGACTTTCCCAGCAACGAGAAAGTTCACAATATTGGCATACCACGGGAGTGAGGCGATAGCAAGGATCGCCTCATCTGGGAAGGTCTCACAAATGGGATCAATCTTCTCAGACTCCTAAGGCTGCTCTATACGGGAGAGATGATCCGTCACCACATACTTGACTCCAGGCTTATCCTTGATCTCAATGTCGAACTCCTGGAGTAGAAGGATCCATCTAGTCAGTCTGGCCTTGGCATCCTTCTTTGCCATGAGGTACCGGATGGCGGTGTGATCAGTGTACAAGGTCACTCTCGATCCAATGATATAAGATCGAAACTTATCTAGGGCGAATACTACGGCTAACATCTCCTTCTCTGTGACCGTGTAATTCCGCTGGGCGGAATCCAATGTACGGATAGCGTAGTGGATAGCAAAGGGGACTCCATCCCTCCTCTGTCCCAGCACGGCCCCCACGGCAAAATCGGAGGCATCCGTCATGATCTCGAATGGGAGAGACCAATCGGGTGGCTGGAGAACAGGAGCCTCAATAATACACTGCTGGAGAGTCGCAAAGGACGAAAGACACTTGTCATCGACAAGGAACTCGGTGTCTTTCGTCAAGAGGTCAGTCAACGGCCGGGCAATCTTGCTGAAATCATGAATGAATCTCCGATAGAAACCAACGTGCCCCAGGAATGACCGTAGCTGCCTCAAATTGGACGGCGGTGCGAGTTTTCTAATGACATCAACCTTGGCCGGATCAACCTCCATGCCCCCGTTGGAGATGATATGGCCAAGCACCGTCCCTTGAGTCACCATGAAGTGACTCTTCTCCCAAGAAAGCACCAAATGGACCTCTATACATCGCTGGAGTACCCGGTCTAGGCAGTCAAGACAGGAGTCGAATCCGTCGCCGTAGACTGAGAAATCGTCCATGAAGACCTCCAAACACTCCCCTACCATGTCCGAAAAGATCGACAGCATGCATCTCTGAAAAGTCGCAGGGGCATTGCATAGCCCAAATGGCATGCGTCGAAAGGCATATGTACCGAAGGGACAGGTAAAGGTGGTCTTCTCCTGGTCCTCAAGAGCGATGGCCACCTGGTTGTAGCCCGAGTACCCATCCAGGAAACAGTAATGGCTCTTCCATGCCAGTCTCTCAATGATCTGGTCAATAAAAGGCAGAGGAAATGGTCCTTCTTGGTGGCCTGGTTGAGTCTCCTGTAGTCAACACAGACCCGCCAAGAGGGGGGTACTCGTGTAGCAATCTCCTCTCCCGAATCACTGATCACAGTCGTGATGCCCGTCTTCTTGGGCACCACATGCAAGGGGCTGACTCACTTGGAGTCGGAAATGGGATAAATAAAATCTGCGCTCCACCATTTTGAGATTTCCTTCATGACAACCTCTCTCAGGTTGGGGTTCAGCCGCCGCTGGAACTCACGCGACGGCTTCGCCCCCTCCTCGAGATAGATATGGTGGGAGCACAACGATGGACTAATCCCATGGAGATCTGCTACGCTCCATCCGATTGCCTTGCAGTTCTTTTCAAGAACCCCCATCAAATGGGATTCTTGCTCTCCAGTCAGATCGACGGAGATGATGACTGGGTACATCTCAGGCTCGCCCGCAAGGAATCGATACTTCAGCGAAGTAGGGAGCGGCTTCAGCTCTGGACAGCTGGGTGCTGGCAAATATGGCTTCAGAAGAAGATGCGTGTATGCTGCCAAGTCTGCCTGAGAGAAAGAAAACGAACTCTTTCAAACTGGATCTGGAGAAGGCTGCTCAACTGAACTGTCTCTGATCTGCTCGGCACTACCTCCTCCTCAGCTGTAGGCTCTGTGGGATTCAGGTCTGGAATATAATCCTCGCAATCTGCCCAATCAGAATCTGAATCCGATGGATCTGCATCAAACAAGGTGGCATCAGTACCACCGTCATACAAGGTGGCCTCAGTACCACCATCACTAAACTCCGTGTCGCGGTCGAGAACCGGCTCTGCTGCCTCTGAAGTATCCTAAACCAGGGCTGTGCTCTCCAAGCTCTCCTCTGCTATCAACTCGGCATCTGCGGTGTCTGAAAATGAGAGGATGGCCTGTGCTGCAGGGTCTGCCCATGCTGCCTCATCGTCTGTGATCACAAAATCACAGTCCTGGTGGATGTCTAACCCGGCATCTGTCAGCTGCTCTGTATCTATACTGGTCTCTGAGCATGCTCTTTCTCTGGCTCTGTAGTCCTCGACCGTCTCTATTTGTACACTTTCGCCCTCGACGCGAAAGTATACCTTCCCGCTATCATGGTTAGTCACTGCCTTGGCTGTGGCCAAGAACGGACGAGCGAGAATGATGGGGGTATCGGCCACTGAATCAGGGATGTCCATGTCCAACACTACGAAGTCCACGGGGAATTTCAGGCCCTGAATAGCGACGACAACGTCTTGCAACAACCCCTTCGGCCTCTTGACAGATCGATCAGCAAACTGAAGGACTGTCCTGCTCTGTCTAAGAGTGCCCAACTCGAAGCGGTCGAGAAGGGCTGCCGGAAGGAGGTTGAAAGACGATCCGCTATCCAATAGAGATCGGTCTAACCTCTGCTCTCTAATGTGACATCTAACATAAGGGGCTCCTGAATCTGGCCTCTTGGCCGGCAGACAGTTCTGGATCGCGAAACACGTGGCTTTCGTCAGCACATGAATCTCTGAATGGTGGTTCCTCCTCCTCCTCCTGACCGTAGTCCTGTCTCTCAAAGAACGCTGAAGAAGGGGGATGTGCTGCAAAGCCTCCTGAAGGGTCAGTTGTATATGGAATCGGTCAATCATGCTCTGTCTGAACTCCTCCTGCTCTCTCTTTTTTGGATCTTTTTCTTTTTTCATCCGCTTCCCCATCAGAAGGGCTCTAGGGAAGGGGATCACAGGGTCCTTCTCAGATGAAGGACTAGGAATAGGTCTAGATGGCTCGACGTCCGGATCTGCACATACATCAAGCACCACAGTGGGACTAGAGTAAACTAAACCTTTTCCTTTATTCACAACATTGTTCCGAGGTACATCAGAATGAGGAAAGACAACAACTCTCTCAGAATGAACACCGGTGGCCTCAGTACCACCACGGGCTGGCTCTACTGGACGTCTCGCGGCCTCAGTACCGCGCTCTGGCTCGGCATCTCGGGTGGCGTCAGTACCACCTCCTCGAACTGGTGAAACAGCGGCCTCAGCACCGTCGGTGGAATCAGCATCCTTGGTGGCATCAGTACTACCGTCATCATCTCGAGCGGCCTCAGTACCGCTCTCCTCCTCCTCATCTGGCGCCCTAGGTGTATCCTCATGCCGTCGCTCAGACGAGGCGCCGCCGTCGGCTGGTGTCCTACCGCTCCAAAGTGTGACAAAATCAGCATCAAATAGATCCGAAGACATATCATCAAATGGGTCACTAGGAGTGGCATGCTCAGTGTAAGATACCTGCTCAGATTTCCGCTTCAGGGTGTTCGGATTCGGCTCGATCTGGGCAGGTATGGTGGCCTTCCCTCTAACGATGTCCCGCATCTCCTGGCGGAACTCTTCCATCTCCCGTCTGAAAGTAGCATGCTGGTCTGTGAGGAGGCAGGCTATGTTATCCAGAACAGGGCTCTCGTGGGAGCCCGACGGGTATCCTCTCTAGTAATGAGGCTATTGGGACTGGTGCTGCTGCTGGTGAGAGGGGTAAATGGGAGGATGCTGCTGCTGGTAAGGCTGGTGAGGTTGTTCTCGCCTCCAAGACTGTCCCTGCTGATAGGGACGAGGAACGTAGGATGACTGTTGCTGCTGCTGTGAAGGGTAGACTGGGGGCTGCTGCTGCGGCTGGTGATCTCTTTGCTGGTTATACTGGCCTCCCTGACCAGATGGCTGCTGTTAAGGCTTGGCACCTCCGTTCCCCCACCTGAATCCCGGATGGTCTCGTCGGATCCCAAGCTGAGGCCGGTCATACCAAATCCCGTTGACATCCATCAACGGCTCTGCATCGTACTGGGGTGGCGGTAGCATTGCTAGAGGCTGATCCGGCTGGTATACCACCATCTGCAAGTCTGGAGATGGTGGTGACTGGTAAGAGGGCTGCTGCTGCTGGTACGGCTCCGCCTGTACAAGGTGAACCTATCTAGGCTGCTGGTGTGAGCTGGAGCGTTGGGACGAGCTACTGCTACCACCGTGATCGCCTCGCGACTGAAGACGGGGCTGTGAAGCCGTCTGTGCCTCCTGGAGACACATGAGCTGGGTCTTTAGGTCGCTCAGAGTCTGTGCCATCTTCTCCATCTGAGTGATGCCCCGTCACTGCTTCTTCTCGATCAGCTCCATCCGATCCAACTTCTCGCTTATAATACCCATATCCGCAGCGGACGACTCTGCCTGTGCTGCTGCTACTGCGGATGAACTGGATGGACCGGCATCGACCCGTGCTATCCTCTGGTACTGCACGGGTCCTGGCTGTTGCTGGGGTCTGCCCTGAGTATACAACCTGGTCTGGGACATCACCATGTAGTTCTCGGCCATCTCCTCAGAGATGGCTCAGACCTGGTCGTGATCCTTGGCGAAGTAAGACCCGTCACAAGAAGTGTTCACCAAGCCCTGGAGCTCTGGTGTCAGCCCGCTGAAGAAGCTCTGCACAAGGTTGGGCTTCGAAATGTCATTGTGCGGGCATCGATCAGTCAGCTCACGGAACCTCTTCCATGCCTCATGGAACTGCTCGTTGGGGAGCATGGAGAAGTTGCTGATGAGGGCTCTCGCTGCATTAGTCCGCCCGAGTGGATAGTACTTGTTCAAGTACTCGGTGCGGAGCTGCTCCCAGGTATAAACAAACTTCCCCAAGTGCTTCAGCCAGGTGGCTACTCTGTCGGCCAAGGAAAAGGGGAAGGCAATCATCCGAATAGTATCCTGGTCCACCTGCAAATCGTGGACAGTACTGCAGATCATGAGAAACTCCTGGAGGTGGAGATGGGGCTCCTCAGTAGCGAGTCCGTGGAAGCGGGGGAGTAACTGCAAGGTGTTCGGGGGGAACTTGAAGTCCCCCACGATAGCTTGAAGTACAACCTAATGGTGCGTCAGCGTCGATCCGTGGTTGTGTAACTCCCACATCGGTCTCGGTGGTCCTCCTGCGGCGGCTGTGGCGGCTGCTGCGGCTGCTGCTGCGGCTGGTGCATCAGCATCATCCGGGATCCTTGGCCCGTCTCTCCTCTACTCTCGCTCTGCTCTCTCTGCTCGCATCTGCTCCATCTCTCTCCTCATGTCGAGCATGAATGCTCCCTGATCCCTCAACTGTTGCTGAACGGTCTCGAGGGAGGCGATCATGGTGGAGTTGATCGCGCCCTGGTCCAACACAAAGTGCTCAGGCTGTGGACCTCGGGAGCGATCCTCGGAACTGCCAACCATGGCGTCTGCAAAATCAAATGAGCCAAACTCAGGTGCTGACAAATATGCTAATCTCTCCTCTCGCTCATGTCTCTCAGAATCGAAAGAAAGGGGGTCGAGGGGGAATAGGGCAGAATCATACTCGGGCTCGGAGAGCTGGTCTCGGCTCTCGCGGGCCAACCTAGATAAACGGGTAGACGTGCCCGAAAGCGGTGCAGCCAGAGGCTGCCTAAGAGAGCGTCTACCCATCATCGTGATCTGACGAGTAAGGCGGATGAGATCTGGAGAAACTATGATCGGCAACCAAACCCTTTGTTCACCAACGCAACGCGAGCTGAAGACCGTAAAGGCTCGGTCAAATTATCTTGTCAAATTTTATTAGGTGAACAAACAATCTATCAGAGCGCATACGTGACCTGTTGGGATACCCGATTCTACCCCAACCGACTGGCCCGCACGGAAGAGTCGGTAGTCAGTCAAGAATAACACCAGAGGGTATACCTAGTGAACGGGTCACTCTCTCGCGCAATCAAACCAAACAATGAGGGGGTTGCTCTCCCCAAGAATTTTTTTTTAAGTCAAGTGTCTTTTAGGGTCAATAGTTTTAACAGTCCCAATTTTATTGTTTTTCTTTTTAATATTTTTCAATAACAACGAAACGCCTAACGAATTTTTCGGTTCTCCTAGTTATTTAATCAAAAACAAGGGGGAGAAGTCGAAAAAGACGATGCACGAAGAAATCAATGATGCATGCAGAGATAGAAATGCGTACCTTCCTCCACCACTCTACATGCAAGTGATCCGCGCAGAAATGTAAAGACAGAAAGTAAACTACCTATATGGTGCAGCGGTGAAAACCGAGTCCTAAACAAGCAAGTCTACTCGAAGAACCGTCTAACTGGTCACCGATCCTCCAAGCCAAAGGTCCGGTCTCGGTCTACCCCTCCTCCTCCCGAGACATCGGGTTCAGGAGCAGCGCTTGGCAGGGCAGGCTACGGCACGTAGGCTACGAAGGGGATGAGTCAGTTATTTTTATTAGTGAATTATTAGTAGGTCCAATTAATCGCACTATAGGAACAGGCAAGCAATTAGGTGTGGGGATCCTACTAATTACGACACAATCAAGTAGAAAATCCTAAGTCTAGGGGCTCGATAAAAACCGCGTAAAACCGTAAAAGGCAGCGAAGAAAACAAAAGCCGCGAAAAAGCCGCGAAAAATCTAAACTAGCTACTGGGTCCCCCGAGCACACCGGTGCTCGGCGAAACAGACCCGTAAAAGAAGTCCAAAGTCTCTGAGTGTCCCTGTATTATTACAATACAAATAAAAATAAAAAGAAAATCTAAGCTACTCCTATTCTAATCCTCACCCACTCAATCTCTCTCTCACGCTATCCTGCAGCTCCGTGTAGAAGGGAGCCGCCTCCAAGTCCCGCGGTTGCGTCAGCTTCTCGAGATCAGCCGCCTCGGTCCTCAGGCCCTCGCAAGAAAGAAACAGAGTGGTCAGACCAATAAAATAATCAAATATAAACAAGAAATAAAAACATGGGTCTATATGCAAAATGGCAAATAAAATCAAACAAACAACAAACAAAGACAAAAATGAAAGAAAAACAAAATAAAGCAAAAATAAAATAAAGACAAAAAGCTGTGAAAAACCGCGAACTCAGAAAGAGTCGCGAAAAGCCGCGAAAAAGAAAATGAAAATAAAAAAGAAAACTACTAAGTCGTGCTCCCCGGCAACGGTGCCATTCTGTTGACACGAAAGTCGAGCAAGCGAGGTAGGTCAGGTATATCTAAAATGGTCGTTGCGACCTCAATCACTCGGGTGTGTCAATCCAGAAAAAGAGACCACCAATATAAAATAAAATCAACTCAAAACAAGATAGCGGTCTTGCTATTTTATTAACCTGGTATAGCGACCAGGGTCGAACACAAGGAGCACGTGATGGCCTCGCGGCCTACGAAGTAGTCAAAAAGAAAATAAAAGAAAAGAAAAGGGTATTTTTGGTGGATTTTAGTCTTTTTATAATTTTTTAGATTTTTAATGTATTAAGAAAATAAAGACAACTAGGAAACAAAGCAATTCAACTATTTATTTAATGCACTAAAAATCAACCAAAAATTCAAATAAAAATGTTTTTGTGTATTTTATGATTTTTACTATTTTTAGTGAATTTTTGAGATTTTTCTGATTTTTATTTAATTTTCTAAAAATGAAATAATGCACAAAAAGGAAGGTACTGTCCAGCAGAGCTTGAGGGACCTAGATAAAATATCTAGAAATCCCCAATAAACCCGGAGGTAATTTTCCTATAAAGAGAAAGAAGAGAGGAAAATTTAGGCACCTTAATTATTATTTTTGGGTTTTTTGATTATTTATTAGAATTTTTATGAGTATTTAGGTGTTTTTCAATTTTTATGAGTTTTAGATACTGAAAAATAGCCAAAATTGGCTAGAAAATCAAGCACAACTAAAGCAACAGTAGTTAATTTTTTTGTAATTTTTAGATAGGTTTTAATTTTTTTATGAATTTTAAACTCTAACAGTAACAAAAATTGATGTTCTTGAATTTTTTAAAATATCAAATCAAAACAAAAATATCCCCAAAAATTCCAGAAAATTTTACACTATGACAGGAGCCATGTATTCAATTTTCATTGGATTTGGAGTTGGTTTGCTATTTTATTCAAAAATAAGAAGTAGGTACTGTGCACAGGGACCTGAGTGCAAATACCAAGAGTTCTGGGGGTTCGGTGCAAAATACCCAGGAAAACACGCGCGTCGCACGTGCCTGAGGCACTCAGGGACCTAAATGTAAGGAAAACTAAGTCCTAGGACTATTTGGTAAGAGATACCAAAAGTCCGGGGACTTGTTTGTAATTTACCCACTAATACACGTACATGCATAATTTATTCACGCACAGGGGTATAAAAGCAATTATCCAAAAATTTTCATTCATTTCAGAACAAACCAGAACTACAGGGCTAATAATTCGAAATACCCAACAAAGCACGTGTCGATGCACGTGATACACCATACACAGGTGTATATAAGCAAATAAAATAAAGCGCAGGGTCCTAAGTGCAGTTATACCAAAAATAAAACAACTATCTAACTTATTTATAGGACTAAATGCTAAATAAAATAAAAGACAGGGCCTAAGGGTAAATCACCCTTCATTACCGGAGACGACGGATGGGCGCCACGTGGTAGATGGACGGCTGTGATGCGGGTGGCGCCCAACGACGTAAGCCCTCAGGTGGATCGGACGGTCAGGGCTTCGCCACGTGCTGGATCTGACGGTGACGACGCGTCGTGGCTAAGCCTCGCTGGATCAACGGTGGAGATCAACCCCCGAAGGATCTGGCAGTCAGGGACACTCCTCAAATGGACGGGCATGATCAAGTCTGGAGCGCGGGGGCGATCGGTCGGCTGAGGAGGATGATGGACGAACTGGGCGCCAGCGAACTTCGTCAGGCTCGTGGCGGCGCTGGTGTCCTCCTGGAAGCTCGCTGAAGATCAGAGAAGGTGCGTGGGAGGCTTCCGCGTCGAGTGGTGGCCTCCGATGACCCAACCGAGCCCTGGAGAGCTCCGGCGAGGTCGGCGGAGGTGGAGCTACTGGACCGAATGGTCCAAGCCTTCAGATGGGCTTGGATGAACCTGCAAAGTGCTCCAGAAAGCTCGCGGGTCGAGGGCAAACTACCTCGACCTCGTTAGGCGTGGTGAAAGTGGTCGGGGAGTCGATGCGGGCGAGCTCCAGCGAGGGGATGGACGGAGGAGCTCGAACCCCAGCTCCTGTGCGAGCTGGGTTGAATGGAAGTGCGGAGAATGTGCGCGGGAGGAAGGCGGAGGCTATGGTTAAGCCCGATGGTCGAATGGGAGGCGGACGTGATCGGAATCGACAGTGGTCGGCGATGGGGCGAATTGGGGGTAATCGGAAATTAATGAAAAAGAAAGGGAAATGGGTCTACCTGGGTGGAGGAATCGACTGGGAAGGAGCTTGTGCAGCTCTTGGTCCTTGCCTCGAGGAGGGTCGACCTCCGAGGCTCGAGCTCCTGCTCTGGGCGGAGCACGGCGGAGCACACAGCCGGATCAGTGGTTCTCTGCCCCTCTCCTCGCTGCGACATCACCTGGAGCAAGCTGTCACTCTCACTCGAGCACTGGAGGTCACTGGTGGTGGAGCAAATGAGCCAAAGATGGAAGAATAGGGTGGCGGAGCTCGAGCTTTATATGGTGGAAGGTCCGGGAAGATGTGAGCGGGTAGGGCAATGGGATGCGCGGATCCCGAGGCTGGCGCTCCGGCGAAGATGTCGGATGTGCTGGGATCGACACGGACCCGGGGTTTAGAAGAATGGTGATCGGGTTTAGACGGGGAAAATCCGAGAAACCGGGTCCGTGAACCAAAACCCGTGGAAGGTGGTCCTGGGGGGGAAGTTGACCGGGCGGTCAACAATCCCCCTGGACCAATGGGAATAAGCCATTTGGAAAAGATTTGTAAAATCATTAATAAATAGTAAATGGCGGATTTATTAAAAAATCAATACATGAAATATTTTTGTTATAATTTTTTTCTATTTTTTAGTGATTTTTAATTAATTTTTCAAAATAAAAATAGGGTATTTACAATATAGTACTATACATAGGTATATATAGAATATAGAGTTTTTAATTTTTATTTTTAATTTGTTATTTTTATACAATTTTATTCCCATTTTATATTTTATTTATTTATATCATAAAATAAGGAATAAAAAGATATTTTTATTTTATTTTTGTTATTTATATACATAGGAGAAATAAATACATATGTACATTTATATACATGGTATATTTACAATAGTATTTTTTATTTTTAATTTTATTCTTTTTATTTTGTTTTTGTTTTAATTTATTTTATTTATTTACTCCATAAGACATAGAATATGTACAAGATTTTTGGAAATTAATTTAATTTATTTATAAGGCTAAGTAAATATAAGATGAATGGACTATATACATGGTGACTATGTACATGAGTGATGTCTTTGTTTTGTTTTTAATTTTTCTATTTTTATCTTGATTTTATATTTATAAATATATACAAGTATTTACAAGCCTATTTTAGTCTATTTTTGGGAGGAAAATATTTTTATTTTATTTACATATATATTTACACACATGAACCCCTATCTCCCTCTACTTTGGCTTTTATGCGGTCAGGCCCATGCTGAGCCCTCCCTTGGGTTAGATTGCTCAATATTTATTCTAAATATTTCCCCCTTTTTCTTTTTGATCTTTATTCTTTTATTTTTGCACAAAAACATGCTAATTATTACTTTTTACACAATGCATGCTTTTGGTAATTATTTATATTTACAACTATATACATGCATTTGCAAGGTTTTTGTAGCTAAAATATAAGAATAAAGAGTGATGAATGAGTATTCATCAGGAAGCGGGCATAAAAATCATGTGAAACTGTAGTCGAACCCGGACTGAAAAAAGGGAAGAAATCCGATCAGGCAAAGATGTTGTCGAGTCAGGTCTGGAAGAGGGAAGGTTGACCCAGGTCAACGGACCCGGGTTGACCAATCAGAATATTCAGATTTTAAAATCAAAGAATAATGAATATAAAATAGTAAATGAAAGAATAAAAATTGATAAAACTAAAAATATTTATTATTTTTCAAGCTATTTTTTCTGTGATTATTATTTTTATGAAATTGTATATACAATGTATAGAGTATATGATATTATATATAGGTAGAGTACACCTATATAATTTATTCTTTTATTTTATTTTATTATTTTTACACAAATATCCTTTATTTATATTTTATTAATTTAACATAATTTGTGAATTATAAATGATTTTTTATTTGATTTTTTTAAATTAAATAAAAGTATTAAATAAACAGGTATTGTATACAATTTACACAAGTGTGGGTATTATACAATGAACTTTCGTTTTTATTTTATTTCATGTTTTTTTTTTCATTTTTTTATTTTATTGTTAGGAATACGTACAAGTGTTTAAAATATAATATGCATAAATTATGAATGAACACAATTAAATATACACATTTACAAGTATAGGTAGCATATGACTACACAATGCACCCAAAAAGCCAATTTTTACCTCATAACTCCAAATTTTATGGAAATCCTTATTTGACAGATAATTTAATTCATAATCTAATAAAGGTAATTTTGGAAGAATTTGAGTTCATATGAAGTCGGAATTTCTTTTAAGTTCTTGTTGTGTGGCTTTTCATGAGTGATATTATTTGTACAAGTTATTTTACAAGTATTTTTTATTATTTAGAAAACATTTTTATGTGCAATTTTTATTGAGAAAATGATTTGATTTGAGGTCTTTTTTATGGATGAATAAAATATAAGAATGTTATTGATGAGCGTGAAATCCGCCTCTTTAAAAAATGAAAATTGTAGCATAGGAGGTGAAAATCGGTTGATCATTATACCACAAACTTTGAATGTTCTGGAATATTTTTACTTGACAAGTCTACTAAGGTTGAATACAGGGAACGAAGATTCTTAGTTGCATGGTTTTAAGTTAAATTAAATATTTAATTAATGCTCGATTAATTTCTATGTTGGAATAATACAATGCAATGAAATGCAATTAGAGAAACAAATGCAATGTGAAGAAAATTTAAACAGAGCGGATGAATTCAGCACAAGATCTGTAATTATGAATTTTAATCCAAACA
The DNA here is from genome assembly GCA_037367405.1 of Ottelia alismoides. Lineage (NCBI taxonomy): Eukaryota > Viridiplantae > Streptophyta > Magnoliopsida > Alismatales > Hydrocharitaceae > Ottelia > Ottelia alismoides. The sequence continues at coordinate 400,837 of JAZKJV010004593.1, forward strand.
ACAGTAATCGATTTCCTCTATATTAAATCACAGATCAAGAGATAACAAATCCATAAATATTTATCAATAAATCCAGGCTGCAGGATAAAAACTAATCAGTCGAATCAATTTTATAAAATGAATCACTAATAGCCCTTAAGATTTAATCCTCAAAGAATGTTCAATACTTTCAAAGAAATAAATCCAATTATCCTCCTCCATTTTAGCCCATGCAAAAGTAGCTCGAATATCATCGAATACAGTCAAAAAGTCATCAACTATAAGCTTGCACAATAGATTAAGATCCTCAAATAATAATAATAACCTCTAAAGCATCTCTGATCCTTTCACAAATTATGTTAAATGATAAAGCATGAAAATAGCTTCAAAATGACATATTATATGCTTAAATCAGAGTTCAGATGAAAAAGATATGATGAAATGAAATTTCATGGAATAAAATGTAATTAAAATAAAGTTTTTCTTCTTCAAACAGGTCCCTGGAGGGCTTATCTGTAATTTCGCAAAGCCAGGAGGGCCCCTCTGCAACTTACCCCTTGCAGGGGAATATTTGTAATATCTGGAAAGAGCTGGGGCATCAGTGCAATTTTTCCCCAGCGCACGTGTATAGCACGTGCGCCGGGAGGCTCGATGACAGAACCAGAGGCTCGGGGAGTCCTGAGGCTGAGGTTCGGGTGTCTGACCTCAGGCTCGGCAGCTGAGGCGGAGGCTCGGGTAACCAAAGTAGAGGCTCAGCTTCAGAGGAAGAGGCTCGGGGGTCCCGAGCCTAGGTGGCAGCTGGTGGAGGCTCGGGGGTCCCGAGCCTAGGTTAGGAGAGCCCAAGCATAGGCCTATTGTCCGTCGGATCAAGGGACGCCTTCCTGATCCGACGGTAATAGTAGTTGAGGGTGACCGGGGCGGAGGCACCGAGCGGGCGGGGTGCAAGGCGGTGGGCGCGGAGCTAAGGTGGCGACGAGGCTTCGGTCGGTCGACACACGACCAACGGAGCTCGGGGAAAGCGGTGGTGGTGCCTCCCCGCAGCTGAAGCTGAGGCAGAGTGGGGCGGAGTCGACGTGGAGGTGGTGGTGCGGACCGGCTGCGAGGCGGTGGAGCCCGTGTGCGGTGAGCGCGAGATGGCGGAGCAGACCGGCTGCGAGACGGTGACCATGACTGGAGCGTGGAGGTGGTGGTGCGGCCACACAAGAAACTGCTGGGGGATGGGTGAACTTCGCCTGGGGAAAAGAGCCGCGAGGCGCCTCTCTCGATGTTCTCCTCAAAGGTTTGACGAAGGGGTTCCTTGAAGCTTCTTCAACGAAGGCGGGCCTTCGAATCACGTCGAGAGTAGAGGGCTCAGCCGCTGTCACTAGCTGAGCTAAAGAAATGGCGGATACCCCATGATGAGGGAGGTCACGAGGTTAAATAGGGAGGAGGGAGGAGTAATGGCCGGAGATGATGTGGAAGAGGAGTGACGGTGGTGGATGGCCTCGTAACGGCCAGAGGAGGCGGGTGGTTATGGAAGGGGGAGGAAGGGAAACGACGGGGGAGGGGGGAAGGGAAACAGCTGGATGGGGAAGAAGGTGGGGTCACGTGCTGGGCACATGACACGGGGTGTTCTGGAGAGAGAAAGAGTGGGGGTGCCACGTGGCACGCCTAGGAGCTGCCATGTGGCGCCTCCAAAAAAATTTCAAAATTAAAGAGGAAAGAAAAATGAAGAATAAATAAGAGGACATCTCATATCTAGAAAATCCTTCACAAAATTTGTTCATCTCAATGAGATCTACAACTTTCATGAAGGACCCGGGAGCAAAAGATGTCACCTGTGCGAAGTGCTATTTTTGGTGGTTCTCCATGTATATAAAAAACCAGCTTTTTGGAGTTTTGTATATTTTTGTTGGTTTTAGAGAGGATAAAAAAATCTAGAAAAATTATAATAAAATACAAGAAAAATAATTACACACTAATCTGATTTTTTTTGGATTTTTAATAAATAAGAAAATATGAAAATAAAGAAGAAGTAAGAAACACACAATTTTTATATAGACTCACAACGGACACTTGGACTCAGTCAGTTTCTTTGATTTTAGTTTTAATCTGGATTTGGATTTTTGTGTCACTTAATAAAACTTTCATTAAAGAACACAAATGAAGAAGAAATAAAACTAAAAGGATTAATTGTGTACATAAAAGCTTAGGTCAAAAATAGCAAAGAGTTAAAATGCGCAAAAGAGGCCCAAAACCCAACTTTCACATATGAGCTCCGAATTTGCGAAATTGGTCTTGTTTTGAAAGTATTTGAAAATGGAGTACTTTAAAAGTGAGTAGACCAAAATCGGACATTGTATGCAGGAGATATGCTCATTTTAGTCTGTCAGATGTGAAATCAAACTTTGGGATTATTTGACACTTATTTGATTTAGTAATTTTTTTGTATTTTTTTATTTATTCTTGTTAGTAATATCTACACAATGGTGGTGGTTTGGGTCAATCGGAGTTAGGAAGAATTAACTAAAAATAAGAGAAGTTCGCGACTTTTTGGGCTAATTTATACTTGAGATTTTTAATGCAATTATGCATGATTAAATGCAAATATTAATCACACATGTATGAATGTTAATAATGCTCTATTAATGATTAAACGCATATTAATCTTGGGGAGCAAAGCCTAATTGACAAATTTTAGCATGATGAATACGATATTAATCATACCCCTATACTTAAACCATGCTCGTCCCCGAGCATCAATGAATGAACTTAGTTGAATACATCCCTGACTGTGCATGTGAATTTTCAAGGCTCAATTCATAGAAGACCCTTAATTTGAGTGATCATAAAATTCTGGGCTCAACCATGCTTTAATCAAAAGGAATCCAACTTTTCTAATTTTCAGACTCACTGTTTGTACATATAATATAAGGATATGATTTTTAGTGTACTGCATTCATGAGAGTCAAATCAAGACATCACCCAAAGTTCCAATCCAAGAGACTCTCCTCTAGACCTAATCCTCAACACTAGGGAATAAGTCTATTCTTGCTTCAGTCAACTATCTCATTAGTTTGTTAGACTTGAAATGTAGATGGACGACCAGATGATGGAGGGCATAGGATTGTGTCTAATTTTCTCTCCCTCACATTGGAACAAGGTGCCTCTCGAGTGCCTTATTACTCAACACAAGTATATTTTTATTTTGTTGACCAATGTGTCCGTCAAGAGAATTTGGAGTCATCTGCACTTGTTTTTCTGGGAGTACACCGGGGTGTGTCTCTTTTAAGTATCTAAGATACCTTCGACACCCAGTCTTGTATCGCTTACAATGCAAAGCCCTTTTATGGTGTCAGCCCGACTCCTTGGTCCTAATTAGTGCCTGGTCCAAGTGGACACTTAGATAATATTTGGGAGCGCTCGCCATTGGTGGAATCTCATTTGGAATTTGACTTTGGATGATAGAGCTTTTCTTTGACATTTCTTTTTCTTTTCTTTTGTTGGCTAGCTCCACTGCTTTTACCAAACGTTGGCGCACACTGATCAACAATTTTCATTAAGTTTCAACACACCCTTGCACTTAGGTCAATATAAAAAATATAGCATATAAACTTGTTCACATACTAGTTAGGATTTTGCTGACACTATGGTTTTCTGAAGCCTTCATTGACTTTATCCCATCCTCGAATATCATTAAATCGGGGTCTAAACTCAAATCTCTAGTCTCAGTTCCTCAAGTTATAACTCAACTCATCTCATCAATCATGCAGTTGTGAAAATGATTGTGCTGATCATAATCTTTTTGAAGGTAGAGATGAAGAGTGCAATATAGCTCTCAATCTTTTAAACTAGGAAAGTGTGGATAATTAAGTTCAAAAACCCTAATGACTAAGGCTGGCTAACTCAGAATCTCAAGATCTCAGAAATCAAGTGTCCTAAAAAATCCTCAAGCCTTGAGTGAAAGTGAATGTGTCAGGAATATATCAACCAAGGAATGCATGAAATGCTTGATGAAATGCAAGGCCATGAGTGATTTTTTATGCAACCAGTTTTTTTATTTTTTTTTGTTTTTGTTTTTTTTAAACTATTATACATATAATATACACTACTTGTACCCATCCCCAATGTTAGATAAAAACTATTAAAGTACGAGCTATGGATAAAGTAGATAGAATATATATACAAATACACCCCCCTATACTTAGCGTGTGCTATGTCCTCATGGCACAAAGGAAAATGTAGTCATAGCTCGTACTAAGTATAGATGGGTCAAAAACAAAAGAAGAGAAGTGATGTATAAACAATAGTACCGGTCCCCCTATACTTAGGCTCAGATCAGCCTAAGTATGATCGGATAAATATAGATGGGGAATCGGGTAGATTTACGAATGAACAGGTCAAGGAGGTTTGCCACGGACCTTCTTGCGAGAGTGTGGCGGGAGATAGTATGGAGATGTGGAGGGAGAGGAAGAGGGGGCTGATGAAGAAGACCAGCCATCGTCGGATCCTCAGGAGAATAGTAGTCGTATGCAAAGGATCTCCAACTATTGTCAATCATATGTAAGTGCCCTTGGATCAGAGCTGTACTTATTGTACTTATTTAATGAACCACTTCAGGATCAGACGAGGACTCGTCAGAAATCACCTGGTGTCTAAGGTCAAAGGTAACTTTCTTGGTCGGTTTGTTTGCTCGGGAAGTATTAGGATGAAGTTGTACAGTCTTTATCTCCCTGTCTTGAGTAACTGATGTGGCATTCATGAGTTCCTCATCAGATGAATCCCCATAGAAGTCGACCAATTCTTGTAGTGTCATACGTTGCTTCGGTCTTGAGAGATTGTTCCTAGTGGGTTTGTGTGTTATGGCTGGGGGTGTTGATGCCACTTTTGGATGATCATGAATTTTATGACATCGGATGTTTCCGAAGTCGGTTCCTTATATTGTTGAAGTATCTCGTGAATTACTATCGACTCGAAAATTAGACCACTTAAATAATCGTGACGTTCCTAAAAAATATGGTCCAATTCTTCATAAGCTCCAAGATCTTGATTTTTCTTAGGAGCAGTGATAAGGTGGGGAGAATCCGAGGTTTATCCAACAGTCAGTCTTTCAGGTGACTCTCCTAGGGTTTGTATCTGTGTGCCATGCGGAGATGTTTGATAATGTGAAATAGTTGTCTCCTGATCACAACTGTCGGTTTCAAGTTGGTTTTCCTCAGAGCTTGTCATGTCATTGGGGTTTTGTTCATTGTGGTCTGAGTTCGGAAACTTGATTTCCTTAGTCTCACAATCGACGATCGCCTTAGCGGAGGCTAAGAACGGTTTTCCTAAAATGATAGGAGACCCAGACAACCTTTCGGGGTGCCCAATGTCAAGGACAATAAAATCCATTTTATGTTATTTACCTCAGAAATTTACGACGATAGAAACGAGCCCTCACGGTCTTTTGGTAGATCGATTGGGTAATTGAACGATCACCATAGTCTTTTTGAGTTGTCCGAATTCAAGTTGATTAAAGATGGACTTCGGAAGGATGTTTAAAGTAGAGTCATCGTCTAACCGAGCATGAGTGAATAAGGTATCCTCAATTTCACAAGTGATCCGAGTCAATCATTTGACTTTGTGGCTTTCGATTTTATGATTCATCGCCAAAGAACTAGCCATAGATATGACATGATATTCAGTTCTTGATCATTTCTTGCTCGTCTTTTTGGAGTTTAGTCGACTCTTCACAAATCTCTTAAGATCAGGCACATATTCAATGGCTTTGATCAATGGAAGCTCTAAGACCATACTCTTGTAAAATGCTTCTATTTCAGAGTTATCCATTTTTTGAATTTTCAATTTTTTTGATTTTTTTATTATTTTCTGTGATATGATCAGTAGGGGGGTCAGAGGTCAGTGGTTGTGTCTGATTGTAAGTCACATGATAATCCAGTGGTTCATATGGTGGTTGCCTCACTTCTTCTGAATTCTGCATAGACTCGATGAGATCGTATATTCTCTCAGTTTAAGTGTCTGCTCTATGATTAATCCGAGCAATCTCATCCTTAAACATATCATGACTAGTGATTGAATAATCATTCTCCATGTGTCGTGATTTTGGCATGTAACCTCAAGTAGATTATTGATTGTTCATAATCATTATGGTCTGGTCATGAGTTATATTTCCTTGAGTTTGGTTTTCTCGTTGATTGTCGAAAGAACATTGATTGTACTCAAGAGGATAGTCATCCTGAGTAGGGGATGGTACAAGAGGTTGTAGGATCATAGTAATCAGAAATCGTGTTCTACTGTCAATAGCGGTCACTCTATTGTTCATCCTCAATTCTGGTCTCTCTCTCATTTCCATAAGATCGTCAAAATGTGAGAGAGGGTTATTCTAAGAAGAAATATGGTCATAGGGTGGGATGTATGGGTGGGAAGAGAATGATGGCTGAGGGGAACCTGATTTGAAGATCAGGTTCCCTTGAGGAGTGTGAGAAGAAGGATATCGGGACATGGTCGTGGAGATCGGGAAAGAAGACCACGGTACCGATATCTTCTCAAGAGGGATGGAATGATCAGTGAACCGCGATTTGCTTGCGATTGCAAGGTCTTTGACGCACACAAATCAAACACAAAACAAACACGTAGATTCACCCACTCAACACTGGTGAAGGCACGTTAGGGTACGCCCGCTTATGTTTTAAATTTTAATTTAATGACAAAACAATCTTGAAAATTAAGCGGAGCTGTTAGGTGCCGAAATATTTTCCAAAGTCTGTCCCAAGTTCATACAACTAGTTGCACCTACTTTCAGCTAGTATAGGTGTAAGTACGGACTGTTTAAATGACTACCCATGTTACTTGAGGACGGAGCCTTCCGTAGTGTCCCTTAGACCACCTACTCTGCTAAGGGAAGTCAGACCGTAAAATGGCTACTTGAGATCCTCATTGAAAAGTATCTAATTGTTTTTAAAATCAGTAGTCTGAATGAAGCATTTAGGTTTTTGGCTCTGTCCTAAGGTGTGCGATCTTGTCCTTATAAATAATGAGTGGGTTCCTCTCCACCAAACACAGGTTAACTTTAAGTCAATTTTATTTATAGTCACCTTGATTAGCAGTTTCGATTTTAAATTGTGGTTATCGCTGAAATTATGTGAGCACAAAAATTCACGCCTAACGAACAATCCCAATTCCTTTAATTCCTAAGTTGTAAAACTTGAGGAAGGAGAATCGAAAAAGCCAATGCAACGTAAATAAATGATGCATGTAAGAAGAAGACTTACAATGAATCCTCGCGTTCTTCATGCAAGATGTAGTACAAGGAATTAAAATTTACATTAAATACTATGCACAGATGAAAAACACCCTTAGCAGATAGTTCTATTAGAGGGAAGACATGATTTCAAAATTTGGCTAATGTTGAACAATCTATAGTACGTATAGTTAGGGAGAGTGTGGCCTAAGAATTACGAGCACAATCAATGATAAATAAGCAACATATATGTGCCTAAGTCCTACGCCACTCAAGCCGGGTCCCAACCACATAGAAGGGGATGAAACAGACCCGACACACCACATATAAGTTTAGTCTAATTATTACAAGGGTTCAAAGAGAGGAACCCTGAGAATAATGCAGAAATTAAATTATCTAAGCTCTCTCTCACAAAAATAAAACTAGCAGATCCTTAAATAATATCCAAAAATTACTCCGAGCTACAAGTAAAGAGAGAGGATGTGGTTAGTATTAGAAATGTAAATGAAATGAAGAATAGAAAAAAATGACATAGAAATAATTTTTTACAAGAATTAATTATAGAAAATAATTTTAAAACCCTAAAAATACGCCGTTCCCTGGCAACAGCGCCATTTGATGAGAGCGAAATACGCCTTTTTTTTGAAAAAACAAAAATTGTAGTACAGGAGGCGAAAATTGGTCGATCAAAATACCACAAAATTTGAATGTTGTGGAATATTTTGACTTAACAAGTCTACCCTGATCGAACACAAGGAACAGTGATTCTTAGTTGCGTGGTTTTAAATTAAATTAATTAATTAATTAATGCTCGATTAATTTCTATGTTGGAATAATACAATGCAATGAAATGCAATTAGAGAAACAAATGCAATGTGAAGAAAATTTAAATAGAGCGGATGGATTCAGCACAAGATCTGTAGTTATTAATTTTAATCAAAACAACAGTAATCAATTTCCTTTATATTAAATCACAGATCAAAAGATAGCAAATCCAGCAATATTTATCAATAAATCCAGGCTGCAGGCTATAAAATAATCAGTCGAATAAATTTTATGAAATGACTCAATAATAGCCCTTAAGATTTAATCCTCAAAGAATGTTCAATACTTTCAAAGAAATAAAGCCAATTATCCTCCTCGATTTTAGCCCCTGCAAAAGTAGCTCGAATGTCACGAAATACAGCTAGAGAGTCATCAACTAGAAGCTTGCACAATAGATTAAGATCCTCAAATAATAATAATAACCTCTAAAGCATATCTGATCCTTTCACAAATTATGCTAAATGATAGAGCATGAAAATAGCTTTAAAATGACATATTATATGCTTAAATCAGAGTTCAGATGAAAAAGATATGATAAAATGAAATTTCAAGGGCTAAAATGTAATTAAAATAAAGTTTTTCTTCTTCAAACAGGTCCCTGGAGGGCTTATCTATAATTTCACAAATTTGGGAGGGCCCCTCTGCAATTTATCCCTAGCGGGGATATATTTGTAATATTTGGAAAGAGCAGAGGTGTCAGTGCAATTTCCCCCAACGCACGTGCGTAGCACATGCACCGGGAGGCTCGACAGAGGAACGGGAGGTTCAGTCCCGAGGTTGAGTCTCGGGTGTCTGACCTCATGCTCGACAGCTGAGGCGGAGGCTCGGGTAACCAAAGCAGAGGCTTAGCTTTCGAGGCATAGGCTCGGGGGTCCCCAGCCTAGGTCGCAACTAGTGGAGGCTCGGGTGTCCCGAGCGTAGGTTCGGGGAGCCTGAGCCTCTAGGCTGGGGCCTAGGCTCGGGCTGGATGATATGGAGGCCTGTGGCCCATCAGATCAAGGGCCGCCTGCCCGATCCGACGGTAATTGTAGTTGAGGGTGACTGGGGCCGAGGCACCAAGCGGTCGGGGTGCGAGGCGGTGGGCGCAAGGCCAAGGTGGCGACAAGGCTTCGGTTGGTCGACACACGACCGACGGAGCTTGGGGAAAGTGGTGGTGGTGCCTCCCCACGGCTAAAGCTGAGGCAGAGCAAGGCAGAGTCGACGTGGAGGTGGTGTTGCGGACCGACTGCGAGGCGGTGGAGCTCGTACGCGGTGAGCGTAAGATGGCGGAGCAGACCGACTGCGAGGCGGTGACCGTGACTGGAACATGGAGGCGGTGGTGTAGCCACGTGGGAAGCTGTTGGGGGATGGGTGAACTTCGCCTGGGGAGAAGAGCTGCGAGGCGCCACTCTCGATGTTCGCCTTAGATGTCCGACGAAGGGGTTCCTCGAAGCTTCTACAAAGCTGCAACGAAGGCATGCCTTCGGATCGCACCGAGAGTAGAGGAGTCAGCCGTTGTCACCGGCTGAGCTAAAGAAATGGTGGATACCCCATAAAGAGGGAGGTCGTGAGGTTAAATAGGGAGGAGTAACAGCCGGAGATGACGTTGAAGAGGAGTGACGGTGGTGGATGGCCTCGTAACGGCCGGAGGAGGCGGGCGGTTATGGAATGGGGAGGAAGGGAAATGACAGGGGAGGGGGAAGGGAAACGACTGGATGGGGAAGAAGGTGGGGTCATGTGCTGGCCACGTGACCCGATGTGGTCTGGAGAGAGAAAGTGTGGGAGTGCCACGTGGCACGCCAATGAGCTGCCACGTGGTGCCCCCAAAAAAATTTCAAAATTAAAGAGGAAAAAAATGAAAATATATAAGAGGATACCTCGGATCGAAAAAATTCCTTCACAAAAGTTGTTCGTCTCGACAAGATCTACAACTTTCATGAAGGACTCGGGAGCAAAAGAGGTCACTTGTGCAAAGTGGTATTTTTGGTGGTTCTCCATGTGTATAGAAAACAGGCTTTTTGGAGTTTTGTAATTTTTTGGTGGTTTTAGAGAGGAAAAAAATCTAGAAAAATTACGATAAAATACAAGAATAATAATAACACACTAATCTTATTTTTTGGATTTTTAAGAAATAAGAAAATATGAAAATAAAATAGAAGTAAGAAGCAGACAATTTTTATACAGACTTACAATGGACACTTGGACTAAGTTAGTTTCTTTGATTTCAGTTTTAATCTGGATTTGGATTTTTGTGTTGCTTAACAAAACTTTCATCAAAGAAAAAAAATGAAGAAGAAATAAAACTAAAAGAATTAATTATGTACATAAAATCTTAGGTAAAAAATAGCAAAGATTAAAATGCGCAAAAAAGAGACCCAAAACCCAACATTCACATATGAGCTCCGACTTTTACGAAATTGGTCTTGTTTTGAAGGTATTTGAAAATGGAGTACTTTAAAAGTGAGTAGACAAGATCAGACACTGTATGAGGGAGATATGCTCATTTTAGTCCGTCAGATGTGAAATCAGACTTTGGGATTAATTGATACTTATTTTAGTTAGTATTTTTTGTATTTTTTTATTTATTCTTGTTAGTAATATCTACACAATGGAGTTGGTTTGAGGTCAATCGGAGTTAGGAATAATTAAGTAAAAATAAGAGAAGTTAGTGCCTTTTTGGGCTAATTTACACTTGGGATTTTTAATGCAATTATGCATGATGAAATGCAAATATTAATCACACATGTGTGAATGTTAATAATGCTCTATTAATGATTAAATGCATATGAATCTTGGGGAGCAGAGCCTAATTGATCAATTTTAGCCTGATGAATACGAGATTCATCAGTTATATACACTGAGATGAATATATAAGGACCATATCTCCCCCTACTTTATTCCTTGTCGATCAGGTCAATAATTGTTCTTCTCTTAGGGTTTGGGTCAGTTTGTGCTTATTACATAATTACATCCTTTTTATTTTCCTATTTATTCTTTTATTTTTGGAGAATAATTATGCATTATTAACAAGGGTATACACAGTGATAATTTATTGTATTTACACGCATTTATAGATGTTTTTGTTAAAAGATAAAGCTACAATAAAAGAAAAAAGAATGAGAATCAAATATTCATCATTATACCATTAAGTATCATCCCGGGAAAGCAAATGTAGGAGAAGATGCTCTTAGTCAGAAGTCTAATGGTGGACTGTCATATACAAAGACTGACTGACACACATTATTAGCACAGTTAAGGGGACTGATGAATCCCTGATTCTCACTCTTTATAATTTTATTTTAGCTATTTATCTTGGCAAAGCATCATGTAAATAGGTGTAAATATAATAAGTTAGCATTCTGCATGCATGTTTTAATATTGTATATGTAGCATGTATATGTGCAAAAATAAAAGAATAAAGAAAAAAAGAGAAAGGAAGGAGGTATATAGAATAAATACAGAGTGACCCAAATCCCAAGAGAAGGTCAAGCATTAACCTGATCGCCAAATAAAATAAGTAGAGAGAGATAGGGCTTACTCTATGTATACATATTACATATGTATATAAATAATTATTTTTGGATAAAAAATAAATAAAATATTCTTCCAACCTCATTGTACATAGTCTTAAAATAAAACAAAAATAAAATAAAATTTAGAAAAATTAAAATAAAATCCTTTCTCACTTGTACAAATTACATGTATACATGTTTTACTCCCTATTTATTCTATACTTGTAATTAGATGATAAAAATAAATAAAAAATTATTTTATAACCCTAAAAGTTTTTGAAAAATAAATTAAATACAAAATTGCGATATTTATGTAAAAATAATAAAATAAAGATTATTGTATAAATTACATAGGTATATTATACCTGTATATAACGTCATATATTGTATATACACTAATTTATTTTTCATGAACTAATTAAAAATCACACAAAAATAGTTTGAAAAATAATAAACATTTTTATTTTATACACTTTTTATTTTAAGTTTATTTACTATTTTTTATTTATTTTGTAAATATTTTGTAAAATCCTTTACCGCAGGTCAACGACCTCTTCCAAGCTTGACATGACCCGACTCCATTTACCGGAGCTTCTTCTCCCTTTTTTCCTAGTCGGATCGTGCCACCTCTTGCCCTGATTTTTCGCCCGTTGCTTCTCCTTCGATCCCTGACCCTCACGGATCCCTAGGAAGGCGTGGATCTTCCTAGGGCTGCGCGCTTTTGCCCGATCCTCTCGCTCTCCTAAGAAGCCTATATAATATCTCCTCCTCCATTATTTGTGAGCTCATTCCTCACTCCCATTTCGACCCCTAGCCACCTCCAGCTGAGCGAAAGCTCCTCGAAGAGCCCCTTGGAGCTCAGTTTGATGCAGTGACGACGTTGCTCACCCTTCGTGGCTGGACATCCGTCGTGAGTAGCCTCCCCACCTTCCGTAGAGAGGTTGAGGCCATAACCTCGACTCCCATCTTCGCTTGAAGCTCCGGAGTTCATCCAGAACCTCAAGTATTACCCATTTCACTTCCATTGTCATGTTCGATCCAATCATGCATCTCGCCTCTGTTGCACATTCACTTGCTCCGACCACCCTGGTCGGAGCCTCGATATCCACATCCAGCCATTCAGATTGACCCGCAGCTTCACCTTCCATCTTGCACCACAACCTGATCATCCTTAGGCTCGACCTTGAGGTTGAGATTAGGGTAAGGATCTCCCTTTATCGCCTTCACCAGAGATCGATCTTTACCCTCCTACGCTTCCTTGTGTTTCGCTAAGCAATAACCCTCGCCGAAGCTACGCCTCCGAGCGGTGTGCCCACTACAGGACCGGGAGCGCGCAGAAGACCCTCATTCAGCCCTCGACTTCTTAGGCGGAGCAGCTCCAGGCGCACCTTCACGACAACGGTCATCCGACTGTCCTTCACATCAGAGCTTCCCATCAAATGCGGAGTACCTTCACGATGCTCCAGCCCTCCTTGGTGAGTTCATCGACCTGATGGATCTCCTCCAATAGCTGATTGAAGTTCACCTGGAGGTTGTTCTTCCTCCATCCTCGTCTGTCGTTGGATATACCCGGCTCCTGCCAGATTGCATCATAGCTGCCCAACAAAAAGCTACCGCGACCGTTAGATCAGAGCAGTAGCATCAGATCCAGCCATACGTCTGCGATAACTTCTGCACCGTCAGATCAGCAGGTGGCAGCGATTAGAGCCGTATGCCCACTAAGCCTCTTGCGCGCGCTACGTGCCTCTGCAGGGTATATTACATCTTTTACCCCACACTTTTATGCTTTACTTTATAGTCCCGTAAAATAAATTGTAGTTCAGACCCTAAGTTTCCAGTATTTGCAATTTAATCCTCCGGATCTGAGACACGTGCATGTAAAAGTGAGTTTGAGGAATATTTGCATGTTTTCTCCTGAAGTTTATTAATGTTATGCTTCGAACTAAACTTTTCAGTTTATTGCATATATACCACTTTGCGTATGTTTTTGAACATGTGCGTGAATTTAGTGGTTAAATTACAATAGTGGCCCTGTGCTTCTCAGTATGTTATATTTTTCCCTGGAAACTTTCCAATAATTGAATATAGGTCCATGTGTGTTGTGTGTGTTGTTTTTAATAAAATAATTACTAAATCAACTCCTAAAATTTCATAAAAAATTATAGTTAGCTCCTGCTAACACGTAATATTTATAGAAATTTTTGTTAAATAATGTAGTCTTATTTGATATATTCTAAAAATAAAAAACACCTAAAAATTGTTCTGTCTATTTTCTAAAATACATAAGAATTTAAAGAATTGTCTAAAAAAAATTCTATAAAAAATTTTGCGTTTGTGGTTTTATATTCTTTGTATTCACTAGCATTTCTTTTTTGAAAATATTTTATAAAAACCCTAAAATCACAAAAGACTCAAAATCTTACAAAAATCATTAAAAATTATAGAAAAAAAATGGATTTCAGTTGCTATGTGTAAACATTTTTATTTACTTTTTCATAAAAATCATACAAAGGATATTAAGGGATTTTTACTATTTTAAACTTGCCTCTTGGTCTAGACTGTACATTATTTTCTATTTCGATTTGTATGAAATCACATAAAAATCAGAAAAACACCATAAAATTAACAAAAACATCTGCATATTTGAAAAACATAAAAAAAATTTATTCTTTATTTTTGGTTATTTTTTATCTTAATAAAAATTCCAAAGGCTTGATTGTGCTTTGATTTGCTTATAAACTTGATTTCCTTTTTCTTGATTTAAAAATTATAAAAATTTGCAAAAATTAAAATAGACAAAAATATGTTTTTATTCCTCTGATTACCGACTACTTTGTACATTTCCGTGCTCCTTGAGTTCGACCGTGGTCGCTATACCAGGGTAAATAAATAGCGGAGACCGCTAACATTGATTTTCGTGCTTGCTTGTTTTATTTGTGTGGTTTTAATTTTTCTTGTTCACTACGCCTAGTGATTCGGGTTGCAATGACCTTTGATATTACTTAATCCAAGTTTCCTGGCAGGTCAGGGACTACGTGTAAACCTGATAGTACATGAATCAGGATTTCATTAGCTACCCTACAAGTAAGGCCTATATTATATGATAAAATACGAAATGCTCAAGAATCTGATCAAGAAATTAAAAGAATACAAGGGGAAGTGGAGAAGGGAGAATTTCTCGAGTTTATGATAAATGAGCATGGAGTATTATTTTCAAGAAAAGATTGTGTGTCCCAAAATCTGTAGAGCTTATAATAGAAATTCTGAATGAAGCACACAACCTCATGTACGCTATACACCTAGGAAGCACGAAGATGTATAGAATATTGAAACCATACTATTAGTGGTCTCGAATGAAATGAGAAATTGCAGAATATGTATTAGATGCTTGATTTGTAAGCAAACTAAACTAGAATATATGCGACCAGGTGGTGCATTGCAACATCTTCCGATTCACTAATGGAAGTGGGAACGCATTACCATGGATTTTGTTACTAGATTTTCTAGGTACCACTTTATCATAGCATGGTTTGGGGATTCTAAAGTTTTGATTTCTGATGGGGGGACTCACTTTATCACTGATAACGTAAGGACCCTTGCGAATGAGTTCAGCATTGACCATAGAGTTGCCAATCCATATTATCCACAGACGAATGGTCTTGCTGAGTTTCAAATAGGGAGATCAAGAATATATTGCAGATGGTTGTCCGCCCAGACCGAAAGGACTGGTCACAGCTTTTGAACTCGGTCTTGTGGACTTATAGAACTTCCTTCAAGACACCTTTGGGTACATCTCCTTTCCGACTTGTTTATGGCAAGCCATGCCACTTACATATTGAGATTAAGCACAAGTCACTTTGGGCAGTTACTGAGATACTTTTGGATCTCGAGAGTATAGGAAATCAGAGGAGAGCAGATTTGGCAGCCCTGGAGGTGTTGAGAGATACAACCTTCTCAAGTAGCCTACAATATAAGGACGAGTGAAGATAAGGCATAATTCTCATATTAGCCATAAGCAGTCTGAGCCGAACTGGAGAGTATGGCTATTTGATGATAGACTAAGGTTATTTTTAGGGAAATTACAGAGTAAATGGAAAGGTCCTTACTTGGTCAGAAAGTTGCATGACAATGGTAGTATTGATATATGTGAGTTGTCTTCTGATTCTACCTTTCGAGTCAACGATCAGTGCCTGAAACCCTTTCTTGATCATGATCCACTAACCATTGATGTTGCCCCTATTCACTTTGTATGAGATGTGTTCCTTGACTCTCATCTTATACATATCATACCTGAGCTACACTTCTTTCCGCCTCTCTGAATATCCATATTGTATATATCATTCATTTATTCATTCATTTTTTATAACACTCCATGCCTCATCATATGGTTCTTGCTATACTTAGGATGCACTTTATTCAAAGTACGGGGGGTGCTGAATTTGTGTTGTTCATATATATGTTAACTCTATTACTGCTGTTTTGCTACCTATACTCAGGGACATCTGATCCTCGAAGTAATATTTATTTTTCCTTTCTTTGATTCTTCTCTGGTTTGCCCCTCAACTGTTAATATTCTTTTCTATACTTAGGGATCTTTTACCTTAAGTTTAGGGGGGACAAGTTGAGCCGATGATTTCGTACATTCTATTCCTCGATCTTCTACTTTTGTATAGCTTTTTATACGTTGGATTACTTAATCCTAATTATAGGGGGGATCACCAACTTCTATTCATTTTATTTCATTCTTTTGAGTCGATGTAGTATATGATTCTTCTCATTCTTCCACACTTACCTTGTGTTATGTCTTCCTTTGTCGCTCTCTGCTCACTTTGAGGACATCGTTCGTGCTAAGTATAGGGGGTGTCGTATATATTGTATATATACTTTAGCCATTACTCATACTTTGGAGTTAATAACATGGCTATTATTTATTAAATTGGTATAAAAATGTTTGCAAAATTATGTGTAAATTTTTTTATAAAACGTGTTGCAAAAAAATTGTAATTTTTTTTTGTAAAAAACTTTGTAAAATTATTTTGGTACAGATTTTTGTAAAATAATTGTAAAATTTTTTATAAAATATTTGTAAATTATTTTGTGTATCAAAATTATATATATGGTATAAATGTTTGTAAAATGTGTGGAAGCAAAATGTTTGCAAAAACCTTTTTGAAAAGCTATTTCTAATGTGATTTGTAAAATAGCTTGCAAAACTAGTTTTGGAAAAGGTTTTGAACACATTTTGGAAAAAATTTGAAAAATTTTGTACAATATTTTGTCACATGGGTAATAAATTCTAGGTATTGCAAGTAGCTTTTTATATAAGTTGCAAATTCCATGTAAATAAAACCTATATTTATCTGTAAACTTTGTATATAAACTCTTGTGTATTAAATCCCATTACAAAATTCTTATGGATAAAATCTGCTTGAAAAAACTATATATGAAACTTGGGAATATAACCCTTGTTATTATGTACATATCTCTCTAAATACTTTTGTAAAAACTTATTTTCTTTTCTTATTAAAAATACCATAAAAATTTGTAAAAATTCCTTGAAAAAAATTCTCAAAAAGATTTTTGGATCTTCCTTTCAAATGTTTGAAAATATTTCTGCATGTGCATATGCATTTTTCATAATGTATTGACATTTAAACTAGTCTGGAATAAAATTGAAGAATGGAGCTGGGTTAAAACCTTAATCCACATAATTTCAGAGGAACCTTATTGGAACCGAGGATAAGACTTTTCGAATCTATGGTGACTTAATTCTTTGAGTCCACATGAGTATGTTCACATGTCATCTTAATTGGTCTAAGTAGAGCATTTAATAATGTACATATGATTCTTCTAGACAGTAGACTTAACTTGGACAAGCACTCTTCACGTATCTCTTCATGGATGGGGTGGTGAGGAGGTAGAATCCTTTGGTTTGAGGTAGCACATAGTTATGTCACAACTAGTGGGAGCCTCTGTCTTCCTATAGGGAAGGAAGTGCATCTCAACCTATTCTAGTAGCATTGAGGTCTAATGATAGGATGCCGTGGGGTTGTGATAATGCTTCAAAAGAGGGGTAGTCTACTGGCTCAAGAAGAAAAACTCCTTATGTACATGCTTTGCCTTGTAGATATGTTGTATATTTGTCATAAAAATAATAAAAATGCAAAAACTCCAAAAAAGGGGACATACCTAATTGAAAATAAAATGCCTGTCAGAGTGTACATAGTTGAATAAAGAAAGCTTATGTGATACATTGTCTCATCTCACGGAAGCTTGCAGTTGGAGACTTGGCTACACTGGTGAAGCTCCAAAGAATATATGGTTAGATTGGCCACGATCCATTCTCTTCTTTCCCCTCTTCTTGAGCGGGTTGCACTTAAACTTAGAAGGGAATACCCCGCTCCTCAAGGAAAGAGTTGCTAGACCAGGGGACTAGAGTTATCTTGTTAAGGGAGATTGTTTCTTTGTCATTTCTGAGGTGTGGAGCCATCTATCACTTACATGGTTCGAGTAAATATTCATAGTCGTAGGAGTTTGCGTATGTAGACTTGTTCTAACCTGGCTATTGAGGCAAACTAAATAGGAGTCTTGTGGAACTTAAAGTCTATTAGGTTTTAAGTCCACTTCCCAATAAGGTTCTGCCAAACTAATAATACAAAGGTTTGGCCGAGCTCCATACTCCAATTTTATGAAGATAAGTTTAATAATCAACTTTGTTCTAATTTTTTTCTTTTTTATTCCTTTTTCACTTCTTTCTCAAATAAGTTTTTGCTAGGGGACTATCAAAGGTAAAGTATAAGGGAATGATGAATCCCTGATTCACATCCTTTATTCTTTTATTTTAGCAAAATTCCCTATGCAAATTCCATCTAAATATGTATCAAATACAATAAATTAGCCTCATGCGTGTATTTTTTAAAATTGTGTAATTACACTCTTTTTGTTCAAAATAAAAGAATAAAGAATAAAAGAAAATGAATAAAATAAGGACGCATTTATGCAATAAATGAAGACAGACCCGAACCTTGAGAGAAGGTCAAATATTGGTTTGATCGACAAGGAATAAAGTGAAAGAGATAAGGTCCCTATCTTGTACATATTCATCAACATTCTTCCTGCATATATATATATATATCACTTATTTTATCTCTAAATAAAATAATCTCAAAATAAATAAATTCAATTTACTTGATAAAATTTGTAAATAAAGTATAAATAAAAACAATTACAAAATTTTAGAATGTGTACAGACATACAACACTTATACTTGTATATATTTATTTTGTACATAATTTATGTATATTGTATTTTCAAATAATTATGCATACTCCCGTCTAATATACAAAATTAAATAAAATTTAAAAAAAAGCAAAATAAAAAAATTAACATCTCGTTGTGTGAATTACCATACATGTGTATATTGTACATAACAACTATTTATTTAATACCTTTAATTAATTTGTAAAAATAAAATAGAAAACTTTTTATATTCCTTCAATTATTTTGTAATAAATAAAATATGAAATAAAATGTATATTTGCAAAAATAATAAAATAAAAATACTTATATATAATATATAGGTATATTATACATGTACATAATATTATATATTGTATATACCATAATATATGTATTATTAAAAATAATTAAAAATCACATAAGAAGAGTTTGAAAATTAGCAAACCTTTTATTCATTTTTTATTTTAAAGCAATTTAGTGTTTATTATTCACTATTCTTTTATTTATGGGAATAGAATTTTCTGATTGGTCGAACCGAGTCCACCCATCCTCCCAGTCGGGTCAAACCTGATTCCTCTCGTCGAAGCCGTTTTCTCGATATTTCCTGGCTCGACTCCGACCACCATTCACCTCGATTCCTGAGCCTGATTCTTTTTCCTAAGATCCATTATCCTTGCGGATTGCTATGTTTCACTAAATCTTCCTAGTGTTTCCCCCATTCTTCAAATCTTTCTGGAACCCTATGACTGCCTATAAATTTACTCCTCCGCCTGCTTCATTCGCCAGCTCGTC
Organism: Ottelia alismoides; assembly: GCA_037367405.1. Classification (NCBI taxonomy): domain Eukaryota; kingdom Viridiplantae; phylum Streptophyta; class Magnoliopsida; order Alismatales; family Hydrocharitaceae; genus Ottelia; species Ottelia alismoides. The sequence goes on from JAZKJV010004593.1 coordinate 420,382, forward strand.
CCTCGCATCATTACTCCTCCCTTGACATGTCTAGAGTCATGACAAGGTTCTTTGGAATCCTTCGGATCTTGAGTCGGTGGTCGATTTCGCATTTCTTATACGTGGTCGGAGTAGCTCCGCCGCGTTCAGCCTCTCTTGCCTAATGCAACAGGGTTTATGCCATGACCTCAATTCCACTTCATCGCACCTCGCTTATCGCTATAGAGCACTCAGGTACTCTACATTTTACTCCATTTCACTTTTTCACTTCGATTTCAGTCCTCGATCACCATTCGCTAGTTTGGCTTCGATCATCAGGCCTGGAGCTCCACCCAGCAATTTGACCACTTTGATTTGACCCTATGCTCACCTTTCATCTTCTCGCGCATCCTATCCCCCCCAATCTCGCTCATCAGAGCAAGATTAGGATCGGTCTCCTCCCCTCACTTTTTCCAGAGACCAAGTAAGAACCCATCGTTGCTTCCCCTCCGTTACGAGCAATAATAACTCGACCAGAGCTACTCCTCAGAGACCTTCTCCCCTTTGCAAGAATAGGCGCGCGCGAGGAAGCTTGAATCGAGCCCAACTAAGCGGAGCACCTCTAGGTGGTGGAGCTCTATTTCCACATCTGGTCGTTGACCATTCCATCAGAGCATTTCAGCTGATGCACATCACTTCCATAAATGTGTTGAGCTCTTTGGCGAGTTGAATGCCACCGAGGATCGCCTTGCATTCCCAATCGAAGTTCTCCAGCTCAAGCTTTGTTCACTATTCTTCCAACATGCTTCAATGCCATCAGATGAAGCGGCCTTCGCTCAGACTTGATCAGGACCGTTGATCCACGCCCTTTTCTGTGACGTTCAATCAGCTTTTCGGGAGATCTGCACCACACGTCAGCCTAGCTTTTCAGAGCCGTCAGATCCGCCCTCTAACGGTCATCATGACCGTACGTTAGAGAAGCTCCAAGCATGTACCACATGCCCCTGTGAAGGGTATATTTCTCTTTTACCCCATCTTAACTTTATTTTGTTTCAATCCTGTAAATATATGTTGTAGTGTAATTTATTTTAGATAATTTGCAGTTAGCACCTCGTACTTTGTTTATTTATATTTTAGTCTAGTTGAGTCTGTGTCATGTGTGTCCACACAAGGTTTTGGGGGATATCTGCAAAATTTACCTCTAACTTTTAACAAGTTAATGAAATAGAATATATTTTAGATATTTGCATTTATACCCCTGTGACTGCTTCTGATAACTGAGAAAATTTGGAGGGTCTAGAAATCTCACAAGGCGAGAGATTTAGTCGCTGAATTGACCATTCAAAAATCCTCGGTTAATCAATAATTAACCCACAATCAGAATAAAGCAATTAAATCTCAAAAATGTGGAGTTAAAATTTATTATAACTCTACATGTAAATGTGCCTAGGTGTAAGCACAAGTAGAGGTCGAACACTGGGAGGCGAATGGTTGTGTGGTGAAATGGAATGCACACTTATTCAATTCTTGGTTCATGTCCAATTCTTATTGTTTTTGTGGGTTTTTAATTATATATATATTTTTATTTTTATTTTTATAATTTTTATGTTGTTTTATATTATATATATATTTATATATATATATATATATGTATTTATATTTTCTTTTTATATTTTAAATTGTATAATGTAGGTGTATATATAAAGAGATATATATAAGAGAAGAGAGTGAGAGAGATGTAATATATGGATACATATATATATATATACTCAAAATATATTAGATATAACATTTTTAGGCTTTTCATATTTTTCTATTTTTTTATTTTTTTCTGGAATTTAACTAATTTTTGGGTATTTTTAATTCCAAAAATGTCCCTGATATGGGACTAATTAAATAGGCCAAAAATAATTTGGGATTTAAAAATATAAAATAAGTCTCAAAATTACTTAAATTAATTTTAATATGTTAATAATAATAATATGGAGATAATTATAAAGTAAGAAAACATTTTGTTGGTATTTTTCTAGGGTTTTTATATTTTTTGTTGGATTTTGTGGCTTTCTGATTTTTATATTTTTCTTTTTCTTATTTTTAAGGTTTTTCATTTTCTGGACTCAATAGATATATAAATATACATATATAATATTTTTGTAATTTTTCAAAAGCATTTTCTATTTTTTTTTGTATTTTATAAATTAGAAAGGTATTATTTAGGCTCCATTTTAATTTTAAAAATTAGATAAAATGCAAAAAATGCATGTTAAAAATGCTGCATGGAGCATCTAACCTAATTTTTGTGGATTTTTAGGAGCAAGCTAGGTATTTTTAATAAATACATATAATACATAAAATAAATTAGCCTGGTAGGGGCATTCTGGCAAATAAAATAGATGACAAGGGCTACAGTGCAAATATGCCAACGAATTAAAACATTTATTTAAATATTACAGACATTTTTACAATAACAAAAACTGACAGGGATTCAATGCAATTTTCACGTGCCTCACGTGGGACTACACGTGAGGCTAGGAGGGACCATATTGTAAATACAAGAAAGTTCAAGGGTCCTATGGCAAAAATCCCAATTAAATTACAATGCTATATTTTATTTACAATATTAAGAATTAAATACAAAAATGCCTGGGGCAAAGTGTGAAATTTACCCCAAAAGGCGCTCCATACGACGGCCGAGGTCTTCTCACTTAAACACGCGTCGCCCATCCAGCGGCCAGTACCGCTTCGCAGCTGAATGGCACGGATTAGATCAGCCGGGCAGATCCGACGGTCAAGGGGCTGCGTCATCCAATGGTCGGAGCTGCATCTTGAGGCGGCAAGCAGATCGAACGACCATGAGGGGGTCAGGAAGAACATATCAAGAACTCGCCTGAAACGAGTTTCGATCCGTCCTTCTGAGCACCTCCGGCCATCTGGGAAGCTTAAGCTAGGGGCAAAAGTAAGCTGGAGGTCCTCCTCTTCAGATGGCATCGTTAGAAGGTCCTCAGGAGCCCAGATGATGGCTGGAAGGCTTGGAGAGGTTTGCAGCTCCAGGTTCCCTGGTTCCTCATCAAAAATCGACCCTACTCGGGTCCTTGGGCTCCCAACACCTGCGTTAAAGCTCAGCACACAAGACCAAGGGGCTGGGGCATTTATTGGTGATGGAATGAGGGATGGAGGAGCGGGGCGTAGATCTCCGACGATGGGTGGAAGATGGAGATCTGGTCTTCAGATCCATGGAGAATCTGAGTGAGTGGAGGTGGCTGGAGTGGAGTAGAAGTGAAGAGGAAGGAGTGGGGGTGGTTTGCGAGGTCGGAAAACGGTCCAAGCACGGTGGAAGGTTTGCTGGAGGGGAGCTCCGGTGAACTACGAATCAAGCTATTCTACCTAATTAATCAACTAAAACATGCAAAAAAGTATGATAAGTAAAATCAACGACTGATGCTAAGCTAAATAAACGAAAGAGCGCAGCTCATACCTGACTGGATAGCCAAGGAGCAGAGGTCGCCGGCGACGGCGGCCTTGGGTGCAACCTACTCCGACCGATTCAAGGCGCCGGAGATGTCCTCCTATCACAAGGAATGCCTCCAGGACCAAATACGAGGAGGGGAATGGGAGAAAGGCTGACTAAAATGGAGAAGAAGGCGGAGGTTTCTTATTTAAAAACGTGATGTGCACCCTCATTTCCCAGGCAAACGGCGGAGCTTCGTGCTATGTACAAAGGAATAAATGAATGGGCGTGTATCTACAATGATTAGGGAGCAATTTGTCTGAAGGAAGTAATGTCAGAAGATGACTGATGCGAGCAGGAATTATGGGAGAAGACAGTTGGAAAGACAGGTTGCGTCATTTCAGCCGCTTGGAGGTCGCGTTGACCGAGCGGTCAACGTTTGCAGGGCTGTGATTGGTCCACATCAGCGGCGTATTGACCTGTCAATTAAATACAATAAATGATTTTATTTATTTTTGTTTATAAAATAAAAATGTTTATTAAATAATGTAGTATTTATTTATGTTTTTTATTTATTTTTTGATGTATTTTAATATGAGTTTATTTTAATAGTTTATTTATATGTATATTTACATGTATTTTGTATAATTTTTTTATTATGTATATTTTAATTTATTATTTTATTTTCTTATTTTATATATTTATAAATTATTTTTGTGAGTATAAATATATTTTTATTTGATTTTTATGAGCTTATTTGCATATTTAAATAAATAGGAAGATATACTATGTAAGTATACTAATAGGTATTTTACCTATATTTTATATATTTTTTATTTATTTAATGAATTTTATTGGGTTTTAATTTGGATTTACATTTTTAATAGAGTATAGATAATATTTACAATTTAATAAAAATATAGATGAATAAATAATGAAAGAATGAAATCCCCTTTTATTTATATACATAGGTAACATATGTATTTTTGTCTGTGTATTTCATAGACTTATTTTATTTTACATGTTCTTTGTGGTTTATTCTAATTTCAATATGTACATGTATTTTGCATATTATTTACAAAATTGTAAAAATATGAATTTATAGAAATAATGAATAATGAATATAAGGAATATTTAATCAGGTAAACTGTACAATGAAAGCCAAAAACCTAACTTTCACAGATGAACTCCAAAAAATATGAAACCAATTTTATTAAATAGCTCTTGAAATGCTATATACAATTAAAGTGATATTGGTGAATTTTGAGTTTTTATTTGAGAGATATAGGTCTGTGAAGTTGAGATTCTGGCTTTTTATTCTATGTATAAAATGTACATCGCATATTATTTTTGTACAAACTCAATTTTGTATTTTTATTCGCATTATTATCTACAATTTTCATGTACAAAATTTATTTATTTGATGAATAAATAATTAAATACAAAATAGGTGTCAAAATGCATAAATGAATGAATAATAAATGAGGCATTTATTGTATTTTTGGCCCTTATCTCCCCCTACTTTATTCCTTGTCGACCAATTCCATTCTGGACTTGGTCTCGGGGTTAGGGTCATAAAATATTTGCAATATTTTATTCCTTTTTCTTTTCTTCTCTTTATTCTATAATTTTGGCATTAAAAATCTTATTTTATATACAAGAAATACAATAAATAATGAATGCTATTATGTACAAATTTTGCTATTTACATGTATTTGTTGGGGTTTTTAAGGCCAAAATGATAGAATAAAGGTGATGAAATGGAGATTCACAACCCCTATACTTGCCTTTGCTAGTCCCTAGCAAACACTTATGCATTATGTGCAAAAAGAATAAAGAATAAAGAAGAAAAGAAAAAGCAACAGAATAATGATTTGAATAGAGTTTTCATCATCGAACTTATCATTGCAAAATCAAAGTTTGGAGCTCAAGTCGGACCTTGGTGTGAGAAGTGTGTGGAACCTAGTTGGGAACTAGCTATAAAACACAACAGCCCTTGAGAGTCACAGAACTCGGTTCAAGCCACCTTAATAGCCATGTCAGAACTATCCTACATCATACGCAAACCCTTATGACTATGAAGCTGACTTGTATAGTGAAAGTGATAGTGGCTCTCCCCAACTGAAATGACGAAAGAATTGACTTCTCCAGAATGACAACCCAATGATTCCCCAATCCAGCCCTCTGCCCTCGTGGAGCGGGGAATATCTATGTTCAAGTGGCATCCAACTCAAGAGGAGGAGGAGGGGAAAAGAATGGACGGTAGCCAGTGTAGCTACCTATCCTTGGATGCAAGACCAGTGTAGTCAAGTCATCCAGCTGCAGGCTTACATGGTATAACTTTGATGCTCAAACTTGCTTATTTTCTATACAACATATATACATACTCCGGCAGGCACTTTTATTTTTATTTACAAGCCTATCCACTTTTTTGGAGTTTTTTTAACATACTATTTACAATAACATTTACATAAGGACTTTTTCTTCTAGAGCCAAAAGACTATCCCTCTTTTGAAGCTTTATTGCAACCCACTCTCTCCTGTCATTCGACTTCATTGAAACTGGACCAGGTTGGGGTGCACTTCCCTCCCTAGACGAGGACGAATGTTTCCACCCGTGTACGTCTCATACTGCAAATCCAACCCCCTCACCACTCCAACTGAGTTGAGCCAAGTGAAAGGTGCAAGTGTCCAAGTTAGGTCACGACTGACAAGAGTCATGCGTGTGTCTCGAAAAGTTCTAGCTAGTCTGTTGAGGTGACTTGAACCCAGCCCTGATTTCTCAAAGAATTAAGTCTGCATAGACCTGAAGTACCTTAAACCTAGTTCCCATAAGGTTCCAGTGCAGTTAGGTGCGGTAAGGTCCAACCAAGCTCCAATCTTCGACTTTATTGGACTAGTTCAACATCAAGCTCAATCAAAAAAAATATGAATACTATGCAAATGCTACTTACAAAAAATGTTTCTATTATGCAAGTATACACGAAGAATTTTTTTCAAAAAGGTTTTTTAAACTCAAAAGACTTTTTCAAAAGGATTTTGATAAAGAATTTTGAAAAGAATAAATAGATAAATATACACAGCTATTTACACAGGCGTGCCTTTTTTTATAAAGAATTAAGGATTTATAATTTAGTTTTTATTTATAGGTATATATGTACAATTATTAAAGAATTTTGTGTTATTTATTATTTTATTTATTATTGATTTGATGTATATATTCCTTAAACTTATTTGAAAATCATTTTACAAACAATTTGAAAAACTATAGTCCAAAATAATTATTACAAGCACTCTACAAACATGTACACACATTTGAAAATCATTTTGCAAAGGTTTTCCAAACAGAATATATAGATTTTTCACAAATTTTTGCAACCATTTTTCAAACCGTTTGCAAACAATTTTTCAAGCATTTTATTTCTTACAAAGAAAATAAACTTTACAAACCAAAATATTTTTACAAAGGTTGAAAACATGTAACAAAACGTTTTCAAAATAGTTTTCAAAAGATTTCCTCAAAGATTTTCAAACTATTTTTCAAACATTTTGCAAAAAACATTTTCAACTGATTTATTAACCGGTACATACAAAAAGAATTTGAGGAATGATAACATCTTTTAATTAGGGTTTTTAATGAATTTTAAAGAATTATTAGCCATATTATTAAGAGAATATGAACGTACGAGTTATGGCTAAAGTATATACGACCCCCCTATACTTAGCTTGAGCTATGTCCTCATAGATCGAAGAGAAAAGAGAAGACATAACTCGTGCTGAGTATAGAAAAGTCTAAAGAATGAACGAAGAAATGAATGAATAAATGAAAATTTGACCGTCTCCCCCTATACTTAGGATCAAATAATCCTAAGTATAGCAAGTGGTACAGAAAGCAGGGAGGGTCAAGGGTGGGAATGAACATATCGTACTCAGATTGTCTCCCCCATACTTGGGGTAAGATATCCCTAAGTATAGACAAGAAGAGGAGACAATGGAGAGGATCGAAAAGAATGAAAGAAACTCAGGGTGCACATCCCCCCATACTTAGGACAAAGTACATCCTAAGTACAGAAGACTGTCTACAAGGGGCGACATCTTTTTGATAGATACAGAAGATAGAAAAGGAAAAGAAGAAAAGAGATCAGAAGATGGAAGAAGATAGAGAAGGTTGTACGCATCACTCCCGCTATACTTAGGGTGATATATCCCTAAGTATAAGCAACGACGGGAGTGATGAAACAGAACAGAGAACAACACAGTGTGTGCCCCCTATACTTAAGAAAAAGTACGTCGTAAGTATAGTCACAGTGATATGGCGACAGATTTGAGGCACACAAGACTTACGGGAGGAAGAATTTCACAAATCACACATATATACAAGCGGTGAAGAAACTAGTGAAGTACAGGACGGTATCTGGTAAGCGACTACCGTGCTCTCGTCGTCGTCTCCCTGTGAGAATGAGGACGCAGTCAGAAGGTGAAAATACACTCGAATCTGCAATCAAGTGGGCGTTAGCTACCGAGACAAACAGATCGGAAAGTAAAGCAGGGACCGGTAGCGTAAATCTGATGATCGGCTCATAAGGAGTGAAAGAGGTGAGCTGAGCCGTTACCGTAAGAATTATAGGAAGAATGAGCACTACAGACTCCTCCTAGTCAATCATGGTCTCAGATAGGTCTAAAGTAAAGCATATGAGACTGTGTGATGTACGATGGTGATATAGTCTGAAAGTCACAGGAATACACCGAACAACACCATACATGGCTCACTCCTGCGAGGGTCCTCAAGGTGAGCAGAATCAGAGAATAATCAGAAGACTCGGCTCTATGCTCCAATAGAATGGAGACACAATCAGAAGGAGACTGAGTACACAGCTCAGAAGACTCGGCTTCGTGCTCCATCAGACAGGAGACACCAGAAATGAAATCGAGTACCTACAAAATGATGTACCCTCAGGCAGATAACCCTTGGGGAGTAGCACATGCCAATCGTCGAATAATCAGACAAACTCAACCTTGCAAGGGTCGTTAAGGTGAGTGGACGCAAAGGCGTCAGTGATCCATCAGACGGATCATAAAGTACGGTCTCGGTAGGTGACAAATCGTCTACCCGACAGAAGAGACCGGCAAATCAAAAGAATGTGGCAACATTCTGTAGATAACCCTCGTGGAACACGCTACCAGCTAGGCATGGATATAGCAGATATCAGGAGCTCAGCCTTGCAAGGACCGTCAAGGTGAGCATAATCAAAGGAGTCAAAGACTTGACAAAACACATGGGTCCCATGATCCGTAGATCAGATAGGCAACTCATGATGGGACCAAAATCACATATATATATATATATATATCAAATGACTCGGTTCTGTGCTCCGCAGATCGGAGACACAGTTGGCAGGGGAAACCGAGAGAGAATGTCGTATTTTCCCGCAGATAGTCCTCGGGGAGCAATGCAAACTAAGCAGTGAATATTCAGACTGTGTCTCTGCCTTGCGAGGGTCGTCACGGAGAGAAAGAGGCTCAAAGGATCCGGATCCATCAGACAGATCCACAGAAAATGTGGCCTCGGTAGACGGCAAACCTTCTACCAGCAGAAGAGACCGTAAGATCTAGCAAGGTGCCATAGTCCTCGCAGATAACCCTCGGAGAGCAATGAACTAGGCAGTGAGCAATTGGAATATCAAGGCTCGTCCTTGCGAGGACTGTCAAGTAGAGCAATTAGACAGTTGGCCTCATGTGCCAACAGATCCGGCACCTCAACAGAGAAGGAGGCCAACCAATCATATCACATGACTCAGCTTCGGGTCCCATCAAAATGGCGACCCAAGCAGTGAATGAAACCACAGTCCTAGAAGTTGTCGCATCCTCCCACAGATAGTCCTCGGGGAGGAATGCGAGCGAGATCAATGTAGGTCGTGGGAATTCTGGCATAGAATCTCAGGTTCTCAAGGTAGTGTGAATCCATCAATCAATTAGGAGGGCATAAGATCGAGTAGAGGGACAAAAGATCAATAAGTCCAATGCAATCCCTCGGAGTCAATCCAATCAGCTCAAATGGCACAACACGTAGTCAGAAATCGTCTAGGTGCCAAAGGTAAATGATAGATACAGGAGATCGAGGATGGTTCAATCAAGAAGATGAGAGATCATGCATGATCCGCATACCTTTATCGGGAAGTCCAAATTAGAATAATCAGTCAATCCTCAAAATCAAGTTGGGTGGATCCTCAAGATAGATAGATCAATCAATGCTCCTGAAATCATCATCAAATCATCACAAGATATCACATCCTCAATCCGGTGTGCGAGACCAAAAATTCCCCAATAATGCATCACACCAATGCTTGTGCCCAAAAGCAAATAACCTCAAAAACATGCACGTATCTAATCACAATCCCATGGCACACTCATCCCAGCATCCTAATAGGGGGCCCGACTTACACAAATAATCTGTATAATCAAAATAGTCCTCAATGCGGGCCTCATCGATATGCACAACAATCCCAGGTAATATAAAAGTGATATAGAGGGGACGAGGAGGGCATGCGAGAAGATCAGTACATAGACAAAATTGGGATACAAGGCAGGAACACTGTCAAAATGGTGGTCCGAAGAGCATGCTCTCGTTGAACTGGAGAAGATGGGGATAGAAGAGATGGTATGGTGGATACGAGGAAGGTGGTGAAGCAGAGGGAAACAAAGGACTTGGCGAAGAATGATTGAGCTCAAGCGCCAATATCACGGCTTGATGCGAATGAGGAGGTATATGTATAAGAGAGGTAGAGAGACTCAACGATGAAAAAGATAACTCACACGATGGGACTGGCTACTCTAATAATGAATGAAAATGCAACGGACTCCAAGTCACAATCAATACATAAGGCAAACCCCCAATTCACCTACTCGACACAGTGAAGACCGTCAGGTGACAGTCATTTATCTTTTCGGTTTTAGAGTTAGGTGAGAACCACAAAAATTGTACAAACACTTAGGAGGCTTGATGGGATTTGGGCTCTACTCCTTAATGTGTACGTGAGCAATTAAAACGCATACTATGAGGGGGTTGCTCTCCCCAAGACAATGGAATCCATTATGTTTTCTTTTAACTTCAAGTGGAGTTAGCAGTTCCGGTTTTATTTTTGGTTATCACTTTTTTGGATATTTTCAATGCACGTGCCTATCGAGGTTCCAATTTCCATTAAACATCCTAGGTTGTCAAAAACAGAGGGAGAAGATCGGAAAAGCCATGCAAGTCGGAAAACGATGATGCATGCCAAGTAAGAAGACTTACAGTGCCACCCAGATCTCTCCATGCGGGATGAATAACAGAATTTGAAACCTATGCTATATGCAAATGCAAGCCGAAGAAATCACCCTAAGTTCAGAAATTGCTAGCGTGAAGCACCACAAGTCGGTCACCGATCTTCAATCCAGGAGTCTGGTCTAGGCTCACCCCTCCTCCTCTCGACACATCGAGTTCTGGAGCAACGCTTGGCAGGGTGGGCTCGCGGCATGAAGGCTCGAAGATGATGAGGTGACTGTTTAAAGTTTAAACTAAGTCCAAAGTGAGACTATAGGTACATGCAAGATATCAAGGTGTTTGGACCTAATTTTACTCGATCAAGCAAGCCTAAGCTAGGGCTCATTCACACAAAATAATAAAAATAAAATAAAAAGGAAAAAAAGCGTCAAAATCATCGAGGCCCCCAAGGGAACAATCCCTTGGGCAATGGACCTCGGGAAGTCGGAGTGTACCTGTGAGTCCTGTATTATTACAATTATAGGGTCACTCTCTCACATAAATATACATATAAATAATTAATGCAAAAAGTCAATTGCCTTCCAAAATTTCTTCTCCATCTGCCTTCGATGCTCTCTCCTACTCGATGATGTAGAGAAGCCAACTCCGCCTCGCTCGGGTGTGTTGGTCCTCCTAGGAGGTCCTCCTTCGCTTGGCAGTCCCTCGCATCAAAGACAAATAGAGGAGATGGGTCAGAACAGTCTTAATAATCCCAATAATAATCAAATAAATAAATGAATACCGGACATAAGCAAGAAATTAAATAAATGAATGAATAACCACACAAAATCCGTTGCCTCCCCAGCAATGACGCTATCTGATAACTGGGAAAATTCGGAGGGTCTAGAAATCTCACAAGGCGAGAGATCCAGTCGCTGAATTGACCACTCAAAAATCCTCGGTTAATCAACAATTAACCCAGAATCAGAACAAAGCAATTAAATCTCAAAAATGTGGAGTTAAAATTTATTATAACTCTACATGTAAATGTGTATAGGTGTAAGCACAAGTAGAGGTCAAACACTGGGAGGCGAATGGTTGTGTGGTGAAATGGAATGCACATTTATTCAACTCTTGGTTCATGTCCAATTCTTATTATTTTTGTGGGTTTTAAATTATATATTTATATTTATTTTTTATTTTTATTTTTATATTTTTATGTTGTTTTTATATTATATATATATTTATTTTTTTTATTTTTTCTTTTTATATTTTAAATTGTATAATATAGATGTATATATAAAGAGATATATATATAAGAGAAGAGAGAGAGAGAGATGTAATATATGGATACATATATATATATATATGTATAAATACTCAAAATATATTAGATATAATATTTTTACACTTTTCATATTTTTCCATTTTTTTTATTTTTTTCTAGAATTTTACTAATTTTTGGGTATTTTTAATTCCAAAAATGTCCCTGATATGGGACTAACTAAATAGGCCAAAAATAATTTGGATTTTAAAAATATAAAATAAGTCTCAAAATTACCCAAATTAATTTTAATATGTCAATAATAATATGAAGAAAATTATAAAGTAAGAACACATTTTTTGGTATTTTTCTAGGGTTTTTATATTTTTTTGTTGGATTTTGTGGCTTTCTGATTTTTATATTTTTCTTTTTCTTATTTTTAAGGTTTTTCATTTTCTGGACTCAATAGATATATAAATATAACATATATAATTTTTTGTAATTTTTCAAAAGCATTTTCTATTTTTTGTATTTTATAAAATAGACAGGGATTATTTAGGCTCCATTTGAATTTTAAAAATTAGATAAAATGCAAAAAATGCATGTTAAAAATGTGGGCATGAAAGTACACTGTGTGGAGCATCTAACCTAATTTTTGTGGATTTTTAGGAGCAAGCTAGGTATTTTTAATAAATACATGAAATACATAAAATAAAACAGCCTGGCAGAGGCAATTTTTCAAATAAAATAAATGACAAGGGCTACAGTGCAAATATGCCAACGAAATAAAACATTTATTTAAATATTACAAACTTTTTTGTAATAGCGAAAACTGCAAGGGTTTCAATGCAATTTTCATGTGCTTCACGTGGGACTACACGTGAGGCTGGGAGGGACCATATTATAAATACAAGAAAGTTCAGGAGTCCTAAGGCAAAAATCCCAATTAATTTACAACGCTATATTTTATTTACAATATTAAGAATTAAATATAAAAATGCTTGGGGTTAAGTGTGAAATTTACCCCAAAAGGCGCTCCATCCGACGACCGAGGTCTTCTCACTTAAACACGCGTCGCCCATCCAGTGGCCAGTACTGCTTCGCAGCTGAATAGCGCGGATTAGATCAGTCGGGCTGATCCAACGGTCGAGGGGCGGCGTCATCCAATAGTCAGAGCTATATCTGGAGGCGGCAAGCAGATCGAATGGCCACGAGGGGGTCAAGAATAACAGATCAAGAACTCGCCTGAAACGAGTTTCGATCCGTCCTTCTGAGCACCTCCGGCCATCTGGGAAGCTCAAGCTAGGGGCAAAAGTAAGCTGGAGGTCCTTCGCTTCAGATGGCATCGTTAGAAGGTCCTCAGGAGCCCAGACGATGGCTAGAAGGCTCGGAGAGGTTTGCAGCTCCAGGTTCCCTGGTTCCTCATCAAAAATCGACCCTACTAGGGTCTTTGGGCTCCCAGCACCTGCGTTAAAGCTCAGCACACAAGACCAAGGGACTGGGGTATTTATTGGTGATGGAATGAGGGATGGAGGAGCGGGGCGTCGATCTCCGACGATGGGTGGAAGATGGAGATCTGATCTTCATATCCAAGGAGGATCTGAGTGAGTGGAGGTGGCTAGAGTGGAGTAGAAGTGAAGAGGAAGGAGTGGGGGTGGTTTGCGAGGTCGGAAAACGGTCCAAGCACGGTGGAAGGTTCGCCGGAGGGGAGCTCCGACGAACTATGAATCAAGATATTCTACCTAATTAATCAACTAAAACATGCAATAAAATGTGATAAATAAAACCAATGACTGATGCTAAGCTAAATAAACAAAAGAGCGCAACTCATACCTGACTGGATAGCCAAGGAGTGGAGGTCGCCGGCGACGGCGACCTTGGGTGCAACCTCCGCCTACTCCGACCGATTCAAGGCGCCAGAGACGTCCTCCTATCACGAGGAACGCCTCTAGGACCGAATACGAGGAGGGGAACGGGAGAAAGGCTGACCAAAATGGAGAAGAAGGTGGAGGTTTGTTATTTAAAAATAGGATGCACACCCTTATTGACTGGGCAAACGGCAGAGCTTTGTGCTATGTACAAGGAAATAAACGAATGGGTGTGTATCTACAAGGATTAGGGAGCAAATTGTCTGAAGGAAGTAATGTCAGAAGATGAATGATGCGAGCGGGAATTAAGGGAGAAGACGGTTGGAAAGACAGGTTGCGTCATTTCAGCCGCCTGGAGGTCAAGTTGACCGAGCGATCAACGTTCGCAGGGTTGTTATTAGTCCATGTCAGCGGCGTATTGACCAGCCAATTAAATACAATAAATGATTTTATTAATTTTTGTTTATAAAATAAAAAAATTTATAAAAAATGTAGTATTTATTTATGATTTTTATTTATTTTTTGATGTATTTTAATATGGGTTTATTTTAATAGTGTATTTATAAGTATATTTACATGTATTTTGTATAATTTATTTTTATTCTTTATATTTTATTTTATTATTTTATTTTCTTATTTTATATATTTATAAATAATTTTTGTGAGTATAAATATGTTTTCATTTGATTTTTATGAGCTTATTTGCATATTTAAATAAATAGGTAGATATACTATGTAAGTATACTTATAGGTATTTTACCTATATTTTGTATATATATTATTTATTTAATGAATTTTATTGGGTTTTAATTTAGATTTACATTTTTAATAGAGTTTAGATAATATTTACAATTTAATAAAAAATATAGATGAATAAAGAATGAAAGAATGAAATCCCCTTTTATTTATATACATAGGTAACATAGGTATTTTTGTCTGTGTATTTCATAGACTTATTTTATTTTACATGTTCTTTGTGGTTTTATTCTAATTTCAATATGTACATGTATTGTGCATATTATTTACAAAATTGTAAAAATATGAATTTATAGAAATAATGAATAATGAATATGAGGAATATTTTAATCGGGTAAATTGTACAATGAAGGCCAAAAACCTAACTTTCACAGATGAACTCAAAAAAAAATGAAACCAATTTTATTAAATAGCTCTTGAAAAGCTATATACAATTAAAGTTTGATTTTGGTGGATTTTGAGTTTTTATTTGAGAGATATAGGTCTGTGAAGTTGAGATTCTGGCTTTTTATTCTGTGTATAAAATGTACATCACATATTATTTTTGTACAAACTCAATTTTGTATTTTTATTCGCATTACTATCTACAACTTTCATGTACAAAATTTCTTTATTTGATGAATAAATAATTAAATACAAAATAGGTATCAAAATGCATAAATGAATGAATAATAAATGAGGCATTTATTGTATTTTTGGCCCTTATCTCCCCCTACTTTATTCCTTGTCGACCAATTCCATTCTGGACTTGGTCTCGGGGTTAGGGTCATAAAATATTTGCAATATTTTATTCCTTTTTATTTTCTTCTCTTTATTCTATAATTTTGGCATTAAAAACCTTATTTTATATACAAGAAATACAATAAATAACGAATGCTATTATGTACAAATTGATGCTATTTACATGCATTTGCTGGGGTTTTTAAGGCCAAAATGATAGAATAAAGGAGATGAAATGGAGATTCATCAGCTTGTCACCTGTACTGATGAATTTGCGATTCATCATACTAAAAAATGAATATAAAGCTTCGTTCACGAGTAATTAGTTGTATTCCATCATTTACTCAAGATTTTTACCATTCGTGCACTTAGAATTAAAATATGCATTTTAGCATGCATAATTGCATTCATAATCATCTTCACATTTTCATCAAACTTCATGCATTTTTAATTAATTCATATTAACTCCTATTGACCTCAAACCACCTTCTTTTTGTACAAATTACTAACAAGATTTAAGGAAAATACAAAAAATACTAACTCTTATTGGCCTGTGAGGTAAAAATCCAATTTTAGAATAGCCAGACTAAAATGCACATATCATCCTCATACAGTGTCTGATTTAGGTCTAATCACTGTTAAAGTAATATATATTCAAAGATCTTTAAAACAAGACTAATTTCATAAAAATCGGAGCTCATATGTGAAAGTTGGGCTTTGGGCCTCTTTTGCGCATTTTGTGTATTGGCAGTTTTTGACCTATTATTTTATATACATAATTAACCCTTGTTCCTTTATTTATTTTTCATTTATATTCTTTGATGAAAGTTTTATAAAAAACACAAAAAATCAAATTCAAAATAAGACTGAAATCAAAGAATCTGACCGATTCTGAGTGTCTGTTGTGAATCTGTACAAATATCTCCTATGTTCCCATTTTATTTTATTCTCTTATTTTCTTATTTAATAAAAATCCAAAAAATAGATTAATATGAAAATATTTATATTTGATTTAATCAATTTTTTTCGTGATATTTTCTCTTCACTAAAAGTAATAAAAATTACAAAATCTAAAATTGAAGGTATTCTATATACATAGAGTACCCCAAAAATATCATTTTGCACAGATGACCTCTTTTGCTCTTTGTCCCTTCATAAAAGTTGCAGATCTCATCGAGAGGAGCAATTTTTGTTCTGAGCAAATTTCGATCCGAGGTTGTTTGCTATTTCTTTCCTATTTATCTTTAGAAATTATTTTTTTGATTTTTTTGAGTTGACATGTGGCAACTCGTAGAGCCGCCATGTGCCACTCATTTTGAACTCCTTTTTATTTCATTTTTATAAATAAAAAAAATAAAAAAATAGATAAATAATAAAAATGGAAACACGATGCGAGCTGGTCACGTGCCCCCCTTCGCACGTGCCCAACACGTCCTGGACTCTCTTCTCCCTCTCCATTCTACGCCAACCCTGCAAGACCAGCGTCTACCTGCTTTCTCTTTGCCGTTACATCACTTCTCGACTCGCGCAACGACCACCGCGCAACACCCGCAGCTGACTCCTCTCCGCAACCAACTCCTTCGTCCTATTTAAACCACTTGTCCCCCTCCTTTTCCATCCATCTGCCATCACAGGATCTTGAGCGAGCTCTGGAGTGAGATTTATCGGTGACAAAGAGAGCCACCCATCTAAGAAATGACCTTCTAGTGTCTCGGAGAGATGTAAGGCCTCTCCAGGCTTGACACAGCCACTCATGTAGCTGCTAAGCTCGTCGCAACGCTGGCAACTTGAGAAATAATTGGATATCGATCTCGACCTCCATCCTCGTGGCTGCTATCGGTTCCACCTCCCAGACATGTCCATCCGCCCTCCAAGTAATTTCTCTTCCTCTTGTTTCTCCTTCATTCTTCTCCTCTATTTTTCTCTTGTTTATGTGTTCTTACTTTTCCCCCGATCGCACATTCGACCTTGGTTTGAAACCACCACCAACTTCGATCCATGTATCTCACTACTACGACTACGTCCTTCGTCCCCCCACCTTTCAACGACCATCACCAACCCCTTACGCCGATCCGATGCACTCGCATCTCGGCACCATCACAACCACCTCCTCACGCATGTCCATCCACCCTCTAGTCAATAGTTGCCACGCCTCCAATGGGTTCGTCGTTGTAATCCACCCAAGGTTGCACCACCTTCCACCGTTAACCAGCAGCTCAATGTGCCTCAGTAGCAGCGCCACTGTGGCGAAGATCACCTCAGCCGAACAACCAACACACAACCACCTCATCGTCAAGCTGCATCGCTCAGGAGCACCGTCGTACCATGACGAGTCCGTAACCACACAGGTTAAGGAGTTATTTTTAATTGTCTGTGTCAAAAATAATAATGTCGTTCGTTGTAGTCTGCGATCGGAAACAGTAAAGAAATAACCACAAATTTTTAATCAATTTTAATCAAGTGGTTTTAATGTTTTACTTGGACAAGTCGCAAGGTCGATCACGAGGAGGAAAAGGAACAACCTAGAATTATGTTTATCTAATTTCGTGTTCGGTTTTCGAGGCGGTTTTTTTTTTGGAATTTTCAATGCAATAAAGGGATGCACAATGCACTTTTGGCCTATTTTAGGGACTAAAATATAAATTTCAATCAAATAATGTCCGAAAAATATGAAACTTGGCCACAATGTAAAATATGGTGCAATGAATGCACTATAATTTTTTTGGAATTTTTGGATGCGATATGAATTTTTTATGAATTTTTAAATGCAAACAGAATGATTTTCAATATTTAATTATAATAAATAATAAACCTAACTGTTTTCAAGATATAAAATTATTTAAGATCTATCACTTGCTGATGGATCTCAAAAAAATCCTAAACCTCGAAAATGTGGGGTTTAATACCTATTAAAAATTAAACACTGAAATATGCAAAATGATTTTTACGGGGAAAATTATGCATGCAAATGCAAATCTTTTTTTCGGCACAATGTCAAGCAAAATTAACTCTACACTATGTGATTTTTCGAAAATTTTTAGAGCAACAGTTAATCTAATATGAATTTTATAGCACAAATTGGGCAAAATATGCTAATTCCCACAAGATAAATGATTATCAATTAACCACTAATCATAAAAATGTTCACAATATGCCAAAACGTAGAGAATTAAATGATGACCATAGTGCTATTTTTGAATAAATAAAATGAAGCATAAAGAGGTTCAAAACAAAGGGGGAATACCGGGGTATAAACGCAAATAGCAATAAATATAAAACATGCAGGGGGGCCTAATGTTAATTATCTATAAAATGGGGTCCCTTCTTGCAAATTTCACAAGGAGGCACGTGGGCAGTACGTGCCCTCTGGTCTTGGACTGGAACACAATAAGGCGGAAAGACCGGGGGCCTTTTGTAATTTGCCCCGCGGTCACGTGCTACGCAGGTGACCTGGTGCTAACGGTCTGCTGACGTCCCCCGCCCCACGTGTGATGCACGTGGCGGGGTCTCGGGCTTCGAGCCCGGCTTGCGGTGCTAGCGGAGAAGCCCGGTTGCGTAAAAGAGGGTCGCTCCGGTGGAGGCCCTTGGAGCTTCTGGCGATGTAGTTGAGGTGACATCGGTGGAGGCGACTGAAGTAGCTGGTGGCGTGGAGAAGACGTACGTCGTTGGGGCGAAGATGAAGATGACGTTGGGCGTAGTCGAAGGCGGTGAAGTTCGGTGGCGTGGCTTGGAGGCGGAGGAGCGTCGACCTTCCTCTGGCCAACACACGACCAAGAGTGGGCGAAGTGGAGGAGCCTGCGGTGGAGCGGAAGGTCGGCGATGGCTCAGGCGGAGTCGAAGGCGTTGTCGTGGGCCAAGGTGGAGGTCGATGAAGATGGCGACGAAGTGGCGGGGCTTTGGTGGGTGTTCCTCCTGGCGCAGTAGGCGGCGTTGACGAGGTCGAAGCAGCTCCTGGCGACTGGAGCTTTGTGCGTTGCTGATCAAGGCAGAGCAACAAAGTGTACAACGTCTGATGTTGATGAAGGCGGAGTCGTGGTCGACGAAGATGGCGATGGCGGTGCGGAAGGTGGTTTCTGATGAAGGGGCTGACGTGGTTACGGTGGTAGGCGAAGTTGTCGAAGGTAGTCGGTGATGAGAGGCGAAGTTCCGAGCGGAGAGAAGCTCGGAGGCAGAGAGAGAGAGAGAGAGTACCTGGGAGGAGATACGGCTCGAGGGCGACTGGTGGCCGGAGCAAGAGTAGCAACTGGAGGGTGTTGCTGCGATGAGGGAAGTAGCCCTCGGGTCACGTCGGCGAGGGGTTCGCTCACGGGATGTCACCACCGGAGAAGAGAGACTCGATGAGGGATCGGCGGATAGCTGGACGGGGGGGGGGGGGTTCGATGGGTTCTTTTAATAGGAGAGAGAGAAAGGGGGGGCCGACTGTTGCGGGGGATTTTAGGTCAACGACGGAGCGAGATATGTGGGGCGGCGGCCGTTGCGAACGAGGGGTGCGGGAGGTAGGAGATGCGCAGGAACCGTTCGATCAAAGAGAGATCGAACGGTTGAGATCGCGCCACGTGCGTGACTGAGAGAGAGGGGAGCGGGCGTGGCACGTGTGGAGCACGTGCCTGGGGGCATGTGCGACGCACGTGCGTGCGCTTTTAATTTTTAATATTTTTATAAAAACGATAAAAATAAAGGCTAAAAAACGCTGACATGTGGCGGCCTCTGGGGCTGCCACGTGTCAGCACCAGAAAAATCGAAAATAAAATACTTTGTAAAATCTAAAAGAAATAGTAAATGACCTCGGATCGAAAAAGTTCCTTCACCAAAAATGCTCGTCTCGACAAGATCTACAACTTTCATGAAGACATCAAAACCCAAATCGATCAAATGTAAAAAGTGAATTTTTGGGGTATCCCATGTACATAGAATACCTAGATTTTTGGGTTTTCTAATTTTTTTATCATTTTTAAACTAGATAAAAATCCGGAAAAAATATGGAAAAATCAAAGATAAATAAAGACATCTAAATCTATTTTTTTGGATTTTTATTGATTAATAAAATATATACATAAAATACGGGTTAAAAACCATTAAAATATACAATGTACAAAAGAGGCCCAAAACCCAACTTTCACATACGAGCTCTGATTCACTTGAACTTGGTATTGTTTTGAAGGTAATTGAATGTGCATTAGTTCAAAAGTGAGTAGGATCAAATCAGACACTGGATGGGGACGATATGGTGTTTTTAGTCTGCAAATCCTAAAACTAGGGTTTGGGATTTTGGTCCACTTAACAGGGTTAGTGATTTTTTTGTATTTTTTATTTATTCTTGTTAGTGATATGTACACAGTGGAGGTAATTTTGTGTCATTCAGAGTTAGCATGAAGGAGTTAAAAATGGGGGAACTTAGGCTATTTACAGGTCAACTTTGGCTTGGATTTTTGGCTTCTTATTTTGTGCAGAAATTAATGCTAAAATGCAATTCTTATGAAAACATGCCTGAATGCTAATTATGTAGAATAAATGCAGAAATGCTGTTGATTTTGAGGGTCTTGAGCTTAATTAATGAGAATTAGAGTGATGAATCCGAGATTCATCATCCCCCTATACTTAAACCATGCTCGTCCCTGAGCATCAAAAAGAAATGCCATGAGGTGAAATGAGATTAGGTTCCATACAAAGACCATGAGCTGAAGGTGAAGATGAAACTAAACCCTACCTTTGGATTAATAGTGTGGCGGAACTTCTGTGAGACTTAGAATCTTAAAATCAACAACCATCAAGTTCTACACATCATTGACACAATTTCGGCTTAGAAGTCATCTTAGATCAATCCTCTTCCCAAAGTATACCCTATGAACATTGAATAACCGACTCATGTGTGTGAAGGTTTTAGCTCTTCCCATTCAGAATGCCAGACTACTATGCTCCTCTCCTCTCCAGTAACTCGTCCTCAGGGAATCAGGTATTTCCTTCTAAGGTCTGTCGCGCTGTGTTCACAATCGAATGAGGGAGAAGATAGAAGAAAGAGAAAAGAACTGGAGGGTGGCCAGTGTAGTCACCTCTCCTTGTGAAGATGGCCAATGTAGCCGAGTCTCCACCAAGATCTGCAGGTTCTTGAAGATTGGACCTTTTTGGTCAGATTTTTATTTGGTAGAATGCTTCTTTGTATTTGGAATTTTTGGTGGTTCTGCTTGGATCTTGTTGTGCCCCTACTGATAAAGAATCTTTTTGTTCCGTACATTTTTTGGGGTCTTAGAAAAATTGTGCCCAGCCGTCCATCCCTTTTCCAAAGCTTTATTTCAACCCGTACTCCGGTTTTTAGATTTCCACGCTACCAGAAAAGAGACTCACGCAGTCTTCCAACATCCCGTCTGAGTTGAGCTAAGTGCTTAGTGCGAGAGTACAAATTGATTCCCTTTTCCAGAGTTATACCCAGAATGAAGAGATCAGGTTAGACACTAAGAGTCGAATGCTGTACATTGTCATGTGGAACTTAAGGAATTAAGTCAAAGACCTGAAGCTTTTAAAATCCTATTTCTCGGTGAAGTTCCTCTGAAACTTAGGTGGATTAAGGTCAAGTCGAGACCACTCTCGATTTCGGCTCATAACTCGGTTCAGAACGCAATGACTTTTCACAGATGCAAATATGTGTGATGTTGGATGAAGTGCAGGTGTGTGAAATGCAGACACATTTTTCTTTTTCTTTTTTTTTTTGGTGTATTGTTTTTTTATGCAAATAAGAAGTCATTTTTTTTCAAAAATTTTGGGCACGGTTAGTGTTAGTAGAAATTCTTTTTTTTTCTTTGTGTGTGCTTGTTTGTTTTTTTGTTTTTTCCAGTTAGTACCCACCCCGTAAATATATATAGACTTACGTGAAGGTACGAGATATGGGTAAAATATATACGAAGTATATACAGACCCCCCTATACTTAGCGAGTGCTGTGTCCTCAGAGCACAAGAAGCAAAAGACATAGCTCGGGCTAAGCGTAAGGGAGTGGGAAAAATGCAAAGAAAAGCGGTCGGGGATATGAGGAGAGTATAAACAGGTGGGTGTCAGTTCCCCCTAGACTTAGGCTTTGGTCAGCCTAAGTATAGAAGAAGGGAGGAAGTGGGGTGATCTTGAGAAGGAGTGTGATCCGGGGAAATGATATATAGAGATGGCATCGATCCCCCCTATACTTAGGCCTTGGCCTAAGTAGAGGAAGAAGCTGTACAAGGACACTGATGTGGTTGGGAGGGAGGGTGGGTAGCCGATGATTAAGGCGGTTTTCGGCTGATATTCTTGTGAGCCTGTGGTGGGAGATCATAATGATGAGACGAAGACGAAGCATATGATTCCCAACTATGATTAGTGTCATCCTCAGAAAAATCATGATGGATAATAGATGAAGTGTTTGAGTCAGATGAAAGATATCCGTCATAAGAGTTATCTTCAGAGGAATAGTATTTGAAAGTGGACATACTCTAAGTATTCTGGTCTTTTTTATTCTTCAGTTGTTTCCTCAGAATTCGTTCCTTCTTGGGGTCGATCGGTTTGTCCTCAGATGAATACTCAGAAGCACCGGTCTCAGTCAGCTCATACAAAATGATTCCAGTGTACTTGAAGAGTACAGGAGCATCAGCTTTGGATGAATAGTAGTTCGGAACAGGAGTTGTACAACGTGGATCGAATTTTGAATCCTTGCGAAGATATGGATTTAGAGCTATCGAACAGACATCACTCATGTAGACTACCTTTTCCAGACCTGATGAGGGATCGTCATCTGATTCCTCTTCCGAAAGGGCAAAGGTCACTCTCTATTTCTTGTTTCGTGAAGGTGTCGGTTCACTTGAGTATCCATATGAATAGCCATTAGAGTTCTTCTCCTTGGTCCGTTTGCGTTTTGTTTATTTATTCTTAGTCTACTGAACGTTTGAGCACTCTCGATTTGGGATGATTTGGTCTAGGTATTCGGAGAAAGTTGCTCCAGGGTGCGACCATGCGTATGTCTCAGGATCGTAGTAGAAGGATTTGTCCATTTTAAGATCCGTGGGAATTGAAATATCGGGGAGAGTCTCTAAACCAATAGTCTCATCAACAACCGCTATTTCAGGTGTTGTAGCAGGGTAGGGCTCTTCTACCGTTTCATGGTTGCGGCTGTCGGGGACTTCGTGGGTTGTCTCAGAAAACCGTGGTTCCTCAAAGACAGGGTCAGATCTACGTACTTCCAATGCTGTGAAATTGATTTCCCGAGTCTCACAATCAATAATTGCCTTGGCCAATGCCAAGAATGGCTTTCCGAGAATGATTGGAGACTAGGTGAATTCTCCTTGATGCTCAATATCAATGACCGTGAATTCTACTTTGAGCGGAGCACCTTGGAATTTCGTGATGACAGAAATGATTGCTCTTGGCCGCTTTATAGACCGGTCCACCAATTGAACAATCTCTCATTTCTTCCGAATCGGTTCGAGTTTGAGTTCATGGAATACAAAGGTCGGGAGGATATTGATCGGTGAATCGTCATCAATCCGAACATGGGTGAAAATTGTGTCTTTGATTTTACAGTCAAATCTGGGTAACCGCTTCACTATGCGTCTCTTGGTTTTTCTCCTCAACACCAAGGAGGAGGCTATTGACAAGATATGTCTTTCAGTCTTTGTTCTAATCCTGCCCGATTTTTTATTAGTTAATTTGTCTATTATGAATCTTTTAAGGTCGGGGAAGTGTTCAGTGGCCTGTAGAAAGGGAAGTTCAAAAATCAATTTCTTTCCTAGTGCTTCCCGTAAAGTAGGATCCAGATTCCGCAGATCGTCTTTAGTTTCAATTTTTATGAAATTTTCTGAATTTCCAATTTTTTTGTGGTTTTCAAATATTTCCATTTTTTTGGTATTTTCTGGGTGGTGTGGGGGTGTGGTGTGTTCTTCAGATGAAAAGGGGCCTTGATATTCAAAGCGATAGTCCGCGGCATAGTCATTTCTAGGGGAGTAATATGTAGAAGTGAAATTGTTAGAATCGTCCCTAGGTCCCTGAATATCCTCAGAATTTTCAATATCAGATCCAATCATTTCCTCAGTTATTATAATGTCCGAGCCACCATAGAATGCGATTAATCGGTCGGTGAATTTTTGAAATCTATCCTCTATTGAATCGAATCTCTTATTTATCCTCGAAATATCATCCTCAAAATTCGGTTCATGTCAATCATGGGAGCAGTCGGTGTGTGTTCGATAATTTCATCTTCCATTTTCTCGTTGTGCTGAGAGGAGGATTTCTTGGAATATCCGACATATGATCATTATTTTCTGAAAATTTCTCCTCAAAAATAATTAAAGGAGGCTGCTCATATGGTCCATATATGTGTATTTGATATGAGTGGAGTTCAATCCATTAATCATGATTGGTCAGACTTTGATATTGTGGAGTCAGCATACAGGGTTTATGTGTTTCTAGGAGGTTAGTCCAGTCCTCTGTATGAGTATCATGTCTGACGAGGGGTCTATCACGGTCAATCCAATGCCGATGATCATTCAGTGCATGTCTTTCCATCTGGGTTTGGTTTCTCTCCCAGTCATGAGACAAAGAGATTTTGATTTTGAAATGTTTCATTGGTGAGAAACTGAGAATAAGGCGGTTCATTCCAAGATGGTAGATGGTTATGTGTGGTTGGATAATGCGAATAGAAATTCAACTAGGAGGTCGAATTCATTCGCGGGTGAAAGTCTTCCACGAATGTTGGAGGATTATTGAAAGAAGAGGATTTGGTTGATTTGGGCCTAACCGAGACAAATTCATTTTCATAGTATAGCTCTAATGGGTGTTCGGTCATTTTTGAAAGGAATGGGGGGATGGATCTACGAGAGTTTTTAGACAAGAGTTCCATTATCAAGAAAAGAGGAGAGATGACTGCATGGTATAGTCAAGAGAAATCAAATGTGTGGTTGTTGATCTTTGATATCGGTTCACGCACACTAATGCAAACACTATTCAAACCCCGGGTTCACCAACACACACAATGAAGCCGTAAAAGTTCGGCTATTATCTTTTCAATTTTAGTTGGTGATAAATCAATCTTGGCAAAATTTAACGAGCTGTTAGGTGCCGAAATTTCAGATTTGGGCTCTAGCCTTAAGTGTCGTCTCTCGCTCACTCAAAAAATAGAAACATCCAAGGTCGGGGTTGCTCTCCTGCAAAAATTCTTAATTTTATGGGTTATTTTGAAATCGGCTATATTTAACAGTCCCTATTTTTATTAGGTGATCACTGAAGAATTTAAATGAGCGCAAATACACTTCTGCCGTCCAGTCCTAATTTCCTTTAGAATTATGTGATAAAACAAGAGGGAGAAATTCGGGAAAAGCCGATGCATGCGGAAAACTATGATGAATGCTCAGGTAGAAGACTTACAGTGAATCCTCGCAATCTTCATGTGGGATGCAATACACAAATTGAAAATTATTCTATATAAATGCAAAGCTGATGAAAAACCGCACGTAACAGAAAGTTCTATTAGCGGGGAAGAATTAAGTTAAATTTTGGCTAAGTTGAACGATCTATGCACGTCTCAATTAATGTGCAGTGTGGCTTAAGATCTTACGAGCACAATCAAAAATATAAATGCTCTAAGAGCCGTATGTGCATCTCTATCCTAATCGCCACTCAAGTCGGGCCCTACCCTCACCGGAGAGTGAAACAGGCCACGACATACCACAAGAAGAGTTCAAGGTCTTTTTTACACACGCGAGAGTCCAAACGGACACCGCTATAAATGAGCAGAAATTGAAATTTGCAGAAATTAAAAACTAGACTCTACGCTCTCTCACGACTCGACTCGATCTTAAATAATTGCGACTTCATCGGATGTCGGTGAAGATGCGTCGGTTTCTTGAAAAACCGCTCCACGTACGCCGGGAACCTCGCAAGAAAAATAAGAGAGAAGATGTCAGAGAGTGACTCAGAAAAAAATCAAAAATAAAATAAAAGAAATAAATACTGAAAATAAATGCAGGAAATAAAATGGGATTTACAGAGAAAAATTTGGGGGTCAGACTACCCGAATGCGGAAAATCGAACAAGAAATGTCAAAACACAAAACTAAGCCATTTGCCTCCCCGGCAACGGCGACATCTGATGAGTCCGTAACGACACATGTTATGGAGTTGTTTTTAATTGTCCGTGTCAAAAATAATAATGTTCTTCGTTGTTGGCGGCGATAGGAAACAGTCAAGAAATAACCACAAATTTTAAATAATTATTAATGAAGTGGTTTTTACGTTTTACTTGGGCAAGTCTCAAGGTCGATCACAAGGGGGAAAAGGAACAACCTAGAATTATGTCTATCCAATTTCGTGTTCGGTTTTCGAGGCGGTCTTTTTTTGGAATTTTCAATGCAACAAAGGGATGCACAATGCACTTTTGGCCTATTTTAGGGACTAAAATGTAAATTTCGATCAAATAATGTCTGAAAAATATGAAACTTGGCCACAATATAAAATATGATGCAATGAATGAACTATAATTTTTTTGGAATTTTTGGATGCGATATGAATTTTTTATGATTTTTTAAATGCAAACAGAATGATTTTCGATATTTAATTATAATAAATACTAACCTACTTGTTTTGAAGATATAAAATTATCTAAGATCTATCTCAGAAAAATCCTAAACCTCGAAAATGTGGGGTTTAATACCTATTAAAAATTAAACACTGAAATATGCAAAATGGTTTTTACAGGGCAAATTATGAATGCAAATGCAAATCTTTTTGGGCACAATGTCAAACAAAATTAATTCTGCGTTACGTGATTTTTCGAGAATTTTTACAGCAACGGTTAATCAAATATGAATTTTAGAGCGTAAATTGGGCAAAATATGCTAATTACCACAAGATAAATGATTATTAATTAACAACTAATCATAAAAATGTTCACAATATGCCAAAACATAGAGAATTAAATGATGACCACAGTGCTATTTTTGAATAAATAAAATGAAGCGTAAAGAGGTTCAAAACAAAGGGGGAATACCGTGGTATAAATGGAAATAGCAATAAATATAAAACGTGCTGGGGGGCCTAATGTTAATTACCTATAAAATGGGGGCCTTTCTTGCAAATTTCACAGAGAGGCATGCGCGCAGCACGTGCCCTCTGGTCTTGGACTGGAACACAATAAGGTGGAAAGACTGGGGGCCTTTTGTAATTTGCCCCGCGGTCACGTGCTACGCACGTGACCTGGGGCTGACGGTCTACTGACATCCCGCGCCCTACGTGCGACGCACGTGGCAAGGTCTCAGGCTTCGAGCCCGACCTGCGGTGCTAGCGGAGAAACCCAGTGGCGTGGAAGAGGGCCGCTCCGGTGGAGGCCCTTGGAGCTTATGGCGATGGAGTTGAGGTGACGTCGGTGGAGGCGGTTGAAGTAGCTGGTGGCGTGGAGAAGTCGTACGTCGTTGGGGAGAAGATGAAGATGACACTGGGCGTAGTCGAAGGAGGCGAAGTCCGGTGGTATGGCTTGGAGGCGGAGGAGCGTCGGCCTTCCTCTGGCCGACACAGGGCCAAGAGGGGGCGAAGTCGAGGAGCCTGCGGTGGAGCAGAAGGTCGGCGATGGCTCAGGCGGAGTCGAAGGCGTCGTCTTGGGCCAAGGAGGAGGTCGATGAAGATGGCGACGAAGTGGCGGACCTCCGGTGGGTGTTCCGCCTGGCGTAGTAGGTGGCGTTGATGAGGTCGAAGCAGCTCCTGGCGACTGGAGCTTTGTGCGTTGCTGATCAAGGCGGAGCAGCGAAGTGGATGACATCTAATGTTGATGGAGGCGGAGTCGTGGTCAACAAAGATGGCGATGGCGGTGCGGAAGGTGGTTGCCGATGAAGGGGCTGGCGTGGTTACTGTGGTAGGCCGAGTTGTCGAAGGTAGTCGGGGATGAGAGGCGAAGCTCCGAGCGGAGAGAAGGTCGGAGGCGGAGAGAGAGAGAGTACATGGGAGGAGATATGGCTCGACGGTGACTGGTGGCCGGAGCAAGAGCAGCAGCTGGAGGGTGTTGCTGCGACGAGGGAGGTAGCCCTCGGATAAAGCCGGCGAGGGGTTTGCTCACGGGATGTCACCACCGGAGAAGAGAGACTCGATGAGGGATCGGCGGATAGCTGGACGGGGGGGGTGGTGGGGGGTCGATGGGTTCTTTTAATAGGAGAGAGAGAGGGGGGGCGGCGGTTGCGGGGGCTGTTTGGTGAACGGCGGCGCGAGATATGCGGGGCAGCGACCGTTGCGAACGAGGGGCGCGGGAGGTAGGAGATGCGCAAGAACCGTTCGATCAAAGAGAGATTGAATGGTTGAGATCGCGCCACGTGCGTGACTGAGAGAGAGAGGGGAGCGGGCGTGGCACCAGCGGAGCACGTGCGTGGGCTTTTATTTATTTTTTTTATTTTTATAAAAAAGATAAAAATAAAGGCTAAAAAACGCTGACACGTGGCAGCCTCTGGGGTTCCACGTGTCAGCACAAGAAAAATTGAAAATAAAATACATTGTAAAATCAAAGAGAAATAGTAAACCACCTCGGATCTAAAAAGTTCCTTCACGAAAAATGCTCGTCTCGACGAGATCTACGACTTTAATGAAGACATCAAAACCAAAATCTGTAAAATGTAAAACGTGAATTTTTGGGGTATCCCATGTACATAGAATACCTAGATTTTTGGGTTTTCTAATTGTCATTTTAAACCAGATAAAAATCCGAAAAAATATAGTAAAATCAATGATAAATAAAGACATCTAAAACTATTTTTTTAGATTTTTATTGATTAAGAAAATATATACATAAAATACGGGTCAAAAATCGCTAAAATAAACATTGTACAAAAGAGGCCCAAAACCCAACTTTCACATACGAGCTCCGATTCACTTGAACTGTCTTGTTTTGAAGGTAATTGAATGTGAATTAGTTCAAAAGTGAGTAAGATCAAATCGGACACTGGATGGGGAAGATATGGGGTTTTTAGTCTGAAAATCTTGAAACTAGGGTTTGTGTTTTTGGTCCACTTAACAGGGTAGTGATTTTTTTTGTATTTTTTATTTATTCTTGTTAGTGATATAAACACAGTGGAGGTGGTTTTGTGTCATTCGGAGTTAGCATGAAGGAGTTAAAATGGGGGAAGTTAGGCTATTTACAGGTCAACTTTGGCTTGGATTTTTGGCTTCTTATTTTGTGCAGAAATTAATGCTAAAATGCAATTCTTACGAAAAATGCCTGAATGCTAATTATGCAGAATAAATGCAGAAATGCTGTTGATTTTGAGGGACTTGAGCTTAATTAATGAGAATTAGAGTGATGAATCCAAGATTCATCACACCACTGCTCGACCGTGTGTCGGTCGAGCCCTCCACTTCTGCAACCGCTAGGCGATCACCTTCACCACTGTCCTATCCAGCTGCCTCGCACTACAACTACCATAGGATCAAGATTGGAGCTTTTATCCTACACTCAACATGATAAAAGGAAGAAAAACTAGGAGATAAGGGTCGATGACGTTGGATGTCCCCTCCTCTCTCGATCTAGTCGTTGATCCACGTTCACGCACCGCCGTTGGATCGGGCGTCCATCTAACGATCAAAGGCGCTCCACATCAACCGTCCATGCCTCGGGACGAACCACTTGCCTCG
This sequence comes from Ottelia alismoides, assembly GCA_037367405.1. Lineage (NCBI taxonomy): Eukaryota > Viridiplantae > Streptophyta > Magnoliopsida > Alismatales > Hydrocharitaceae > Ottelia > Ottelia alismoides. Next base: position 450,254 of record JAZKJV010004593.1, read on the forward strand.
GGTGTCTTGCAGCAACCTGTGCAAATCATATGGAGGCTCGGTCCGAGCCTTGCCCCAAGGCTTCCTTTGCATGCACCTCACACACGACTAGAGGAAGGATTGCAACTGAGCCCCCACATCTTCAGATATTTGCACCCAAACCCCGCCGCTAAAGAGCCACGTGCACAGCACATGACACTAGGAAAATTGCATAAATACCCTTTGGGTATAGGTAATTCAATTAAATTCTGTCAGCATATTTATTTATCAATTTTTTTCTGTGTTTGCATTCTAACCCCTGTGTTCTCCGTTTATTCTGAAACTAATTTTGGCATCATTTTATCATTTAGAAAATTGCACTTTGTTCTAAAATTAATTCTCTACATTGTGGCATGCTTGTGATATTTTTTTCTCTGTGGTTAATTAATTAATATTATTCTTGTGAGAATTTGCATAATTTTCCCAACTTGTGCTTAGAAATTCATAGTTAATTACCCATTGCTCGAAAAATTGCCAAAAATTCAAGAATCAAAGAATTAATTTCTATTTACATTGTGCCTAAAAAGAGAGGCATTTGCATTTATACTTTTCACTATAAAAATCATTCTGTACATTTCACTAATTAATTTTTAATAGGTATTAGATCAAACATTTTTAGTGTATAGGATTTTTCTGATATATTACCTAGTGAGTGATGTATTTTACATAATTTTATTTACTGAAAATAAGTAGATTTAGTATTTATTATAATTATTTATTGAAAATCTCATTGTATGCATTCATTTAAACATTGAATATTCATATTGCATCCAAAAAATTCGCAAAAATTAAAGTAGCTTAACTATATCATATTTAACATTCTATCCATGTTTCAAGATTTTTGGAATTCATTCTATATAAATTTACAATTTAGCCCCTGAACTTTGCCAAAATTGCATTTGCCTTATTTATTGCATTTAAAAATATAAAAAAAATGCCTCTTTAAAAACTTAATTCGAGATTGATAAAAACTAACCTAAGGAGAGTTGCCTCCTTGAGTTTGACCTTGGACTTCCCAAGTAAAAAAAGTTAACCACTTGCTTTAATTGATACATGAATTTAAATTGCGATTTTTGATTAACCCTTAATTTCCCGACTACAACAAACAAAATTCAAAAGTTACTTTCGACATATTAACAAGAGCAATTTGTGGGTTCTTCAAATGACGTCGTTGCCAAGGAGGCACGGTTTTGGATGTTTTTAATAAATCAAGTTTTTAGGTTTTCCATCCCCGGTAGTCTGACCCCTGATTTTTCTTGTAATTATTTCTCCAATTTTTCCTATTCTTTTTTTTCTTTCTGTCTCCAACATTTATTTTATTTTATTTTGTATATTTTTTTGTGAACCCCTCTCTAATATTCGATCTTCTATTTTCGTGCGAGGTACTTGGCGAACTTGGAGCAGCTCTCTTGAAAGCCGACACAACTCGAAGCGACTTACTGCCGGAAGAATTTAATTTTTGAGAGAGAGAGAAAGTGTTTTTATCTAATTTATAGTTAATTACTAATTTACAGCGATTTCCAATCGGGTTCTTGCGTGTGTAAGAAAAGATTGGACTCTTTGTGGTGTGTCGGACCTATTTCACCCTTCGGTGAGGGTGGGACCCGACATGAGTGGTTCATAGTTCTAGGACTGCACATACGACCATTAGAGCTACTGGAATTTTTTATTCTGCACGTAGAATTTAGGACCACACTACACTTTATTATACACACTAGATTGATTTTTATTTAGCCAAAATAAATTGTTCTATCATTCGCTAATAGAAATTCCTGTTCTAGGTGCGATTTACCGTACTTGCATTAGATTTATTTTTCTAGGAAAATTTCAATTCTGTTCAGCATATTGCATGAAGATTGCGAGGAAGCACTATAAGTATTCTTGACTCAGCATTCATCATCGTGTTTCCCGCTGCATGGCTTTTTTGATTCTCTCTTAGTTTTCATTCATATAGGAAAAAAGGAAATTGGAATCCCCGCGTAGACGTGCATTGATACCCACTTAAATTTAAAGTGATAACCAAACTAAAACAAGGTGACTTCTAACTTTATTGATTAATTAAAACTAGATAAAATTAAAATATATTGTTTTCAGGAGAGCAACCGCGTCATTGTTTGATTTTACTACAAGTGAGAGAGGGACGATCACTAGGATAGAGCCAATCTAGGATTTTCAGATTGACTATTGATTCCACAAAAATGATTAGCCACTTCTCATTGAGGATCTATGGGTAGCTGGTAAACGGTCCAAATTTCCTTAGTAGAGTGGGAGGTTTAGAGGACACTGCATAAGGCTCCGCCCTCAAGTAACGTGTAACCGTATTCATACGGTCCGTACTTACTCCCATACTAGCTGAAAGTGGATGCAACTAGTCGTACAAGTCAGGACGCTCTTTAGGAAAATGCAGGCACCTAACAGCTTGTTAACTCTTTCCAAATTTTGCAATTATCACCAGCTAAAATAGATAAGATAATTTGGTCGAACATTTGCAGCCTTCACTGAGTTGAGTTGGCGAAATTAGGGTTTGAATTTGTGTATTGAATTGTGTGACAATGCACTTGCACACACAGATAGTGGTTTCAGAAATCTATTTTTTCCATTCCATTCGAAGATGTCTAAATATTGGCATTCATACCCAGTGGGTCACGTTCACATGATAAACTCCCAATCTTATTTTCCACTTTCTTTTCATAGGAACCCTCTCTTTGAGGTAGTTTCTCCCCAGCCATCATTTTCACCCACCCACCCTTGGTTGAAACTTTGAGATACAAACTGCTCACAGAACCAAACATTTTCTATGAATACATAATGGAGCAAGCAAATTCAAGTATGAAAATAAGCGTAACTGGCTTTGATAGAGGAATACGATTCCCGGCTACATATGATAAATCATTATTTGAACCATCCTCTACTCGGAATGATTCTCAACCCAAGTACGATCACTTTTCCTTTGACCACATAGATGACACCCAAAGAAATAGTATTCATGACCAAACCCTAATCACAGAGACTGACTATATCTCGATTCAGGAGAAATTACCAATGTCACGACATACCGAGTATAGTCACTCAAATCCAAGTCATGATACGATAGTGGATGATAGAGTTCGGATCAATAAGAGAAGCGAGGTTTTAACAGAACAATTTCATATTGTCATCTAAATAGAATAAGACATGATAATCAACCAATAGCAAAACCGAAACTCATCATGTGTCGGATGTCCACATGCATACACCACACACCCCTAATCAGTCCACTGATCACCTTATTGACTCTAGTAGAAATTTTAAAAAAATGAAAAAACAAGAAAATTTAAAAAAGATGGACAATATCAATATGGAAGTGTTTTTCAAAAGTCTGATCTTAGAGCTACCATTAATCAAGGTCATAGAATATGTAACTGATCTTCGGAGATTTGCGAAAAGTCGATTATCTCCTGAGAAGATGGGAAGAAATAGATCTCGAACTGAATATCATTTAAGTACTATGGCCAGTTCAATGGTGCTGACCCAGACAAGCAAGGTTCAGAAAATTAAATAGTTGACCAAGGTGACCTGTGAAATTGAGAATATTGAGTTTAATAATGTTCGGATTGATGACGATTCTACCTTGAACATCCTCCGAAGTCCATGTTTGACTGACTCGAACTCGGACCTCTCAGAAAGACTCGAGTGATCGTTCAATTCCCTGATCGATTCACAAAAAGATCGAGAGGAATTTTTCTGTCATCATTACTTTCCAAGGTATCACACATAGAGTGGACTTCATTGTCCTAGACATTGAACACCAAGGAGATGTATACGAGTCTCTTATTATTTTGGGAACACTGTTTCTAGCTTCTGCTAGAGAGACTAATAACTGCGAGACTCAAGACATTATATTCCCGAATCCAAACCAAATTGATCAATTTCTCGAGAATACACCAAACCCTGAAACAACCGAACAAGAAACAAACAGTCGTGACATAGAAGAATCCTCATATGCCTAGACCTCTCCACTTATCACAGAAACAAACGAAGGAGAGGCATCTTATGAAACGGTTGGTGAGGCTACAAAGGTGAATAAAATTAACCGAGAGACATCCGATTAACCACATCTGAAGAAGGTTATTTCAGATCTCCTTGAGTCCACACACGCAAAGACAATAGAGAGCAAATACTCAGGATGTGTGCTGACTTTACAAAAATATTACAATTTAAATGGAGACATCTGATAAAGAACCTATGGTCAGTACCTCACAAAGAATACCTCCTGAACTGACTAAGAATGCCACTTTCAACATTTCGGAAAAAGTATCTCCTGAGGATTACTCATCAGGTTCGGAGGATACGAGCAGTATGAGAGAGCTCAGTTTAGAGAATCTGGAGCCTGATTGGAACAAGTAGTCATACATCGACCAACGTTGGACTTTCCCTGCCCCTCTCTACTATTTGTCTAAGGTTGATTCCTCTGGTTCCATTTAATACACTTGAACAATTCGTTATGACCATACTAATACTTGTTCATCTGAATATTCAGTGGAAGAACAAATTGACCTGAAAACTGAGCAAACTTTGAGAAAAAAGCTCAAGAAAAAAAATAGTTGGAGTAACATGACCTTTAAGTATTATTCTTCTGATGACTGGGAATCTTATGATTCATCTTCTTCCTATCAATATTCCCTTCCCCTCATGCCTGGAAAATGGTAGGCTGTAAACCTCCTTGATCATCGGCCACTGATGAATCCCTGTTCATCACTCTTTAGTCTTTTATTTTAGCTAATTATCTTGGCAAAGCATCATGAAAATATGTGTAAATACAATAACTTAGCAATATGCATACATGTGTTAATAACACATGCATTTGTGCAAAAATAAAAGAATAAAAAAAAAGGAAGGAGGTATTTAGAATAAATACTGAGTGACCCAAACCCCAAGAGAGGGCCAAGTATTGACTTGATCGCCAAATAAAATAAGTAGAGAGAGATAGGGCCCACTCTATATTATGTATATATTATGTGTGAAATAAATAACTATTCTTGCCACAATAAAATTAAAATATTCTTTTTACCTCCTTAGATGTATTTATAAAAATAAAATAAAAATCAGAAAAATAAAATAAAAATAGAATAAAATTTTCTCTCTCACTTGTACATAATGCATGTATATATGTTTCCTTCCCTATTCATTTTATACCTGTAAATAAATAATAAAAATAAAATAAAAAGTATTTTATACTCCAAAAATTATGTTGTGAATAAATAAAATATAAAATTGGGGGTATTTTTACAAAAAATGATAAATTAAAAATAATTATACAAAATGCATAGTATAATATACTTGTATATAATACAATTTAATGTATATAGAGTAATTTATTTTTCATAGAAATAAATAAAAATCAAAGAAAAATCCCTTGAAAAATAATAAACATTTTTCATTTTATTCATTTTTTAATTTAAATTCAGTTATTATTTTTAATCTATTTATTTTTTATTTTTCCTACTATTTTGTCCTGTATCCTATTTTGTCCTCATTCCTCGTCGCTCATCATTGGTCCACGACGGAATGTTGACCCGCGACAACGCCATCTTCCAAGCTTGACCCGACCCGGTTGTCTTTGCCGGTTCTTCTTCTCAGAATTTTCTTGGGCGGATCGCATACGCCTTCGCCCCGAATCTTCGCCCGTGTCTTCCACATGGATCCAAGATCCCTGCGGATCCCTAGGGAGGCGCAGATCTTTCACAGTTCGTGCACCCTCACCCGATCTCTCCAGCCACCTGGGAACACTATAAAATCTCTCATCCGCTCCCCCAGTCGACAGCTCATGCCTCGCTCCCATTGGAAACCCTAGCCACCTCCAACTGAGTGACAGCTTCCTGGAGCGCCGTCTGGCAGTTGATTTGGTGCAGCAGAGCCGACGCTCCCCATTCGTGGCCGGACCTCCGTTGCGAGCATCCTCCCTTGCCTTCTGCCATTTTGTCGAGGCCATTACCCCGCCGACCTCTTCGCATGGAGCTAAGGAACACATTCCAACCTTTAGGTAAATCCCTTATCCTTCGCCTTGGCCAATCGATCGAATCTTTCATCAACCACTGCAGCCGCTCTGCCAGCTCCGACCAACCGGTCGAAGCTCCGTTCCCCCATCCTTTCCATTCTGATATCACCGCACGCTCACCCTCCATCTCACTTCGCAATATGATCCCCCTAATCTCAGCCCATCTAGCCAAGATTAGGTTTGAGATCTCTTCCTTCGCCTTCGCCAGAGATCGACCAACATCCCTCGTCGCTTCTTTCACTTTTAGTCCAAATAACCAGGACCGAAGCGTAGCTTCAATTCAAGGTTCTCTTTGCAGGTCCGCTCGCGCGTTGAGAGCCTCCCGACCATCTTTTCCAGAGCTCACCAGAGCAGCTCCAGAAACCTGTCTCTGTCACGCCTATCCAGCCATTAGAGCTCCCATCTGAGCCGTTCAACCGACACGGACTCGTTCCATGATCACGCCGGTTCCTCCTGATCTTCCATCGGGGATGAGGATCTTGTCTTGGCTCCGGCGAAGTTCACCCATGCGATGTTCTTCCAGATACGTTTTGCGTCGTTGGATCGATCGTCGCCCTCCAGTTTACATCCTGAGTGTCCATCCAGCTGACATGTCAGATTGTTAGATGTCAGATGTAACGACCACGTATGCGCCACGACCCCGACCGTCTAACACCGTTAGATCTGATGTCTGACACCATTAGAGCTGCACGATCACGCCACACCAACGGATGACACATGGCTTCCACGCGTGACTCACGTGCAACGAGGGTATATTGCTCTTTTTACCCTGTATTTATTTCAGTTTATGTTTTAGTATGTAAAATTAAAGGTGTAGTTGAACTTTTTTGCATAATAGTCCCTGTAGTTTTGAATATTTGCATTTTGGTCCTCCTTGTCTGAGATACGTGCTTGATCACGTGCATAGTGGTGTATTTGTAGTATTTACAAGGAATTTTTCCTGTATTATTGTTTGAATGAATGTTTTATGAAATTGCATTTATGCCCCTATGAATGTGGATTTGGCGCATGCGCGGATTTAATTAGATAAATTACATTTTTGACCCTGGGCTTTTTATGCTGGTTAATATTTGGTCCTGAAATTTAAATAAATTTCATTTAGGTCCCTATAACCTGTGTGTGTTGTTTTTAATTAAATAAATATCAAAACTACCCCAGAAATTCCCAGAAAAATTTACACGTGGCTCCTGCTAATGTGTAATGTTTTTGTAATTTTTGAAACACATTTTGATTTTATTTGTTATTTTATAAAAATCAAAAACCTTAAAAAGTATCTCTATCTAATTTAGAAAATATATGAAAAAAAGGAAAATACCTTTAAAAATTCTAAAAAAATTTATGGATGTTTGTTTTGTCTTGTTTTAAATTCTATACCATTTTCATTCGATTATCTTTTATAAAACACCTAAAAATTACAAAAGAATAAAAACCTTATAAAATCATTAAAAATTCTCCAAAAATCAAAAAAATGAGTTTTCAATTTTTGTTAGTACATTTTATTTTATACTTTCACATAAAATTGCTGCCAGGATTTTAGAGACAATTTAAACAATTTTAATGTGTTTTTTCATTTCGGCTGCACACTGCTTGTTATTGTTGTCTCTCTTTTATTTTTAGAAAACTATATAAAAAACAGAAAAAGCCCATAAAATACCAAAAAATACTTGAATATTTTAAAAACATAAAAACATTTTTGTTTTAATTTTTTGAGTATTTTAGACCTTTAAATAATTGTTTGAGTGAGATTTTTATCATTTCTTTATTTCTTTTCTTAATAGAAAATAATAAAAAATTTAATAATTAAAAACAAAAAAAATATTTTTTTCTTGGATTACCTGACTACTTCATAGGATTTTTCCCATGCTCCTTGTGTTCAACCCTGCTGGCTATACCAGGTTAAATAATTAGCAAGACCGCTTGCCTCGATTTTCATGCTTGATTTCTTTCTCTAGTGGTCTGATTTTTCTTGTTAACTGTGCCTTGCAATTCGGGTCGCAACGACCTTCGATATTCCTTAACTCGAGTTGTCTTTGCAGGTCATCAGCCACCCTTTCTCCCGCCCCCATGATTTCTCTTATATATTTTCTTCCTAGAATTAGGCCACGGCCTAAGTATAGGGAGGGATTGATGCCATCTATATTTACCCATCATTATATTCCCCACTCAATCAACTCATCTGTTCTCATACTCACTCCTATATTTAGGATGACTAAAGCCTATGTATAGGGTGGATCGATGCCCACCCAGTAAATATTCATATATTTCTCCTTTTGACCTCGACCACTACACTTTTTAATCTTCTTCTATACTCAAGCGAATGATGAATCTCGTATTCAGAATGCTATTCAATTAGGCTCTATTCCCGAAAATCCATATGCATTTAATAACTAATAGAACATCATTAGCATGCATACATGTGTAAATAATATTTGCATTTAACCATGCATAATAGCATTAAAAAATCTCAAGTGTAAATTGCCCCAAAAAGCAGCTAACTTCCATGATTTTTAATTAATTCATCATAATTCCAATTGACCTGAAATCACCTCCTTGTGTAGATACTACTAACAGGAATAAATAAAAAATTCAAAAAATTACTAACTCAAATAAGTGTCAAAATATCTCAAAGTCTAATTTCACATCTGACAGAATAAAATGCACATATCTTCCTCATACAGTATCTGATTTGGTCTACTCACTTTTAAAGTACTCCATTTTCAAATACCTTAAAAACAAGAGATTTTTCACAAAATTCAGAGCTCATATGTGAAAGTTGGGTTTTGGGTCTCTTTTGCACATTTTATCTTAGCTATTTGACCTGAGTTTCTATGTACATAATTAACCCTTTTAATTTTATTTCTTTTTCATTTGTATTCTTTGATGAAAGTTTTGTTAAACAACTTAAAAATCCAAATCTATATCAAGACTGGAATCAAAGAAATTGACTTTTTCCTAGTATTCGTTGTGAGTCTGTATAAAATTCTCATATTTCGTACTTTGATTTTATTTCCTTATTTTCTTATTTATTAAAAATCCAAAAAAATAGATTAGTGTTCAACTAAATTTCTTGTATTTTATCGTATTTTTTCTATAATTTTTATCCTTCTCAAAACCATCAAAAATTGTAAAATCCCAAAAGTCGTTTTCTATATACATTGAGAGCCACGAAAAATGCCACTTTGTACAGATGACCTATTCTGCTCCCGATCATGAAAATTGTAGATCTCGTCGAGCGAACAATTTTCATGAAGGAATTTTTTTGATCCGAGGTCTCGTTCTGTTTTCTTCTTCTTTAATTTATGAAATTTTTTTGGGTGACACGTGGCAGTCCCTGGGCCTACCATGTAGCACCCCATTCCTTTCTCTCTCCAAGCCACCCTGTGTTACGCGCTTAGCACGTGACCTCCTTTCTTCCCTTCCAGATGCCTCTCCTCCCCCCTGCAACGTCTCCGCCTCCCCCTTCCATAGCCACCAGCCTCCTCTTCTCCATGTAACACCCCCGCCTCCTCCGGCCATTGAGATAATAGTGTAACCACCGAGCTCTTTTCTTCTATAAAGTGACGACCGCCTCCTCACATCTGATCGATCCGCCATCCACATGAGTGATGCCCCGGCAGCAGCTCCTTCGAAGGGACATCTTCAAAGGGAACTCTAGAGGCGACGGTGAGCTCCATCACCTTGCAGGAGAGACCACGGCGAAGCCCTCGACATGTACTACTCTAGAGCAGCTGAGCTTCTCTTGGCTCCATCGCAAAGATCGAAGCGATGATCAGAAAGGGCCTTAGCACCTCCTAGTTCAAGGCGATCCCTCCCTCCCCTTTATTTCTTCCGCCACCTTCATGTATATCCACCCGTCTGACCTTTACCACCATACGCCCTGAGTTTCACCCGACAGCAACTCCGTCCGTGCACAGCTGTGCACACACACCCCAGGCCACCGCAGCAACAGCAATGCCTTCGTCGCCCTTCCAGTGCCTACTCCTGCCCCCTCCAGCGGAGGCCACACCCCAGCCGCATGCCATCGCCTCTACCACCGCCGCAGCCCTCTAAAGAACCCACACACCTCCGCGCTTGAGCCAGCACCGTCGCTTGACCATCTTCGAACACAGTCGACCTCCTCCAGATCCGCACTCGGTCATACCAGCTGTCACTACCATTCGATATGCCACCGCTCTTCCACACACTATTGACCCTCAGCACCTCGCAGCACTTCTCCCTGCTCATACCTCCACTCGACCTCCGTCGGATTTCACTGCCTCCGACTGCAGCACACAGACATGCGTACCCTTATGTGCCCTTCGAGATCCGCCCGCCGCCCGTGAAACTATCAACCCAGCCCCCCCCCCCCCACTCATACGTGAGGAGCTCGTTCGGCACGGGAAACTTGTGCCCGAGCCCATGCTTCTCTCCAGATTAGTAGGGAGCTCCATACCAGCTGCTTAACACGTGTAGGGAACATGTTTTGGGAGAGACTTGTGCTCACATCCTTCAACTTCCAGAGAATTACAAAATGGTCCATGCCAGCCGAGGCACGTGCTCCTTATGTGTCATTTTGGAAAATTTGCAGAGTGCTCCCTTGGTGTTATAGTAATTGCAGATAAATCCTCCAGTGACCTCTTTGAGGCAAAAACTTTATTTTTATTATGTTTTAGTCCCTGAACTTCATTTTAGCATATCTATTTCCTGAACTCCATTTCTAGCGCATAATATGATGTTTTGAAGCTCTTTCTGTGATCTATCCTAATATACAACTTGTGACAGATCTGATGTTATTTTATGACGACTATTATTTGAGGATCATTTTGTATTATGCAGGCTTATTATTGACATATTTGTGTTATTTACTAAGAAGATACTTGATTTTATTTGCAGGGATTTAAGTGCGAGGACCTGAATTTATTTGATCCCATTATACTATTCTCGATATCTTTAAGGTTTTAACTCTTGCAGGGGGATTAACTAATATTTATTCCTTTATTATTATTATTATCGACTATTTCATGAACTAAATCATAGAAATTCTAAGGCTAAATATCCTACTTCTAAATTATTATCGATCAATCTATTTTCCTGACACACTGGAAGTAATTCATTCGATCTGTGATAGTTTTTGAGGTTTTTATTGGACGATTGAAAGTTATAAATCATAGACCCTGCGCTTATCCCCTCTGTTTATTTCTTCGCATTGTATCATCAGTAAATTTTCTCTTCGTCTTTCGACATAGAAATTAATCGAGCAATTAGTTATTTATTTAAATTAATTTAAATCCACATAATGAAAAATCATTGTTCCCTGTGTTCGATCCTGGTACACTTGCCAAGTTAAAATATTCCACAACATTCAAAGACTGTGGTTTTTGATCGACCGTTTGTCGCCTCCTATACTACAATTTAAGATAATTGAAGAGGTGATTTTAGAGCTCAACAAATGGCGTCATTGCAGGGGAACGACTTATTTTAAGGGTTTTAAATTATTTTTGTAATTAATTTTTGTGAAATTAATTTTTGTGCCATTTTTTCTTTTGCATTGTATTTTCTGCATTTCATTTTGCATTTCTCTCTTACTTATGATACTAACAGCAATTTCTCTCTTTGCAGATTACTCAGAGAGAACTTTTAGGATATAAATCAAGGATCTACAAGGATAAAGATTCAATCTTAATTTTGTAAGAGAGAAGCTTAGTGTAGATTTATTTTTTTTCATCATTTACAGGGTCCCACTCTCTTTGAACCACGTTAATTTGTAATATTTAGGACTAAACTTCTCTGTGGTGTGGCGGGTATGTTTCAATCCCTTTTGTGTGGTTAGGACCCGACTTGAGTGGCCTAGGAACTAGGTACATATATGCTTGCTTGTTTATCATTGATTGTGCTCGTAATTCTTAGGCCACACATTCACTAATTATATGCACTGGTAGATCGTTCAACATTAGTCTACTTGAAATCAATTCTTCTCCGCTAATAGAATTATCTACTTAGGATGTTTTTCCTCTGTGCATAGCATTAAGTGTAATTTTAATTCCTTGTATTGCATCCCGCATGAAGAATGAGAGGAATCACTGTAAGTCTTTTTCTTAAGCATGCATCATTGATTTACGCTTACATTGGCTTTTTCGATTCTCCCTCCTTAGTTTTGCAACTTAGGAAATAAAGGAATTGGGACTGCTCATTAGCATGATTTTTTGTCCTCATTTTAAACTTTACTGATAACCATAATTTAAAACTGGAACTGCTAATCAAGGCGGTTATAAATAAGATTTATATAAAATTAACCCTTGTATCTGGTGGAGAGAAACCCAGTCATTGTTTATAAGGACCAGATCACACACTTAGGGTAGACCCAGAAATCGAAAAATTTCATTCAGACTACTATTTTTAAAAATAGTTAGCTACTTCTCAGTGAGTGTTTCGGGTAGTGGTTTACGGTCCAAATCCCTTAGCAGAGTGGGTGGTTTAGAGGACACTGTGAAAGGCTCTGTCCTCAAGTAACACATGTAGTCATTTAACGGTCTGTACTTACACTCATACTGGTTGAAAGTGGATGCAACTAGTTGTAAGAACTTGGAACAATCTTTGTGAATTATTTCGACACCTAGCAACCCCGCTTAATCTTTTCAAGATTATTTGATCACTTAAAATTAAAATTGAAAAGATAAGCGGTCGAGCCCCAACGTGCCTTCACCAGTGTTGAGTGGGTGAATCTACGTGTTCGTTCTGTGTTTGATTTGTGTGAGTCAAAGATCTTGTAATCGCAAGAAAATCATGGTTCACAAATCATTCCATCCTCTCCTGAGAAGATGTCGGCATAGTGGTCTTTTTTCCCGATCTCCATGACCATGTCCTAATATCCTTCTTCTCACACTTCCCAGGGGAGCCTGATCTTCAAATCAGGTCCCCCTCAGCCATCATTCTCTTCCCTCCCATATATCGCACCCTATGACCACACTTCTTCTTGGAATAAACCTCTCTCACATTCTGACAATATTAAGGACACAAGAGAGCGAACGGAATTAGGGATGGGAAATAGAGTAACCAATATTGACAGAGAAACACGATTTCCAGTTACTAATGGTTTCACAGCCTCTTGAACCATTCCCTACTCAGGTTGACTATCTTCCTGAGTACAATCCATTTTCCTTCGACGATCCACAGGAAAACCATAGTCAAGGAAATGTGACTCTTGACCATACTATAATGACTATGAACAATCAATACTCTACTCGAGCTTACATGACAGAATCATTACATATGGAGAATGATTATTCAATCACAAGTCCTGAGATGTTTGAGGATGAGATTGCTTGGATCAATCATAGAGCAAACATTTTGACTGAGAAAATATATGATCTCATCCAGTCTATGCAAAATCCAGAAGAAGTGAGGCCACCACCAAGTGAACCACTGAATCATCATGTGACTCATAATCATGCACAACCACCACTGACCTCTGACTCCCCTACTGACCATATCACCAAAAATACCAAAACTGAAAAATAGAACATTCAAAAAAAATTGAAAAATTCTAAAATGGAAGTATTTTGCAAAAGCCTGATCATAGAGCTTCCATTGATCAAGGCCATAGAATATGTACCCGATCTTAAGCGATTTGTGAAGAGTCAACTAAACCCTAAAAAGAAGGGCAATAAACGATCAAGGACTGAATATCATGTCATATCTATGGCCAGCTCTTTATTGATGAATCATAAAATCAAAAGCCGCAAAGTCAAGCGGTAGACTCGGATCACATGTGAAATTGAGGATACCTTATTCACTCATGTTCGGTTAGAAGACGACTCTACTTCAAACATCCTCCTGAAGTCAGTATTTAATCAACTCAAACTCGAACATCTCAAAAAGACTAGGGTGATCGTTCAATTACCCGATCGATCTACCAAAAGACAGCAAGGGATCGTTTCTGTTATCGTAAATTTCTGAGGTGAAGAATATAAAGTGGACTTTATTATCCTTGACATTGAGCACCCTGGAAGGTTGTATGAGTCTCCTATCATTTTAGGAAAGCCATTCCTAGCCTCTGATAAGGCGATTATCGATTGTAAGACTCAGGAAATCAAGTTACCGAACTCAGACCACAATGAACAAATCCTCAACGATACGATATGCTCTGATGAAACCCGACTTGAGCCGACAGTTGTGATCAGGAGACAAATGCTTCACATGATCAGACCTCCCCTCACGAAATACAGACACAAACCCTAGAAGAGTCACTTGAGAGATCGACTGTTGAGTTGTATTTGGATTCTCACCACCCTAACACTGCTCTAAGGAAGAATCAAATTTTGGAACTTATGAAGAATTGGACCATATTACTAAGGAATGTCACGATTATTTAAGTGGTCCAATTTTTGAGTCGGTAGTAATACACGAGATACTTGAACCATACAAGGAACCGACTCAGGAAACCACTGATGTCACCAAAAACCACGAGTATCATGAGGTGACATCAACATCCCTAGCCAACAATCACAAAGCCACCAGGAACTTGCTCCCTCGCCCGAAGTCGCATATGACCCTATAAGAATTGGTTGACTTTTACGGGGATTCATCTGATGAGGAACTCATAAATGCCACAATGGTTACTCAAGATTGGGAGATGAAGACTGTCCATCTTCCTCCCAATGCTTCTCATGGAAACAAACTGACAAGAAAGTCACTTTTGACCCTAAACACCAGGTGATTTCTGAAGTGTCCTCGTCCTGTCCTGAAGTGGTACATCAGGTAAGTGCAATAAGTACAACTCTAATCTAAGGGCACTTACCTCTAGTTGACAATAATTGGAGATCCTATGCGTACGATTACTATTCTTCTGAGGACGACTCTTATGATGGCCAGTCTTCTTCATCCGCCCCCTCTTCACCACCCTCCACATTTCCACACTATCTCCCGCCACACTCCCGCAAGAAGGTTCATCACAAACCTCCTTGACCTTGTACACCCGTAATCTACCAGTTCTCCACTTGTATATATCCGCTCATACTTGGGTTGACCTGGGCCTAAGTATAGGGGGACTAGTACCATTGTGTAAACATCACTTCCCTTCCTTTTCTTTTTATCTCATCTATATTTAGTACGAGCTATGTCTGCATTTCACTTTGTGACATGAGGACATAACACAAGCTAAGTATAGTGGGTGTTTGTATATTTTCTGCACTTTATCCATAACTCGTACTATAATGGTTTTCATCTTACACTGGGGACGCGTACAAGTAGTGTATTATGTATATTATACTAAATTCCTTATGTAAATAATATCTGGTTATAACAAAAATCAAAAAAAAAACTTTTGCCTTAAAAACAAGACTAATTTCCTCATGGTTTTGCATTTCATCAAGCATCTCATACATTCCTTGGTTGGTATAATCCTGACACTTTCACTTTCACTCAAGGCTTGAGGATTTGAGGATACATGATTTATGAGATCTTGAAAGATCGAGTTAACTAGCATTAATCATCAGGGTTTTTGAAACTTAATAGTCCACACTTCCCTAGTTCGAAAGATTTGAATGCTATATTGCACTCTTCATCTCAACCTTCAAAACGAACATGAATAGCACATCACTTTCACAACTGCATGATTGATGAGATGAGTTGAGTTATCACTTGAGGAATTAGGACTGGTGATTTGAGTCTAGACCCAATCTAATGATGCTCGAGGATGGGATAAAGTTAATGAAGGCTTCAAGAAACCTGAGTGTCAGCAAAACCCTATCCAGTATGTGAACAAGTTCGCATGCTATATTTGATATCTACATATGTGCCAAGGTGTTATGAAACTTAATTTAATTGTTTATAAGTGTGCACCAACTTTTGGTAAAAGCAGTGGAGCTAGCCAAAAAGAAAAGAAAAAAATGTTCAAAGAAAAGCTCTATCCTCCAAAAGTCAAATTACAAATGAGCTTCCACCAATGGTGAGCGCTCCCAACCATTTTCAAAGTGTCTACTTGGACCAAGAGCTAATTTGGACCAAGGAGTCGGGCTAGCACCAGAAAAGGGATCTGCGTCATATAGTGATAAAAGTCTGGGTGTCGAAGGTATTTTAGATACTCAAAAGAGACACACACCGGTGTACTCCCAGAAAAACAAGTGCAGACGACTTCGAATTCTCTTGATGGACACATTGATCAATAAAAATAAAAATACATGTATTGATTAATAAGGCACTCGAGAGGCCCCTTATTCCAATGAGAGGGAGGGAAAAATAGACACAATCCTAAGTCCTCCATCATCTAACTGTCCATCTACATTTTTAAGGCTGACAAACTAATGAGACGGTTTATTGAAGCAAGAACCGACTGATTCCCTAGTGTTGAGGATTAGGTCTAGAGGAGAGTCTCCTGAACTGAAACTTCGGGTGATGTCTCGACTCGACTCTCATTAATGCAGTACATTAAAAGTCATATCCTTATATTATATGTACAAACAGAGAATTTGATAAATAGAGAAGTTGGATTTCTTTTGATTAAAGCATGGTTGAACCCATAATTTTAGGATCACTCAAATTAAGGATCTTCTATGAATTGAGCCTTGAAAAAGCACATGCACAATCAGGGATGTATCCGACTAAGTCATTCATTCATTAATGCTCAGGGACGAGCATGGTTAAGTATAGGGGTCTAAAATTGGTCAATTAGGCTATGTTCTACAAAATCCATATGCATTTAATAACTAATAGAACATCATTAGCATGCATACATGTGTAAATAATATTTGCATTTCACCATCATGCATAATTGCATTAAAAAATCTCAAGTGTAAATTAGCCCAAAAAGCAGCTAATTCTACAGTTTTTAATTAATTCATCCTAACTCTAATTGACCTGAAACCACCTCCGTTGTGTAGATACTAGTAACAAAAATAAATAAATAATACAAAAAATTACTAACTCAAATAAGTGTCAAAATATTTCAAAGTCTAATTTCACATCTGATAGACTAAAATGCGCATATCTTTCTCATATGAAATCCAATTATGGTTTACTAACTTTTAAAGTATTCCATTTTCAAATACCTTCAGAACAAGACCATTTTCATAAAATTTGGAGTTCATATGCGAAAGTTGGGTTTTGGGCCTCTTTTGCGCATTTTATCTTTTTGCTATTTTTGACCTGAGTTTTTACGTACATAATTAACCCTTTTAATTTTATTTCTTTTTCATTTGTGTTCTTTGATGAAAGTTTTATTAAAATACTTAAAAATCCAAATCCATATCAAGGCTGAAATCAAAGAAACAGACTTTGTCCGAGTGTCCACTGTGAGTCTATATAAAATTCTCGTAGTTCATACTTCGATTTTGTTGCCTTATTTTCTTATTTATTAAAAATCCAAAAAAATAGATTAGTGTTTAATTAAATGTCTTGTATTTTATCGTATTTTTTCTATAATTTTTATCCTTTAAAAAGACCATCAACAAAATTGTAAAATCCCAAAGTCGGTTTTTTATACAAATGGAGAGCCACCAAAAATGCGACTTTTTACGAATAACCTCTTTTGCTCTTGCGTCCTTCTTGAAAATTGTAGAAATCGTCGAGAAGAACAATTTTCATGAAGGAAATTTTTCGATGCGAGGTTTCCTTCTATTTCTTTTCTATTTTTCTTCTTCTTTAATTCTTAATTTTTTTTGGGTGACACGTGGCAGCCACTGGGCCTGCCACGTAACACCCCATTCTTTTCTCTCTCCAAGCCACCCTGGGTCACGTGCTTAGCACGTGACCCCCTTTCTTCCCTTCCAGGACCCTCTCCTCCCCTAGCAATATCTCCTCCTCCCCCTTCCATAACCGCCAGCCTCCTCTTCTCCATGTAACGCCCCCGCCTCCTTCGGCCATTATGACAACAACGTAACCACCAAGCTCTCTTGTCCTATAAAGTGACGGCTGCCTCCTCACTTCTGATTGATCTGATTCGCACGAGAGATGCCCCAGCTGAAGCTCCTTCGAAGGTGACAGCTTCAAAGGGAACTATGGCGGCAATGATGAGCTCCATCATTTTGCAGGCGAGATCCACGACAAAGACCTCGATGTGTATTGCTTTAAAGCAGCTGAGCTCCTCTTGGCTCCATCGCCAAGATCGAAGCGACGATATGGAAGGTCCTTAGCACCTCCCAGTTCCAAGCGATCCCTCTCTCCCACTTTTTTCTTCCGCCACCTTCACGAATATACACCCTTCCGACCTTCACCACCATCTGCCCCGAGTTTCACCCGACAGCAACTCCATCCGTGCATAGCCGTACACACGCACCCCAAGCCACCGCAGCAATAACAATGCCTTCGATGCCCTTCCAGTACCTCCTCTCGCCCCTTCCAGCGGAGGCCGTACTACAACCGCGCATCCCACAGACTCCGCCACCACCGCAACCCTCTAAAGCACTCGCACACCTCCATGCTCGAGCCCACACCGCGGCTCGACCATCTTCGGACACAGCCGACCACCTCCAGTTCCGCTCTCGGCCATACCAGCAACCACTGCCATTCGACACGCCACCGCTCTTCCACCCGCCATCGACCCACAGTGCATCGCCCTACTCGCACCTCCACTTGGCCTCCACTAGATTGCACTGCCTCCGACCGCAACACGTAGGCACGCGTACCCCTGCATGCCCCTCGAGCTCCGCCCACTGCCCGTGAAACTATAACCCCAGCTTCTCCCCACCCCCCTCCCCCACACGTGCGGTGCGGGAAACTTGTGCCCGACCCCTTCTTCTCTCCAGATTAGCAGGGAGCTCCTTACAAGCAGCTTAACACGTGTAGGGCATGTGTTTTGGGGGAGACTTGCGCTCACATCCTTCACCTTCCAGAGAATGTCGAAATTGTCCACGCCAGCTGAGGCACGTGCTTCGCATGTGTCATTTTGGAAAATTTGCAGAGCACTCCTTGGGTGTTATAATAATTGCAGATAAGTCCTCCAGTGACCTCTTTGAGTCAAAAACTTTATTTTTATTACGTTTTAGTCCCTAAACTTCATTTTAGCATATCTTTTCCATCCGAACTCCATTTCTAGCACATAATATGTCGTTTTGAAGATCTTTATGTGCTATATCATATTATACAACTTGGACAGATATGATGTTATATTATGTAATTATTATTTGAGGATCATTTTTTATTATGTAGTCTTCTTCTTGACATATTTGTGTTATTTATTGAGAAGATACTTGATTTCATTTGAAGGTATTTAAGTGCGAGGACCTGAATTTATTTGATTCCTTCATACTATTCTGGATATCTTTGAGGATATAAAAGTTGCAGGGGGATTAACTAAGATTTATTGCTTTACTATTTTTGTCGACTATTTGAGGAATCAAATCATAGAAATTCTCAGGCTAAATATCCTGCTTCTAAATTATTTTAGATTGATCTATTTTCCTGACATACGGGAAGTAATTCGTTCGATCTGTGATAGTTTTCGAGGGTTTTATTTGAGGATTGAAATTTATAAATCACATACCCTATGCTTATCCCCTATGTTTATTTCTTCGCATTGCATCATAAGCATATTTTCTCTTTATCTTTTGACAAAGAAATTAAATGAGAAATTAATTATTTATTTAAATTAATTTAAAATAGTACAAACTAAAAATCATTGTTCCCTATGTTCGACCTTGGTAAACTTGCCAAGTTAAAATATTCCACAACATTCAAAGATTGTGGTTTTTGATCGACCGATTGTCACCTCCTATAGTACAATTTAAGATAATTAAAGCGGAGATTTTCGAGCTCATCAGCTAACCATAGCCTAAGTATAGGGGCAGACGACTTCTATAATCATTTTTATTTTATTTTATTTTATTTTTCTTCACTCTCTTATGCTTATCATGAGCTATGTCTTCTTGTTGCTTCTTATGCTCTGAGGATATAGAACACGTTAAGTATAGGGGAGCGTGTATATATTACATATATGGTTTACCCATAGCTAATACTTTCACGTATTTTGTATATATTATGCAGTAATTCCGGGATGGGTAAAAGTAGAAAAAATAACAAAAAAATAAAACACCAAAAAATGATGAAAAATCTCTTTACTCTTGCATATCATCCTTGCAATCATAAAAAAATCATCTTGCACCTCATTTGCACCTCATATGCATTTCATTTGCATATATAGCATATGCAAAGTGAAAAGTCATTGGGTTATGAACTGAGTTATGACTAGAAGTAGAGAGTGGTCTTGACTTGGCCTTAATCTACTTAATTTCTAGAGGAACTTTACCGAGAAAGAGGATTTTAGAAGCTTCAGGTCTTTTAACTTAATTCTTCAAGTTCTGCATGACAATGTGTAGCCTTTGACTCTTAGTGTCAAACATGGTCTCCTAATTTTGGTATAGATTTTGAGTAGGGAATTAATTTTCTCTCTCACACTTTGCACTTAGCTCAACTCAAACGAGGTCTTGGAAGACAGTGTGGGTCTCTTTTCTGGTAGTGTGGACATCTACAGATCTGAGTATGGGTTGAAATAAAGTTTCAGATAATGGATGGAGGCTGGGCACAATTTTTTCTAAGACCCCAAAACATGTACGAAAAAAAAGATTCCATATCCGTAGGGGCATGAAAAGATCCATGCAGAGTTACCAAAAATCCATACTAAAAAGAAGCCAAACTACCAAATAAATACTTGACAAAAAAGGTCCAATCTTCAAGAAAATCTGCAGATCTTGGTGGAGACTTGGCTAAACTGGCCGGTTTTCTAAAGGAGAGGTGACTACACTGGTCACCCTCCAGTTCTTTTCCCCTTCTTCTCATTTCTCCCCCTTTCGATTGCTAACATAGTGTGGCAGGCCTTAGAAGGAAATACTTGACTCCCCGAGGATGAGTTATTGGGAAGGAGGTTTCCATGGTAGTCTAGCATTCTTGATGGGGAGAGCTAAAACCTTCCACACACATGAGACAGTTGTTCAATGTTCATAGGATATGCTTTGGGAGAAGGATTGATCTAAGATGACTTATGAGCCTAATCTGTTTTAAGGATATGTAGAAATCTAGTGCTATTGATTTTTAAAACCCTAAGTCTCATAGAAGTTCTACCACACTATTAATCCAAAGTCAGGTCTAGCTCCAGTTTTACCTTTTGTTCATGACTTTAGTATGGAACCCGAAATAATTTCACTTTTGCATATCATTTAGTTTCTCGGGGATGAGCAAGGTTTAAGAATAAGGGGTTGATGAATCTGCGATTCATCATACTAAAAGATGAAAATAGAGCTTCGTTCCCGAGTAATTAGTTGCATTTCATCATTTATTCTGCATTTTTACCACTCATACACTTAGAATTAGTATATGCATTTTAGCATGCATAATTGCATTCATAATCATCTTCACATTTTCATACAATTTCATGCATTTTTAACTAATTCTTGCTAAATCCTGTTGACCTCAATCTACTTCATTTTGTGCATATTACTAACAAGATTTAAGGAAAAATACAAAAAAATAATAACTCAAATAATTGGCTCGTGAGATAAAACTCCAATTTCAGAATAGCATACAAAAATGCTAATATCATCCTCATGCAATGTACGATTTAGCTCTACTCACTTTTAAAGTAATATATATTCAATGACCTAAAAACCAAGACTAATTTCATAAAAATCGGAGTTCATATGTGAAAGTTGGGTTTGGGCCTCTTTTGCGCATTTTGTGTTTTAGCAGTTTTTGACCTATTATTTTATGTACATAATTAATCATTGTTCTTTTATTTATTTTACATTTATATTCTTTTATGAAATTTTTATTAAAATACACAAAAATCTGAATTCAAAATAAGATTGAAATCAAAGAATCTGACCGAGTCTGAGTGTCCCTTGTGAGTTTGTACAAATATCTCCCATTTTCCCACTTTATTTTATTCCTTTTTCTTATTTAATAAAAATCTAAAAAAATATATTATTGTGTAAATATTTATCTTTGATTTTATCTAATTCTTTCTTGATTTTTTCTCTTAATTAAAAATCATAAAAAATTACAAAACCCAACAATCAAGGTATTCTATGTATATAGAGAACCCCAAAAATATCATTTTGCACATATGACCTCATTTGCTCTTGGTCCCATCAGAAAGTTGTAAATCTCACCGAGACGAGCAATTTTTATGTTGAGCACATTTCGTTCCGAGATATTTGTTATTTCTTTCATATTTATCTTTAGAATTTATTTATTAATTTTTTTGGAGTTGACACGTGGCAGCTCTTGTAGCCGCCACATGTCACTCATTTTGACCTCCTTTTCATTTCATTTTTATAATAAAAATAATAAATAATAAAAATTAAAACATGGCAGGTGCTGGTCACGTGCCCCCCTTCGCACGTGCCCAACACGTGCTGGTCACCCTTCTCCCACTCCATTCAACGCCAATCCCCGCAGGACCAGCGTCAACCTGCTTTTTCTCCGCCATTACCTCACTTCTTGACTCACGCAACGGCCACCGCGCAACACCTGCAACCGACTCCTCTCTGCAACCAACTCCTTCGTCCTATTTAAACCCCTTGTCCCCCTCCTTTTCCATCCATCCGCCATCACAGGACCTTGAGAGAGCTCTGGAGCGAGCTTCATCAGTAACAGAGAGAACCACCCATCTGAGAAACGACCTTCTAGTATCTCGACGAGATGCAAGGCCTCTCCAGGGCTGCTGTCAGTTCCACCTCCCCGGCGTGTCCATCCACCTTCTAGGTAATTTCTCTTCCTCTTATTTATCCTTCTTTCTTCTCCTCAATTTTCACTTATACATCTATTCTTCCTTTTCCTCGGTCACCATTCGACCTTGGTTTGAAAGCACCACTACATTCGATCCATGTATCTCTCTGCTATGACTACATCCTTCGCCCCTCCACCTTTCGACAACCATCATCAGCCCCTCATGCCGATTCGCTTCACTCGCATCTCGGCACCATCACAACCACCTCCTCGTGCTTGTCCATCCACCATCCAGTCAATAGCTGCCACGCCCCCAGTGGATTCGCCACCATCATCCACCTACGGTTGTGCCACCTTCCGCCTTTAACCAGCAGCTCAGCATGCCACGATAGCAATGCCACTGTGGCAAAGATCACCTTAGCCGAAGCACCAACACACAACCACCTCGTCGTCAAGTTGCATCACCCAGGAGCACCGTCTCTCCACCACTCGGTCGTGTGTCAACAGAGCCCTCCACATCTGCAGCCACCTACGGCCGACTCCACCGTAAGGAGACCACCTTCACTATCATCCTGTCTAGCTGCCTCATGCTACAGCTACCGTAGAATCAAGATTAGAGCTTTGATTTTACGGTCAACATGGTAGAAGGATGAACAACCAGGAGATATGGGTCGACGACGTTGTATGTCCCCTCCTCTCTCATTCTAGTCGTTGATCTACGTTCACACACCGTCGCTAGATCGGGTGTCCATCTAACGATTAGAGGCGATCCACATCAACCATCCGCACCTCGGGCCGAACCACTTACCTCGGGAATCTCGCAGTAACCTGTGCACATCATCTGGAGGCTCTGTCCGAGCCTCGCCCCAAGGATTCCTTTGCATGCACCTCGCTTGTGACTAGAGGAAGGATTGCACCTGAGCCCCCACATCTTCAGAGGTTCACGCACAGACCCACACCGCTCAAGAGCCACGTGCATAGCACGTGATAATGGGAAAATTGCATAAATACTCCTTGGGGTATAATTAATTCCAATTAAGTCACGTCAGCATATTTATTTATCAATTTTATTTCTGTATTTGCATTCGGAACCATGTGTTGTTGATGAGCCAAAAAACCCGAGTGGCTAAGGGAGATAGGTATCAAGGGTCGTTGTGACCTCAACCTCTCGAATCAGACTCAACAAGAAAAGAAGACCACCAAATATAGAGAAAGTCAACCACAAAGCTCAAATAGCGGTCTCACTATTTTATTTAACCTGGTATAACGACCAAGGTCGAACTCAAGGAGCACGGATTGGCTCGAGGCCTACGAAGTAGTCTAAAATGAAAAATAAAATAAAACAAATTTTTTTGGTGGATTTTATGTGTTTTTAAATTTTTTATGATTTTTAATTATAAAGAAAATGTAAAAGAAAATTAAAAAGGTCACAATCAACAAATTATTCAACACATCAAAACAAGTCAGAAAATCAAAATAAAAATATTTTTGGATTTGATGACTTTTCAAGTGTTTTTGGAAATTTTCTCATATTTCTATAATTTTTAGTGAAGTTTCTAAAAATAAAAGAAGGCTAAAAATAAAAACTACTGTGCCACCAGATTTGAAAGGTTATTTCATAATATAAAAATAGCCTCTAAAAATCTAACAATTTTATGAGAAACTATAAATCAGAAGCTAACCACAAAAAATAGATTTTTTTGAATTTTTAGGAATTTTAATGATTTTTATAAGTTTTTAGGGTTTTTAGAATTTCATGGGTTTTATATATCCAAATGCAACAAAAATTGCACAGAAGCAAAATGACAACAAAACAAACACAAAATAAATTTTTTAGAATTTTTAGACGGTTTTTGTTATTTTTATTTGATTTTTCAAGTAAGACAATAGAGAAAATAGGGGTTTTTGAATTTTTAAAAATATAAAATGACCATAAAAATTCCCAAAAAATTAGTGAA
This sequence comes from Ottelia alismoides, assembly GCA_037367405.1. Lineage (NCBI taxonomy): Eukaryota > Viridiplantae > Streptophyta > Magnoliopsida > Alismatales > Hydrocharitaceae > Ottelia > Ottelia alismoides. The sequence goes on from JAZKJV010004593.1 coordinate 474,902, forward strand.
ATTTTTACACAGTGGCAAGGGCCATTTATCCAAATTTCACGATTTTTAGAGTTCATTTGCTATTTTATTCAACCAATAGAACACGAACAACTCACAAAGACCTAAGTGCAAAGAAAACAAATTCCAGGGGCTTAACTATAACACGCGCTCAAAATATAGGGGGCTCAATGCAATTTTCACGTTAAATTCAGCACTTGTTCAAATCCATCATGCACAGGGGTATAAATGCAAATATTTAAACTAACTCTTCAAAGCATAACATTCATTAAACCCGCATCCCACACATGCAAATATCCACAAAATCACGTGACGAAGTACGTGCTCCGTAAATAGAGGGACTAAAATGCAAAACCTGAAAATCTAAGGTCCAAAGTGCAATTTATCCAAATTAAAAACAACTACGACAAATAATTACAGGACTGAAAAGTAAATGCTTAAATAGAAAGGGCCTAAGTGAAATTTACCCTTATTATTATGTATCCGACGATCGAAAGAGGTCCACTCGACGATGGACGCTCCAGATCAGATCCTTAGAAGGATCAGACGGTCGAGCCCCTCGGATGATGGACGGTGGATATCAGAACTGGCAACAAGGCTCGAACGGACGGCGAAGACGCTCCCTGGAATAACAGGTTGCTGGCGAACTTCATCCGGCCAATACGCACGGTGGGGGAGTTCTCCGAGTCTGTTAGGATAGGGAAAAGATAACTGATGGCGTTCCGCAATGGATAGGATGCTTCGATGAGGCCGGGAGCCACTAGAGTGCTCCGGCGATGAGGACGACTTGGAGCTCCAGTTCTTCGATGGTTGGATCTCCAGATGAGGCCCGTTGGCCTTCAAACCTGCACAGGAAGCTCACAGGGTCGAAGGCAAATTGCCTTGACCCGATTATGGGCGAAATGGGTGGATGTGAGAGGCGGAGCGGAGCTCTCCGACGAGGCAGCGGCGGAGGAGAGCGAAAGCCCTGTTCTGGGGCAAACCAGGGTGGCTGAAGGGGTGGAGAAGATGGATAGGGGTTCAGCGAAGGTGAAGGAATGGTCGGGTGGATGAATGGATGAACAGATAAGTCACGGTGGTCCGATGAACGTCGGGTGGTCGGAAAACTAAAAACCAAAATCTAATGAAAACTAATCGCTAACTAAGTCACTTGGCGGGTGCAGTCATCTGGGCTGGAGGTGCTGGACCTACTGGGGTCTTCGCCTTGATGGAGCAACGTCTCTAGTGGCTCGGGCTCGCCGATGGCGGAGCACGGCGAAAACTCGCCGGATCTGAGGTTCTGGGTTGCTCGCTACCGAACTGCAACTCATGCTCGCATCAGATATCAGTTAGATGAAGTGGAGGAGCTCATCGGAGGCAAGGGGAAAGGCCAAATATAGGAAGAAAAGTACGGCTCTGATGAACTATATATTAGACGAGGATCCGAGAAGATGGGAGTCGGGCACGCATATCGATGGATGGATCCCAAAAGAAATCGACAAGCGTGGATAAAGGATCTATCCTCGATAATTGGGGCCTCGGATCGAGAAGAAAGATGGGCGGAGTGATTTGGCGAAATTCAGAGAAGTCAGGCCAAAAATCAGATCCGCGAAGAAGTGGTCCAAGGGGGAGAGTTGACCGGGGGTCTACAATCCCCCGTGGACCAATCAGATTATTTCATTTCTAAATTATTTTTAAATTAAAAATAAAATAGAAAAGGATTTTATTTAAAAATATTTACAAAATGAAAATTGTTTATTATTTTTCAAATTAGTTTTTTGTGATATTTATTTATTTTTTTCAAAAAGAAAATATGTTATGTACATTATATTTCTTTATATACTGGTATAAAATACCTATGTATTTTATATTTTTATTTTTATTATTTTTTTGTAAAAATACTCTAATTTTATATTTTTTTTATTTACAACATAAAATATAGAGTATAAAATAATTTTTATTTGATTTTTATTATTTATTTACAAGGGTGAAATAAATATTGATATTATTCTTATATACATAGTATATGTACAAGAGGAGAGAGAAAGTATTTTATTTTTGATTTGATTTTATTTTTCTAATTTTTCTTTTATTTTTAGAAATATATACAAATTAAAAAAACCCATTTTTATTTTTGTTTTTAATAGAATAAAATATGTAATGAAGGAGGAACATATACAAGGTGAATGGCCCTATCTCTCTCTACTTGGTTTCTTTTGCGGTCAGGCCAATGCTTGGCCCTCCCTTAGGTTCGGTTCACTCGATATTTATTCTAAATATCTCCTTCTTTTTCTTTATTTCTTTATTCTTTTATTTTTGCACAAACAAATGCTAATTATTTAATATTAACAAAAGCATGCATTTTGGTAATTTATTATATTTACAAGTACCTACATGGTGTTTTGCAAAGTTTTGTAGCTAAAATAAAATAATAAAGAGTGATAAATGAGTATTCATCACCCCCCTATACTTTACTTTTGCTAGTCCCTTAGCAAACACTTATTTGAAAAAGAATCGAAAAAGAAAAAGAAGGGAAAGATGAATCAATGCTGATTGTTAAACTTGTCTTCATTAAATGTAAGTATGGAGCTCAGTCAGATATTTGGATTAATAATTTGTCGGAACCTTATTTGGACCTAGGTTTAAAACTTAACAGCCTCTAAGTTCCACTAATCTAAAGTCATGACTCCTCAACAATCCAGATCAGAACAAGTCTACATACACAAACATTGATGACCATGAATCTTTCCTTGTATTGTGTAAGTGAGGTATAGCTCTCCACCTCAGAAGTAGCAAAGTTACAACCCTCCCCAAAAAGGTAGATCTAATACCCTAGTCTGGCAACTCTTTCCTCAAGGAGTGGGGTATTCCCTTCTAATTTCAGGTTCAACAGGCTAACTCTAATACCCTAGTCTGGCAACTCTTTCCTCAATGAGAGGGGTATTCCCATCTAATTTCAGGTTCAACCGGCTCAAGAAGAGGGGAAAGAAGAGAATGGACCATGGCCAGTGTAGCCATGTATCCTTGGGAGCTCAACCAGTGTAGCTAAGTCTCCTGATGAGCCGCCCGATAGACTAAGGTAAAGTATATCACTAAGGTCGTTGTGACCTCAGTCACTCGGGACTCAGAGATCAATCAAGAAACAAAATCAGACCACCAATCAATGATATAAATCAATAAAAGCAAAAACAGCGGTCTTGCTATGAGATTAGCCTGGTGTAGAACCCCAGGGTCGAACTCAGGGAGCACGAGTTGGCCTCGTGGCCTACGAAGTAGTCAAAAAGCAAAATAAAATAAAAACAACATTTTTTTGGTGGTTTTTAATATTTTTATATTTTTTTGAGATTTTTAATAATAAGGAAAATAATAAAAAGACAAAAACAATCACATTCAACAAATTATTCAATCACTCTAAAAAGCTCCAAAAATTCAAACAAAAATGTTTTGATGTTTTATATGTTTTTTTACTATTTTTAGTGAATTTTTGAGATTTTTATAATTTTAATGGAATTTTCTAAAAATAAAAGAAGGCAAAAATACTGTGCTACTATCCAGCCAGGCTTCAAAGACCAATTTAAAATATTAAATGGTTCGGTAAAAGCCTGGAATATTTTTATGAAAACTAGAAATAATAAAAAAAATTAGAAGAAGAGTTTATTAATTTTTGAATTTTCTATACTTTTCTAGAAGTTTTTGAGTTTTTAAGTGTTTTCTAAATTTTATAGTTTTTATAAATCCAAAAATAGCCAAATTCACACAGAAATTCAAACACACAAAAACAAACAAAACTTATTTTTTTTTGGAATTTTTAAAAGGGTTTTTGTATTTTTTTAGAATTTTATAAATTGGACAGAGGCAAAAATGGCTGTTTTTGAATTTTTAAAAATACTAAAAAGCATCAGAAATGTACCCAAAAATTAGGGAAATTTTTTAACAGTGGCAGGAGCCACGTGTCCAAATTTCACGCTATTTGGGTTAAGTTTGATATTTTATTTAAATCAAAAAGAAGCACACAGTGCATAGGGACCCAAATGCAAGAAAAGTTATTTCCAGGGGCCAAAGCATAACACGTGTAAAAAGCTTAGGGGCCAATCATGAAAAAATCCCACGCAACACGCGCAACGCACGTGGTCTAGGCACGGAGGGACTAACATGCAATTACTATTTTAAGACATGTAAACAAGAAGACACAAGAATTGCAGGGTATATATTGCAATTTCACTAAGTCCTCACGTGTCGAAGCACGTGGTCTACACTTACAGGGACTAATATGCAAATAAAGTAAACATCCAGGTCCTAAGTGCAATTTAACCAAAATAAAAACAACTCTATCTGATATTTACAGGACTAATTAATAAAAACAAAAAGAGAAAGGGCCTACGGGTAAATTACCCTTTATTAACAAAGGGCTGGGGGGATGCCACGTGTCGATCGGACGGTGGTGGATCAAGGGCTCCCCCTCGCTGGATCTAACGGTGATGATCAATCCTCAGCTGGATCTGACGGTGATGGACTGCTCCTCAAATAGATGAGTCTGATCAAAACTGGAGCTGCGAGGGTGAATGGACGTTAGAGGAGGATCCTGGAAGAACACATCTCCAGCGAACTTTGCCGGAGCACCACGGGCGTGCTGGACCTCCGCTGCTGCTGTTGGAATGTGGAATAGCTCTGCCTCGACGCTCCGCAGCTGATGAGCTCCTCTGATGACACCGGGAAGCTCCGAGGAGCTCCGGCGACGAAGGCGGAGCTGGGCTCCTATGCCTGGATGCTTAGACCCTCAGATGGGTCTCTTCTGACCTGAAAAATAGCACAGCAAGCTCGCTGGGTTGAGGGCAAAGTGCCTCGACCCTGTAAGGGGCGAAGTGGGTGCGTGGGTGAGTCGCGGCGAAGACCGCCGGCGAAGCGACAGCGAGGGAGGTCAGACCTTGGTTCCGAGGCGAACCAAGGGGGACGCGTGGGTGAAGAATGTGAAGGGGAATCTCACGAAGGTGTTGGTCAAGTCGGTCGATGAAATGGATGGTAGGAGCGGGAGTAATCGATGAACGACGGTGGCAGAGCGATTTGGGGGTAATCGAAAATTCAAGAAAGATAGGGAAAATGGGGTATACCTGATGAATTTGGTTGATTGTGGGTGAGCTCGCGGAGCTCTGGTCGTCGCCACGAGGGTCGTCGGAGGCCCGAGGCTTGGGCGCTGCTCACGGCGGCGCACGGCGACAAGGAGGTCGCCGGATCAATGGCGGAGGGGTCCTCCTCCTCTCTGCAACACACCAATCACTAGCTGTCACTCTAGGGAATCGGGTGGAGGTCCTGGGTGGAAGAAGAAATGCCAAAGATGGCGTGAATTGCGGCCGGAGCTTCAGCTATATAGTGTGAGGGGTCCGACAAGAAGGGAGTCAGGCACGCACGTCGATGCACGAACCCCTAAAATCCACCTCGGGCGAAGGTCTCGGATCTACAAGGAATACATGGAGCTCGGGGTTTGTGGAAATGGTGATCGGATCGAGTAGGGAAAAAGAGGAGAAGTCGGGTCGTCGCTCGTATCCGCATAGAGGGGTCCGCGGGGGAGAGTTGATCGGGGGTCAACAATCCCCCGTGGACCAATGGGAATTCAAGATTTATTAAATATTTAATAATTCAATAAAAAATAATAAATGAATTAATTTCGAAAAACTTAAAACATGAAAAATGTTTCTTTATGTTTAAATTATTTTTTTGTGATTTTAGTTTATTTTTTTAAAATAAAAATATTGTATGTACAATATATTATTATTATATATAGGTATATACAATACGCATTTTTTATTTTTGATTTTTAATTATTTATTTTTATACAATTTATTCCTAATTTTATATTTTATTTATTTTGGAATAAAATTTGGAATAATATGGTATTTTAAATTTATTTTTTATTAATTATTTACATAGAGTAAATAAATAGATATATACAAATATGTACATGGTATATATACAACGTAGATTTTGATTTTATTTCTTTTTATTTTTGGGATTTTTATTTTATTTATCTACATTATGGAATATGTACAAATTTTTATGGGATTTTATTTATTTATTTATAAGGAGAAATAAATAGATATGTTATTTCTATGTACAAGGGTTATGTACAATGATGAAGGGATTTTAATTTTTTTAATTTTTGTTTTGTTTTTCCCAATTTTATTTTAATTTAATATTTACAAATATATACATATTCACAAAAATACATTTTTATTTTTATTTAGAGGAAAATATTTTTATATACAGGTATATATATACACATGAGCTTCCCCTATCTCTCTCCACTTGGGTTCTTTTTGCGGTCAGGCCCATGTTGAGCCCTCCCTTGGGATTAGGTCGCTCAATATTTATTCTAAATATCTCCCTCTTTTTCTTTTATTTCTTTATTCTTTTATTTATGCACAAAATCATGCTAATAATGCGTATTTACACAATGCATGTTGAATGATAATTATTTCTATTTACAAATATCTACAAGTGTTTTGCATAGGTTTTGTAGCTAAAATAAAAGAATAAAGAGTGATGAATGGGTATTCATCATCTCCATGCTGCAAGATTCATGAGATGGGACATGGATAACATAAGATTTGCTTTATTGCACTATATATACTCCGATGGGATTATCATTTTCTCTCAGACCCACCATTTTTTTGGAGTTCTTTTCTCTTTTTTTTTGATGTGCATATTTACAACATAACTACAAAGTGCATCACATATACATAAGGAGTTTTCCCTCTTGAGCCAGTAGACTCTCCCTCTTTTGAAGCATTATTGCAACCCACAACTCCTGTTGTTAGACCTCACGGCTACCAGACCAAGTTGAGATGCACTTCCTTCACTATAAGAAGAAGAGAGGTTCCGCCTAGAAGTACTACCCTCATACGCTACCCAAAGTCAAAGAAGAATGCCTCCTCACCACCTCATCCGTAGAGAGCTCGGTGTAAAGTGTTGGTCCAAGTAAAGCCATTTTATATAAGAGTCATGTGTGCGTTGTTAAGTGCTCTACTTAGGCTCATCGAGATGACATATGATCATAGTCTAGTGGACTCAAAGAATTAAGTCACCATGGACCTGAAAAGTCTCAACCCTAAGCCATATAAGGTTCCTCTTAGGATTAGGTGTATAAAGATATTAACCAAGCTCCATTTTTCAATTTAATTCCAGTCTAGTTTAAATGTCAACTATGATTCGGGAAAAACTATGCAAATATTTACAAAGACGTATTTTTTACCAAATTTTACAAATGTGCAAAATTTTTGAAAAATGTTTGAAAACATGGATGTATGCATGAATGCAAGTTTTGCAAAATATTTATAAAAATTTACACAAGGTTTTTGCAAACTTTTTTATTTTTCAAAACATTTTACAAAATTTTGTACTATATACAAAATTTTGATATGTAAAATATTTACAAGCTCTTTACAAAAAAGATGTTACAAACATGTTTACAAAAATAGTTTTGTACATATAGCTATGTATGTGCAATAAAGAATTTTTATTTGCAAGGAATTTTTTAAATTTTTATGAATTTTAAGGGTTTTAGCCATTTTTATTTATTAACACACTCACACAAAGTACGAGTTATGGCTAAAGTATATATGAAATATATGACACCGCCCTATACTTAGCTCGAACGATGTCCTCAGAGTGAATCAAGAGCGATGAAGAAGAAATAACCCGTGCTTAGTATAGAGAAGTGAAAAGGAAGGTTATATACAAAGACGAATGAAAGAATAGAAATGAAAAGAAACTCGTGGTTCCCCCTATACATAGGATCAAGTAATCCTAAGTATAGCAGGCTGTACACAAAGGGAAATCCGAGTGGAGAATGTACAGGGTATACCTCTCCTATACTTAGGGTAAAATATCCCTAAGTATAGGCAGTGAAACAGAGGTAGAAAATGATGAAGAAGACAAATATATACAAGATGGAGGGGCATTACTCCCCCTATACTTAAGGTGAAAAATCCTCAAGTATAGGCAACGATAGGAGCAATGAAACATAACGAAAGGAACAACTCGGTGTTTCCACCCCCTATACTTAGGATGTGGTATATCCTAAGTATAGCAAAGATAATCCTATACGAGACCTGGGGTGAAAATAAAAATAGAAGAAAGAACGATCAAATCAAGACAAAACACGTATATACAAAAAGTACAATGTTGAGGTGCCTCTCAACAAGCGCCAGATTTTACGCCCCAAGCTGGGCGCAAACACTAGGACAAAGTCGTGTCAAGGTTCAGGACGACATCTGTAAGGCGAATGCCATATTGTCGTCGCAGTCTCGGTATGAGAACAATGACGAAATCAACAGTGCAAATAAAGACACCCAAATATGCAATCAGGCGGGTGTCTGTTACCGAGCATTGATATGGGAATATGTAATCAGGATTCGGTAGCACAAAAAAGTCATCGGCTCCAGATCAGACTGGAGTGGAAGTGTGGAGTTGAAGAAGTCGAACGTAGAGAAAGAAGGATCGATCATGAAATCCTCTATGTCAATTAGTGTCTCAAAAAGGTGTATAAAGTCAGGATCAGGAGACTCTCTAAGAAAACTGATATCTGATGCACATAATTGAGAAAAATCAGAAAGATCATCGAATATCTCAAAGATTGGCTCATCCTCGCGAGGGTCGTCGAGGTGAGATGACTCAAAATCAGAAGGATCAGAAGACTTGGTTTCGTGATCCGACAGATCGGATACACTCTCAGGAAATGAAACCCGAGTACACGTTGCAAGGGGCATTCTCCAGCAGATAACCCTCGGAGAGAAATGCAAAATCATCAATAAGGAGAAGATCAGAATCTATAAGGGCATCTGCGCTGTTGTCAAGCACCCACTTTGTGCACCAGAATGCATCATCATCTGATGTCTGTCTCTGATCAATTTGGAAACCGGAGAAGGTACTGGTCATCAACGCAGGAACTGTCGAAGTGTCTAAAACTGATCCTCAAACTACGGCAATGCTGGCTATCATCTGCCCCTCCTGAAATTTGTCTATCTCTACAAAGTGGAGGAGAAAAGGCTCGAGTACGGGACTATCTCTATCTGTCATCTCATAGTGTTGTCCCTCATCGAGTACTGGCTGCTGGGCTGAGTTATGATATATGTCTGAATCTGAAAAGTATCTCTGCAGGATCGAAGCCGAGTCATCTGAAACTGGACACTGAAAAGTCTGGACTGATGGCTGAAATAACGCGGGCTCCTCCATCTCCTGGAATATTAGAAGAACTGATATCCAAGACTTGTCAACTGAAAACTTCGGGGCTGTCTCAAACTCTAGCTGGAAGACCAACGGAAACTCGAGTAGACTCTGGGTCAGAACCTCCACTGTGGCAGTCATCTCCTCTATCATCTGTACTGTATCAGAATCCATGTCCTCGATCTGGTGTATAGAAGCTATATCCTCATGAAGTGCGGCACACCCAACTAGTACTACATCATCCTCGTGTGTTGCCCCGACTACTGCATCTCGTGAAGATGAACTCTGTGAAAGTAATCTCGAGATGGCATTAAGTAAATCAATGTCAGAATTGTGGTGTGAACCACCACAAGAGGTCGCGACTAGTGCTATCA